>LR749544.1:94557-269557 GCA_902729485.2 Mus minutoides
TGGTTTGCTGTAGATTGCTTTTATCATGTTTAGGTAAGGGCCTTGAATTCCTGATCTTTCCAAGACCTTTATCATGAATGGGTGTTGGATTTTGTCAAATGCTTTCTCAGCATCTAAGGAGATGATCATGTGGTTTTTATCTTTGAGTTTGTTTATATAGTGTATTACGTTGATGGATTTCCGTATATTAAACCATCCCCGCATTCCTGGGATGAAGCCTACTTGGTCGTGATGGATGATCGTTTTGATGTGTTCTTGGATTCGGTTGGCGAGAATTTTGTTGAGTATTTTTGCGTCGATATTCATAAGGGAAATTGGTCTGAAGTTCTCTATCTTTGTTGTGTCTTTATGTGGTAGAAACATATTTTTAAGTTGGCATGTAAGGATAGAAAGGGTGTGAGGAGCCAGGCAGTGGTGGTGCACGACTTTAATCCAGCACTTGAGAGGCAGAGGCAGGCCGATTTCTGAGTTTGAGAACAGTCTGGTCTACAGCGTGAGTTCCAGGACAGCCAGGGCTACACAGAGTGTGAGGAAGCCATAGGCCTTTCTGCAGTCATTGTTTGAAGGTCAGCTCCAGGTGAGTAGCTGTAACCCATAGGCCAAATCTGGCCCATTGCTCTTTTGTGGCAGTTCAATTTTATTAGTGCAATAAATATATAAATAAATATCCCCACAAAGGCTCAAGGGTCATCACTGAAGAGAATGTGGAAAACTGATAAAAAGCCAGAGGTTGTGGAAAATTGATGCAAATCTGTGCTTTCTGGCCATGGCGGGGATTTTGCCCAGATGGTTCACAGCACCTATGACTACATGGGCATGATTAAACAATAAAAAATCCTGGTTTCTACTGGAAACCAGGGTTCAAAACTACCACCCTCTGTGGAGAACTATGGACAATTGGTGACTGCTAGGATAGATGGTGTCAGTTTATTCAGCATACAGCCTTACATCAATGCACATACTGAAAGCAATAAGTGAGGCTCAAGAAGGTTTCTTTTTTTTTTAAGATTTATTTTATTTTATTATGTGTAAGTACACTGTAGCTGTCCTCAGACACTCCAGAAGAGGGAGCCAGATCTCATTACGGATGGTTGTGAGCCACCATGTGGTTGCTGGGATTTGAACTTATCACCTTCAGAAGAGCAGTCGGGTGCTCTTACCCGCTGAGCCATCTCACCAGCCCCCTCAAGAAGGTTTCTAAAAAGAGCACTTGAAGTTGAAAGGAAATGTGTTGGGATGGACATGAAGAGTTGCAAAGGAGGGACTAATGGTAGATTTGATCAAATGTTGTTACATGTATGTAGAACATGTATCTATCTATCTATCTATCTATCTATCTATCTATCATCTATCTATCTAACAACAACAATGAAATCTTAACCATTACACCCACAGAGCAAAAAGTGGACTAGGTTGTAGTCGTAAGCCTACAGGATCCTTACAGGGATCCTGCAGGATCCCTGAGATAAAGGACCAATGCCTCAGACACAGTACTGGAACTTGGACAATTCATATAATTATGAATTGTCATCCATCACAGGTGGGAATATACAAGATTGTGCCTTGATTTCTCTTTGCTTTCAATATTTTAATGTAATTCCAGCTCCTTTCTGCAGTACAAACCAGGATTTAAACTTCCCAGGAAGAAAATGGAAATGTAAAACAAAAAGAGTTCTGTAAACCTTAGTCTCTTTCTGCATAATTGGAAGGTTTAGAAAGTTCCAAACAGCAAGGTAGTTTCAGAGCCTCAAGGGAACTTAAGTATTGATTAACTCCAAATTTCTCACATTACAGATAACGAAACCAATGATTCTTGTTTTCAAAGTCACCTGTGCCAGCACCACAGAGAGCCCTGAGGATGAGTCGTCAAATTCAACTGACTCTAGGGACAGGCAACTGATGGCTTTGTATGGAAACAGTTTATAAACATTTGTCTGCCAGTAAGATAAAAAAAAATACACAGATTAGAAATTGGGTGCAGATTTATCTTGGTTTGCATTAGGCTATGGTTCCTTGGTATACACTTGGCACAGTAATAATGGCTTCCTCAAAGGACTGCAGATTTAGCAGTAGAAAGCAGATATATTATAAATATTTCACCTATAAATATGTCCCTTGAATTATAGGTGGCCCTTGTGCTAAGGAGACTGATCAATTAGTAAAGCACTTGGTCCTTAGAACCACATTAAAAATATAGATCATGGTTCAAGTCTGTAATCACAGTGATGGCCAGACGGGAGGCAGAGACAAAGAGATCTCTGAAAATTCAGCAAACCTAACTTACACAATTAAATCCCTGCACCTAAGGACTGAGACTTCAGGCTGTCCTTTGACTTTCACATCATAAATGCACACAGATGACAATGTATACAAAGATACATACATGCAAGCATATAAATGCAAATATAAGATATACACAAAAGGGATCATATCTTGATAAATGCATCATCAGACAAATATATCATGTCAAACATGCATTTAAGATATCTAACTTGCTCACAATTTCAGCTTCTCCTTGCTAGGGCACTTAACATTAGTTTATACATGGGTAGGACTAACAAGCACACAGTCTATTTTGTAATAAAATGTTGAGTATATTATGTTAAAAAGGAAACAATTCCAATATTTTGGGTGCCTTGCTTTCCTAAAATTGTCTACCTAGTGTGTATCTACCCATGAAACGTAAACAATTTTGTGGACATCCGGCACTTACTTATTTTCCCCATGCTATTCAGGATACAAAAACCAACAGAAAAACATTATGTTGAGTCAGGACATAAGACCAAAGCATAGGGAATAGAGGAGACACAAGAGAAAATGGAAAGTGAGAAGCAATGTTTAAAGCATATAATGTACTGGTAAATGCAAAGTGCAGTGCAGGGGACCTGTCATTCATAATTATGGATGGGACTTTCTCAAGATTTAATTTATTTACATACCGATAAAGTGACTCCTAATGATGAAAATGCCATACCCATATATCAGAACATTGCTCTACTCTTGTCAGGGAAGCCTCTTCTTGCAGTAAATGGGAACACAGAGACCCAGAGTTTAACAATGTACAGAGTGAGAGAACATTCAGGCTTAAGTGGATGTCTCTATTAAAATGTCCCTTCAAGGCTAGAGGATCTATTCAGAAGAGTGGGTGCTTTATCTGCATTCGTCTGTACATTTGTATGTTCACATGTGTGTAGAAGGTAAAGGAAGACATTAAATGGGGAGAACCTGAAACCAATTATATTAAAATCAGGAACAGGACAAGGTTTTCAACTCTCTCCTTATTGATTCAGTACTGTAATTGAAGTTCTAGCTAGAGCAATCATTGAAGTTGATCAAGGGAATGCAAATAGTAAATGAAGAAGAGTATAATTATTTGCAGATGATATAATACTATATATGTGACTACAAAATTCTACCAGGAAATTTCTATGGCTAATAAACATTTTCAGCAAAGTATCCTGGATACAAAATTAACTCACAAAAAGCATTAGCCATCCTATAGACAAGTGGACTGAGAAAGAAATCAGAGAAGCAACACCTTGCACAATCTCCTTAAGAGACCACAGCTGTCAGTCATGCTATTATACCCAGCAAAACTTATAGTCACCATAAATGGATAAAGCTATACCATGACAAAACCAAGTTTAAACAATTCGTTTTACTAATCCAACACTATAGAGGATACTAGAAGGAAAACTGCAACACAAGTAGGGTAACTACATCCAAGAAAATACAAGAAATCAATCATCTCACAGCAAAACCTAAAGAAGAGAATTACACACAAACAGAACAACCACCAACATCAAAATAACAAACTATCATTGGTCATTAATATCTCTCAACACCAATGAACTCAACTCACCAATAAAGAGACACAGGCTAACATACTGGATATATAAACAAGATCCACCATTCTGCTACCATAGAGTAGAGGGCTAGAAAAGGTTCTCCAAGCAAACAATTCAAGAAACAAGCTGTAGTCGCCATTCTAATACTAATAAAATAGATTTTCAACCAAAAGTAATCAAAAGAGATGGGAAAGGACACTTCATACGCATCAAAGGAAAAATTCAAGATGGTGCCTGAATTCTGAACATCTATGCCCCTCCCCAAAGCAAAGGCAAACACAAATGTAAAACAAAACATTACTAAAGCTCAAATCACTCATTGAACCCTACACAATATAGTGGGGGACTTCAAAACCCCACTCTCAATAATGTACAGGTCATTGTATCAGAAACTAAACAGAGAAACAATGAAATTAACACATGTTATGAACCAAATGGACCTAACAGGTATATACAGAATCTTTTTACTCAAAACAAAAGAATATGCCTTTTTCTCCATATCTCACGGAACCTTCTCCAAAACTGATTATATAATCAGGCAAAAGCAAGCTTCAGCAGATACTAGAAGATTGAAATAACCCCTTCCACCTTATCCAATCTTATTATGGATTAAGGATGGACTTTAAGAACAATAGAAATAACAGAAAGCCCACATACTCATGGAAACTGAACTTTCTTCTCAATGATCACTTGGATAAAGAAGAAAGAAATACATTAAAGACCTTTAAGAATTGAATGAAAATGGCGACACAGAATACTCAACCTTATCAACATAATGAAAACAGTGTTAAGAGGAAAGTTCATTGAAATAAGTGCTGGATGTGTTTGCTTTTTTTTGCTCTAGAGCTTTCAGGTGTACGATGAGTTGCTAGTATGAGATCTCTCTAATTTCTTTAAGAAAGCACTTATTTCAACAAACTTTCTTCTTATCAGTACACCTGAAAGCTCTAGAACAAAAAAAGCAAACACATCCAAGAGTAGTAGACAGGAGAAAATAGTCAAACTCAGGACGGAAATTAAAATTAAAAACAAAAAATACAAATAAGCAACAAAATAAAGAGCTCCCCTTTGAGAAAATTAACTAGATAGACAAAGCGTTAGCCAAATTAAATAAAAAAGTACAGAAATAGTATCCAAATGATCCAAATCAGAATTGAAAAGGGAGACATAACAACAGAAACTGAAGAAACTCCAAAAATTATTAGGAGCATCTACTCCGCAAAACTGGAAAATCTAAATGAAATGGGTCATTTTCTAGATAGATACCATTTACCAAATCAAAATCAGGTATCGTAACAGTCCTATAACCCTTAAGGAAATAGAAGCAGTCATTAAAATCTTCTAATCAAAAGAAGTCCAGGGCCAGATGGTTTGGGTGAAAAAACAACTACCAGAGTTTCAAGGAAGAACTAATACCAATACTCCTCAAACACTTCCACAAGATAGAAACAGAAGGATCACTGCCAAATTGATTCTATGAGACCACAGTCACCCTGGTAACTAAAACACACAAAGACTCAACAAAGAAAGAGAATTTCAATTTCCCTTATGAATATCAAAGCAAAAATACTCAATAAAACGTGGAAAACAGATACAAGAACACATGAAAAATATCACTCACCATTATCAAGTAGGCTTCATCCCAGAGATACAGGCATGGTTTAATACACAAAAATCCATCCTTGTAATCCACCATCTAAAGAGACTGAAAGAAAAAAAAATCACATGATCATCTTATTAGATGCTGCAAAAACCTTTAAAAAAATCCAATAGCCCTTCATGTTAAAAGTCTTGGACAGAGTGGGAAAACAAGGCATATGCCTAAAAATAATAAAAGCAATATACAACAAGTCAATTGCCAATATTAAATTAAATGAAGAAAAAAAGCATTCAGGCCTAATATCAGTGACAAGGCTGTCCACTTTCTTTCTATCTATTCAATATACTACATGAAGTTCTAGCTAGAGCAAGTAGATAACTAAAGAGATCAAGGGGATAGAAATTAGAAAGAAGGAAGTCAAAATATCACTTTTTTAGAGATGATATGATAATATACATAAACAACCCCCAAAATTCTACCAAAGTACCCCTCCAGATGATAACTTCAGAAAAGTAGCTGGATATAAAATAAAAGCAAACGGTAGCCCTCTTTTGTACAAATAATAAATTGGCTGAGAAAAAATAAGGGACAACACCCTTCACAATAGCCACAAATAATATAAAATATCTTGCTCTAACTGTAACTAAGCAAGTGAAAGACATGTATGACAAGAACTTCAAATCTCTGAAGAAAGTAATTGAAGAAGACATAAGAAGATAGAAAGATTTCTATGCTCATGGATTGGTAGGATTAATGTCATACAAATAGCCTACTTACCAAAAGCAATTTATAGATTCAATGCAGTTACCATCAAGATTCCCACACAATTCTTTATAGACCTTGATGGAGAAATTCTAAAGTTCATATGGACAAACAAAAATTCCAAGATAGCTAAAACAATCCTGAACAATAAAAGAACTTCTTGAGATATCACCATCCCTGACCTCAAGCTGTACTACAGAGAAATATTGACCAAAACTGCATGGTATTGTTACAGAGCCAGATAGGTTGATCAATGGAATTGTGTCAAATACCAAGAAATTAATGCACTCACCTATGGGCACTTGATTTTCGACGAAGAGTCCAAAACAATACAATGGAAAATAGAGAGCATCTTCAACTAATGGCCCTGATCTTCTGCATGTAGAAGAATGTAAATAGATCCATATTTGTCACCCTGCACAGAACTAAAGTCCAAGTAGATCAAAGACCTAAATGTATCTGATACATTAAATCTAAAAAGAGAGAAAGAAGTGGTAAATAGGCTTGAACCTGTTGATACAGGATATGATTTCCTGAACAGAATACTAGGCTCTAATGCCAACAATTGATAAATGAGATATCACAAAACTGAAATACTTCTTTAAGGCAAATGACACTGTCAATAGGATAAAATGACAGCCTAGAGATTGAAAAAAATATCTTTACTAACACTATATCTATCAGAAAGCCAATATCCAAGATATATAAAGATATCAAGAAGTTAGACTCCAAAAAATCAAATAATCCAATTTAAAATGGGGCATAGAACTAAAGAGAGAATTCTCAAGAGAGGAATCTCATATGGTCAGGAAGCACTTAAATAAATGTTCAATGTCCTTAGTCATGAGGGAAATGCAAATCAAAATGACTCTGAGATTCTACCTTACACCCATTAGACTGGCTAAGATAAAATATTCAAGGGAGAACACATACTGGCAAGAATGTGGAGAAAGGTGAACACACCTTGATTGCTTGTGGGAATGCAAACTTGTACAACCACTTTGGAAACCTGGTGGTTTTTCAGAAAATTAAAAACAGTTCTACATGAAAAGCCAGCTATACTGCTCCTAGACATATACCCAAAACTTGCTCTACCGTGCCATAAGGACACCTGATTCACTATGTTCATAGCACTTTTATTCATAAAAACCAGAAACTGAAAGCAACCTAGATGTTTCCAGTTTTAAATGAGATATCACAAAACTGAAATACTTCTGTAAGGCAAATGACACTGTCAATATGATAAAATGGCAGCCTAGAGATTGAAAAAATATCTTTACTAACATTATGTGTTAGTAAAGAATGGATAGAAAAAATATCACTCATTTACATAATGGAATACTATTCACCTATTAAAAACAAGGTCATTATGAATTTTGCGGGCAAATGGATGGAACTAGATAATATCATCCTATGGAAGGTAAGCCAGACACAAAAGGACATGCATAGTATGTACTCACTGATAAGTGGATATTAGCCATAAAGTACGGGATACCCATGGTGCAACCCACAGACCCAAAGAAGCTAAACAAGAAGGAAGGCCCAAGTAAGGATGTTTGAATCTTATTTAGAAGGAGGACTAAAACAGCCATGGGAGGCAGAATGAGGGAGATCACTGGGTGGGATAGAAGATGGCGAGGGAAATGGGAGGGGTCAGGATCAGGAGTGGGGAGAGTCAAGAGAGAGGGTCAGGGAGAATGTGTGGAATTCTGCAGTTGCTGGGGTCGGGGCAGGGGAGTTGGGAGAATCTCTAGGAAGCACCACAGACTTGGAATGGGGGAAGTTCCCAGGAGTCATTGTGAGTGACCTCAGCTGAGCTACATAACAGGGGGAATATGGAACCTTAACAGGCCACCTCCTATAGCCAGGCAAGATTCTCAGTGGCGGGATAAGGATACCAACCTACCGACAAAATTCTCAAACCAAAATTTGTCCTGTCTTAAAGAAATACAGGGAAAAAGATACAATAGAGTCTGAGGGAATGGCCGACCAATGATGAACCCAACTTGAGACCTATCCCATAGGCAAGCACCAATCTGATACTATTAATAATACTTTGTTATGCTTTCAAACAGGAGCCTAGTATAACTCTCCTTTGTGAGGCTCCACTCAACAGCTTACTGAAAAAGATGCAAATACCCACAGTCAAACCTTAGGCAGAGGCCAGGGCTCTTATAGAAGAGTTGGGGGAAAGAATTGAGGGCTGTGAAGGGGATAGGAACTCTATAGGAAAACCACAGTGTTAACTATCCTGGACCCTTGGAAGTTCCTGGAGACTGATTCATGAATTAAATAGCATACATGTGATGGATCGAGGACTCTGACCCATATATAACAGATGTGCAGCTCAGTCTCCATGTTGGGCCCCAAACAGCTGGAGCAGAGCTGTCCCTAAAGCTATTGCCTGTTTGTGGAATGTATTCTACAACAGGACTGCCTTGTCTGGCCTCAGTAGAATAGAATGTTCCTAACCCTGCAGAGACTTGATACTCCAGTGTGGGGCGATGACAAGTAGGGACACTCTCTCAAAGAAGAAAGGGAGGGAGGATGGAGAGGGACTCTTAGCGGGAATCAAGGAGGGGGGCGTGGATTGGGAGGAAGGAAGGAAGGAAGGAAGGAAGGAAGGAAGGAAGGAAGGAAGGAAGGAAGGAAGGAAGCATTCTGAAATGAAAACAACCCAATTTAGAGAATGGATACAGATATAGTATATATATATATATATATATATATATATATATATATATATATATATATATATATATATATATATATATATAATATCCACCCTTCTAGTTCTCCTCTCAGTCTCTCTTCTCCACCTCCTCTCTGTGCCTCACCCCTATCCATCAGGCCTCCCATTGATATCAACCCAAACATGACAGTTAAGGTAAAGTATGACTAAGCACCTGCCCTCATATTAAGGATGGACAAGGTAACCCAATATGAAAAAAAAAAGGGTTCCAAAGTCAGAAAAGGAATAAGAGACAGCCTCAAGACCCAGCTACACCACTCTTGGCAGTAGTTATCCTCGAGATCCCATGACCCCTCCAGCTGCAAGTAGTTGGTTACATTTGTAGAATTGGACATGAATTTTCTTTTATTAAGGTGCATTGAGTCCAATTATTTATTTGTTGGTTGCCCCAAGATACACGTGTCACTATTACATCACGAGGCTATCTTGAAATGCTGAAAAATGTTATGGACTTTAGACATTATAACTGGGCTGGACTACATATTGATTTTTTTCCACTGTAACCTTGCAGAGCTCCTTATGATTCTATGAAGGCTGATCTTTAGGAAGAAGGTTTTCAGGTCAGTTCTAGTCAATTCTTACAGCTCCTATGTCTCTTTCATGTGCCATCTTTAGCAAAAGGATCTTACCTTCAAGTTCTGAAATGCAAAAAGAGCAATGTAATATCCTATGCTATTTTGATAGGGTCTTTGGCTCCTTTGGCCTGTAACTTGAAGGCATGTTGCCTGGCACTGGGGTTTTTATTATTTTATGTTTAATATATATAAAGTTATATCATTTGGCATCAAAATGTTCCCCAGAATCATAGACCATCTTTTTTTCTAAGCGTGTCTTTTCTTATTTTATTCTTGTTTCATTAAATATTTCATGTTTCCAGCATTTATTAGATAGATGATAGATAGATAGATAGATAGATAGATAGATAGATAGATAGATAGATAGATAGTCATTTTAAACAGAACAGTGTCAGACTAAGGGAAACCAGTTCTAGACAAATAGGCCTACTTCTTGCTCTGCCCTTATAGAAGTCACTATTGTGGAATCCCAAAAACACACACAGGTTTTGGCTGGGAATGGATTTGTCATCCTCCTGTCTCTAGAAGCTGATTTATTTGACCTAAAAAGACTTAAATAGAATCAGTTTCTTTTCATCTCAGTTTTTCTTATTTTGTCATTTTTCCTCTAATCTGCTTTCTTTTTACTTTTTCAACTTATGCATGCAGCAATTGCTCTCTCATTTTAAATTATTCAGAATAGCCTTTTTAGAGGAGAGCAAGAATGCTTTTTCTACATCTTAATATTTTCTCATTTTTCTTTTGTTATCCTTGTTTTTCTTGCCTTTTGCTATTCTTTCTATCTCAACTTTTATTTTGTTATTTTAAACTTGTATTTGCTTATCTTATTTTGTCTAGTATTGTATTTTTGTGCTATTACAGTGATTAGCTCATCACATGGACTTTGAGCATGAATTCTTTGGAAGTAATGTGGAACAGCTTCTTGCAGATTTCCAAGTTTTGAGTTGATATTGGAACATACTTCTTCCATGGCCAGAAGTAAGTCCAATGTCTTACATGTCCTTTGGCTATTTCTGTAAAGGAACAGATGCCTATTGGCAACCATTGGCTTCTCAAGGCCACTGGAAAAGCTAATTTCACCAAGTTGACATTGTTCCTGGCAAAAATATGCTTCCCTTAAAGTGAGTTAATGTTATGTGTTAAAAATGGGAAGATATCCAGGATTCAGTACTAGGCCAGAAATAACACAAGATAATAATCATTTATTTGTTCTTGAACTGAAAACTCATAATGCATCAAGTGATTTATATGATTTATATATGTATACAATCAACAGAGTTTGAATCTATGCATGACCCTACCAATAACCATGGTAGAAAGATACCACTGCAAAGTTGTTAATTCTCTTTATTCACAGACACCCATGCTTCAAGTAAACAGGAAAGGACAAGTGTGAAGTTGAAGAAAGTGTGGAGGCAAGTTTATGTGGTAAGCAACGTAGGCTTTGACAAAGCTGAGGGTTCATGGGATGATGCTGAGTTCCCAAAATTTTACCTGATATAGTAACATATTATCTATATGACCAACCTATTACTCTGAGGCTTTGTCTGTAAGTGCTCTCAATAGAGATTATATCTGTTTCCATGCTCAACTCTCATCATTCTTTATTTCCCAACAGTAAGCATCTGATACTTTTATTATTTTTTCATATAGTACATTTTGATTCTATTCTTTCCCCTCCCCAGTTCCTCTCAAGTCATCTTGCTTCCATACCCTCTAACTTTATTTTCTTTCTTTTTTTTTATTTTTCATTTTTTATTATATGTTCTCTTCATTTACATTTCAAATGTTATCCCCTTTCCTAGTTTCCTCTCCAAAAATCCCCTATAGTCTCCCCCTTCCCCTGCTCCCTAACCCACCCACTCCCACTTCCTGGCCCTGGCATTCCCCTATACTGGGGTCTAGAATCTTCGCAAGTCCAAGGGCCTCTACTTCCACTGATGGCCAAAACAAAGAAAAAACAAACAGAATCCAACCCAAAACACCAAAATCAAAGCAAGCAAACAGACAAGCAACAACATCTCAATAAGACAAAACCCATGAAACCAAATAAGGAGATTTAAAAACATAAATAATGGGCACAGAAAACACAGAGTCCATTTTGTATTGTCCAACTAATATTGGGTATGAGACCTGCACTGGAGTGTGGTTGACACTCTGCTGAAGAAATCTTACCTTTCCTAGTCTAAAAGATAGCAACTGTAAATAGCTTCCTGGTTAGAGGTGAGACTTTGTGTCTATTTCCTCTTTACTGTGCTGACATTTTGTCTGGTATGAATTAGTCTTATATGTCCTGTCACAGTTTCTCTGTATTTATATGTGTGTCAGTCCTGCTGTGTCTAGAAGACCCTATTCCTTGGAGTCAGTTACCACCTCTGGGTAACTGCATTCTTCTCCTTCTCCTTCCACACAGATTACTGAATATTGAGGGGAGGACTTTATGATAAAGACATCCTATTTAGGACTAAGTACTCCAAAGTCTCTTACTACATACACACTGTTCAGTTTTGAGTCTCTATGTTAATTCTTATCTACTACAAGAAGCTTCTTTGTTGAGGGTTGAGCAATACACTGATCTGTGGGTCTATTCACTATTGCTATGTTCCTTTCACAGATAATAGTAGATTTTCTTCAAGAGCCCATTATCTATCGTCTTAGTCAGTGCTCTATTCCTTGAAGATACACCATTACCATATCAACTCTTATTTTTTATTGGATATATTCTTAATTTACAATTCAAATTTTATCCCCTTTTCCAGTTCCCCCTCTCTCCCCGAAACCTCCTATCCCATCCTCCCTCCCCCTGCTTATATGAAGGTGCTCCTCCACCCACCCACCTGCTCCCACCTCCCCATCCTCGATTTCCATACATCTATCGAGTCTTTTGGGTGTCTTCCCAGGAGTGGTATAACTGAGTCTTGAGGTAGAACTATTCCCAGTTTTCTGAGTACCGCCAAGCTGATTTTCAGAGTGGTTGTACAAGCAAGTTTTTACCACCAGCAGGAATGTTCTCATTGTTCTACATTGTTGTCAGCATGTGCTGTCACTTGAGTTTTTGATCTTATCTATTTTAAGGAGTGTGAGGTAGAATCTCAGAGTTGTTTTAATTTGCATTTCCCTGAAGACTAAAGACACTTTACATTGCCTTAAGTGCTTCTTGGCCATTACAGATTCCTCTGTCAAGAATTTTCCATTTAGCTCTGTACCCCATATTTTAATTGGATTATTTGTTTTGTTGGTGTCTAATTTCCTGAGTTTTTAAAAATATATTTTGTACAACAGCCCTCTAGCTGATGTGAGGTTGGTGAAGATCTTTTCCCATTCTTTAGGTTACTGTTTTATCCTATTGACAGTGTCCTTTGCCTTATAGAATATTTTCAATTTCATGATTCCCATTTAATAATTGTTTATTTTAGTGTCTAAGCTGCTGATATCCTATTCAGGAAATTGTCTCCTGAACCTATGTCTTCAAAAATATTCCCCAATTATTATATATCATTTAATGTATTGGTGCCTACTTCTTTGAAATTCCAATATATACTGATGTCCAGCCAAGACATCCATCTTTGCAGATTGAACAACTTGAATTCTTGGATTTTCTATTGGTAAACAGATATTGTTGGACTAGCTTGACTACAGCCCATAAACCACTGTAATAAATCTCATACATACATACATACATACATACATACATACATACATACATACATACATGTATACATAAATACATACATACGGTGATTGTTTTTGTTGGTTGTCAACTTGACTAATTGGAGTTGCTTTTGAATTAGCACAGTCATGTTTAGAAAACTTTGAGAATAACTATAACTCTGCAGGAACCCATTTTAAGTGGAGAAAAACAACTGGATAATACTTTCAGTCACACATCTATAAAGAAATCTGAGAGACTGATTCAAGTCTAGCTCATGATGTCAGCAGGTTAACAAAAAGTGTGTGGGGTAATGGCTCTCCTAAATTTCTGTTCCAGCATTGACTTGATTTTGGAATATTGGTAGAGAATCAAACCATGGTGAGGGATAGTATTTGGCAGCACTTTGAGATGGGAGAGAAAATGAAGGGTTTAATAACCTGCCTTAGGTGCAACCATGCATAACAGACTTTGGAGAAGGCCCAACTGTTTACTCAGGCTTGTGGGTCTGCCTGCTATGATCAGTCTGCCTGGATCTGTGGCAAGTAGGGTGAAGGTGGTTCTGTTCTGGTTTTTTTCTTCCAAGTGGCCATTGGAGTGTGGATCCTATTTCTGGAGCTGAAATCACTGGTGGTCACAACTGTTAGTAGTTAATATGTAAAACTGCATAGAAATCTTATTAAAGAAAATGTTCTCTAAAACAGAGACATCTATGGGGACTGGAAATTTTTTCAAGCTATAAATATTTCCTTTACTTATCTATGATGTTTTACTTTGTTTTATGAAGGCTTTGGAGATTCCAGGCATCTTCAACTCTCATCAGCTGGGGGATTAGTTTCTTCTATTGGAGGGTATGGCCTTGTGGGAACAGTACCCAGGAGGGAGGTGGTGGTAAGGTGAAGGAGAGGAAAGAATCTTGAAACTCGATGCAATTGTAGGGACGATATCAGAGAAACACTGTTGACTGTGGCAAGCCCCCAAGCTCTTGTTATATACCACTGTCCTGGGAGCATCTTAGGAAGTCATTCACTTGCTTCTCTCCTCCTTCCTGCTCCCTTTCTTCCTCCTCCTCCTGCTTCCTTTCCTCCTTTCCCTTTCCCTTCTCCTCCCCCCTCTACTCTCCCCCTAATGTGCTGCAGACTGTACCTCTTAGCCATTATCTCAACACTTATACAGACTCATCCATCATAAAACACTCCGACTTTCTTCTTTGCCCTTTCTTTGTCCTCTTGGCTTGTCTTCTTTCTGCTTCATTTAGAAATGTTGACAAGGCATTGTTATCTGCTGACTGCTTTAGTTTTTAAGTTTAGTTATTAAATGGCTCTTTTGTTGTTATTGTTCTTTTCTACAAGCACCAGGTCTTAATAGCCACTGAACTGCAAATAATGGAAAGGCAAACAAATAGAGAAAGAAAATGTTGAGAAGTAATATTTCCCAAATAATGACACTCAAGGTTGACAGAGGATGGGCCATTCCACTAACCTGGGATGCAGAGAAGTTACAGTCTTTGAAGCAGGAACTCCATTAGTTTCAGATAAGGGAATTAGGGAGTTTATGTGTCTGCTATTTTTGGTAGAGAAGAGTGAGAGGCACTAATGGCACTTGCTGCACGATGGAGGTTTTCACTGTGCAGGAGTAGAGAGGAGTGTGTAAATGAAGAGTAAAATTCTAAAGGAAGGCAAAGTTTGTCCTTTGCAGTGTGAGGGTGTTGAGCTCAGTAGAGCGGTGATAATGTTAGTGATGGTGGAGTAGTACTCACATCTGACACATTTCCCCCTCTCTCCTGTGGTTACAGAAAAGCAAATGATTATGAGAATAAAAATAAGTATTGGTTAGTTTAAGGATCCTTTGGTATTCATACATTTCCTCCAAGGCTTTATTTTTATAATTATGAATGCTGATCTCTTTTGGAATCCCTAAAGTCATATGCTTTGTAGGAACTGATCCTGACCAGTGTGACGTTCTTAGGTTATGAGGAAGAGGCTGTGTTCAAACATGGGAGCTTTGGTAATCGTTTTCATTTGCTGCAGAGAGTGATCCACTTCTTGCAACCCGTTATGGGGCACATGACAGGCTGCTGATCTGTACCACGTAGTCTTGTTAGATTTCAATTGTTCCAAGTCTGAAATTGGGTAAGCCCAGCTATGATTTCCAGGTGCAGGACAACAGTGAGACATCCCTAAAGTATTTACATTACATTATTGTCACCATGGTAACTGGCAGTAACCACAGATCTGTTCTCTCTATTTTATTTTGCAGAAAGGAACATCTGGAAGTCTCAGTGTTGTGTAGCATTTCTTTGATGATGCATGCAGGTGTTCAGAATACCGAGAGTAAGAGAAAAAACAAAACTAATTCTCACCTCTGAAAGGCCAGATCCTGTAAAATTTGTTTGAACAATTTTACAGGCTGACTAATTAAACCAATACTGCCTTAGAGCAACCTGTGAGTTGAAACCCTTTCATGAGGGTTAAATGATCCTTTCTCAGACATTGCATATTGGTTTATATATATCAGATATTTACATTATGCTACAGAATAGTAGCAAAATTATAGTTACAACGTAGCAATGAAAATAATTTTATGGTTTGGTATCACCATACCTTGAGAAACTGTATTAAAGGGTCTCAGTATTGGGAAGATTTTTGCCATAGAGAGTTTCATTAAAGTGAGGAGTTCTGGAATATTATGGGATATAGATTCTGATGGGGCAAATAGAAAGCATAAATTGAAGGTAGTTGTATGTGCTGGCTAGAGCTCATCTTACATGCTTTGTGTACAATTTCTCATTTAATCATGACATACATTATATCAAATACACAGTAACACTTCTCCTTTCATGCAAAGGAGGCTGCTCTTATTGAGGCTACACAACTTGTGTACTTTGAACATATTATGATAATCAAAACAACATGAAACTTGTGATTCTCGACTAAAAGGTCACATGATGAATAAGAAGGATGCCTTTCATCAATCAGAAGCCTTACCTCTTCATTTTAATATTTTTGGAACCAGAACAACAAATTTAAAAAAGCAAATTACACTACTAAACTGTATGCTAATCTGTATGCTTTGAACACTTCATGCAGTTTTAGCTAGCTATAATTCAATTCATCAATCATAATCTTTCCTGGGGTAAAGAGGAAGGGGTTGTTGGTGTGGGAAATCACTCATTTAACATTAATTTGTGTAAAAAGATTCAATTTAAAATGTCTAGAAAATTGGATTAAATTGAGAAGGGTTGTAAAAGTCTATCAGTTGAGGTCATCATGACAGCCATAAAGGAAGTAGTTAGAAGACGGATATTATATTAGCAGGCAAGCGAACCAGTTCACCATTAAAATTCTAGAGAGGGATGCTTTCTGGTGCTTCATGATATGGTAATTAAATGGAATGTGTAATTTCTTCCACTACCTATATCACTGATAGCAGCCACTATAAAAGAGAGGTATATGGATCTTTAGTACTATAAGTAGAGCAGGCCTTTGATACGGCCACAATTGTGTACTATAAGTAGAGCAGGCCTTTGATAAGGCCACAATTGTGTACAACATAGTAGTCTTTACTCTCTTTCTCTTTCTGATGATCAGATATTAGCCTTCAACTTTAAGTTCAGTCCTGATACACTTACTGAATATTATAGCAGATTCATGATCAAAAATGTCTGATTTTCCTATTTCCTAATAGTGTCATGGAATCCAGCTTTTATTTCTCAGGAGCATCATCAATAAAGGTACTTTATTTAATTGTTTAGAATTTTATATGCGTTTATTTGTATCTCAAGCAAACACATGGACATGCTCACTGGATGACATACTCCTTCATTGCCAGTGGCCACTTGCTTGCCTTCATCCATTGGTTGGACATGGAGTCCAGAGCTCGTGTTGTTCTTTTCTGCTTGCTGGCTCACCAGCTGAGCCTGTGGGAGCAAGCACAGCTCTCTCACTCCAGGCTTTGGTTTGAAGTTTCTAAGTAGCGATGCTGCCCTGATTAATACCAAAAGCCTCTTTTAATGAGCAACTGATATTTTTTTTTGAAGCCAATACCCAAGAATGTAAGTAAGTAAGGTCATTTGTCCAGGAGGCAAAGATTTTATCCTAGAAGCAAAACTGGATAATAAATGACATAAATTAATATCTAAATTTTACATGGCAGTAGGAAATATGGAACTATTCTAGAGGTCATAAAAATTTACCTTTTTTTCTAATAATAAACATGAGGAAAATATTTGACACATTTTATAGATGATAAATTATTATCCAAGTTGCAGATAATTATATTAAAATATCAAAAAATAATTAACTTCAACTGAAAAAGACAATTGATGGACATTAATTATAAGAAAAAGGAAATGATCAATCATATAGTTCTAACCAAATGTTCAGAGTTTAATAGTGATTTCATGTGTAAAGTATACCATAATACTTTTGAAACAGTATATATTACAGTTATTCAACAGCCTAATTCATTTTCAGAGAAGTAAATACATTCAAAATCAGGGGCAAACTGCTGTTTTTGGAATTTATAAAAATAGGTAAATTGGATGAAGAGAGTAGCAACTCATCAAAACAGAAACTCACCATCAGAACCTCCACAGGAACCAGGCAGGCAGAGGAAATCAAGGTACTAACTCAGGACTCGATGGAAGTCAGGATGGACAGGTCGGGGTTAACCCTCCAGGACCACATAGCCAGGTAGGGTGGCACTTTCATAACCTTATAACTCCTAGGACTTCTATCAGTTTCTCCCTAAAATTGAAGGATGTTCTCTCCTGTGTCTGTAAGAGGAGTGTGGAAGAATCCATTTTTAGAAATACTAGAATATATTGTTAAACTTTTTAAAAGATTGTATTTATGTTATTTATGTAAGTATACTGTTCCTATCTTCAGACACACCAGAAGAGGTCATGGGATCCCTTTACAGATGGTTGTGAGTCACCATGTGGTTGCTGAGATTGAACTTAAGTTCTCTGGAAGAGCAGTCAGTGCTCTTAACTGCTGAGCCATCATTCTAGCCCCATATCTTATTCTCAAATGGGACTTTTTCAACAGAAAGTATTTTCTCAGAGTACAAGTAGTGTTTTGTCTTGTTTTGTTTCTAAATCCAATCAACCTAGAAGATAGAAATGCTGATCCTATGAAGTTTTACCTAAAGGAAGAGAGAGAAACCCAAGAAACACATGTGAAGCTGAGAGTCCTAAGGCAGACTCTCACCAAGAACGTGAAACTTGATCCTAGGACTACAGAACGTTTTGTCTCCGTCTACAGCTGTTTACACAGTGTGCTGTATCAGCCATCACAAACAAATTTGGAATCACAGCAAAATAACCTAACCAAAACCTAAATAAAAATCAAGTGAAACATTTTGAGAGGTAAATCATAGGGGCAACAATCAGAAAAGATAGTTATGTAGCAACTCTGCTACCCAGAGTTTAACATCCTGTGAGTAGACTATTAAAGGTTCTATCAGGCAAAGCAAACAACATGAGAGAGTGGGTGGGCAATGTATACACAAAGAAATCCTAAGATTTGGAAAGATTTGCTAAGCGGAAAGGAACCTGGAATACAAATAAGGCCTTTGGTGGCCTTATTAATAGAATGGCCATGATGAAAAGAGAATCTCTGAGTTTGAGGATGTATAGGTAGCAAATTCCAAAACAGAACAGAAAAGTAAAGAGAAGACTGAAGAAACAAAATGTAAAACCAAGTACACATAATGAGAATAACAAAGAAGAATAAAGAAAGGAACAGAATATATAATTGAAATAATAGTGACTGTATGTTGAATGATTAGGCTTCCAATCATACTCTGAAGCCTTATCCAATCCTATTCATGAAGGTAAAGCTCAAATTAATAGGATTAGGTAGGGTCTTCTAAGAAGAGACATAAGAAAGCTTGCCACATCTCTCTGCTTCTTCCAGGTGAGAATACCATGAAAAATATTTTTCACAATTTTTGTCTCTGTAACTCTTTTCATGGGTGTTTTGTTCTCTATTCTAAGAAGGAGTGAAGTATCCATACTTTGGTCTTCGTTCTTCTTGATTTTCTTTTGTTTTGCAAGTTGTATCTTGAGTATTCTAAGTTTCTGGGCTAATATCTACTTATCAGTGAGTGCATATCAACTGACTTCTTTTGAAACTTTATATGTCCCAGTACAGGGGAATGCCAGGGCCAAGAAGTGGGAGTGGGCAGATAGGGGAGCAGGGCAGGTAGGGGTATAGGGAACTTTTGGGATAGCATTTGAAAATAAATATAAAGAAAATAGCTAATAAAAGAAAAAAGAAAAAATAGCAGTCACTAAAAAGATGTCTTTAACAACTCAACTGTTCTAGTATCCTGCGATCACATCCATAAATTCCAGACATGTGAAAAGTATATGCTTTATGCTTCCAGATATCAAATATATGATACACTATTGCAACAGCCTAAACTGACTGAGGCACCGTACCAGCTGCAAAACTCTTTTAGATTATCAAATAGGATAATGCAAAAATTACTCCTGCACTTAGGCATATCATATCATGTTTGAGTAATAAAGCATAAAATAAGCCTTGAAAGAGGTTAAGGTGAGAGGTCAAGTTACTTACTGAGAAAAAAAGGTGAGAAGGGCATCAAACTTCTTCTAGAAAACTGTTCAAGGGAAAAGTGGAATCAAGAACTTAAAATGTTGACTGCTGACAATGAGAAGACTTAAAAGTCTGTCCTGGAGGAACCACTCTTCAAATATGAAGGGCAAATGAAAACCTCCTGGAGTGAAAATGGAAGGAATTGTGTAGTAATTGGTCTGATTTGCAAGAGATGTTAAGGGAAAGACATGGGTGAGAAGGAACATTTTATGGGTCAAAGCTCATAAATGCACAAAGTAAGGAGATTAGCAGAGGAAGCATATGTGAGTGGCTCACCAACACTCCTAATATTCTTGGTTCCTCTCATAGGTGAATTTGCTCAGAATGATAGTAGCAACAGTGCCTTTGAATATGTACTGTGAAGATAAAAGTAAAACGAATAACAGCAATGATACAATTGATGGGAGAAAAACTAGGACTATTTTGGTGTTATCAGATATGTGCACAGAGTGTAAAGTGTTATAGTATTGATTGGGAGTGGCATTTGATTAGCTGCAAATATATATTGCTAATAATAAAGTGATATGCTTAGTGATATGCTAAGAAAAGATGAAATACAATCATATAAAATATTCTATAAATTCCACAAATGACAGAAGAAGTCTGGCAGAAAAACAATAGACCTTGAATAAAGAGCACTGAATAAACATTGTAATAAAGTTGGTAGGTATTTGGATATATCAATAATTATCTTAAATGCTAAGGTCATAATTTTCAGGTAAAAGGCAAGGTTTTCAGTATATATATATATATACATATATACATACATACATACATACATACATACATAAATTCTAAATATATTGTCTGTAAGTTGTCTAGTTTTAGGAGAATGCTATATGCATATGGTAGAGATAATTAGGTAGAGAATGATATTCTGTACTAACACAATCTCAAGTTCACACAAAATGTGGATCAAGATAGATAACAGCTAGGGCCATAAAATTCACAATAATAGATTGAAAAGAACATAACTCACATGATATTTGAGATCAGAAAACAAGGACATCATATTTGAAATGAAAAACATACAGGAAAATCTCCCAGAACTTTTTGCCATTTAAGCAATACAATTTTTTTTTCAACTTTTATTAGATATTTTCTTCATTTACATTTCAAGTGTTATCCAGAAAGTTCCCTATACCCTCCCCCCTCCCAGCCATGCTCCCCCACCCATCCGCTCCCACCCCCTGGCCCCGGCGTTCCCCTGTATTGGGGCATATAAAGTCTGCATAACCAAGGGGCCTCTCTTCCCACTGATGGCCAACTAAGCCATCCTCTTCTATATATGCAGCTAGAGACACGAGCCCAGGGAGTACTAGTTAGTTCATGGTTATTCTTCCACCTATAGGGTTGAAGACCCCTTCAGCTCCTTGGGTACTTTCTCTAGCTCCTTCTTCCTTGGGAACCCTGTGTTCCATCTACTAGCTGACCATGAGCTTCCACCTCCATGTTTGCCAGGCATTGGTATATTTTCCCCCGAGACAGCTATATCCGGGCCCTTTCAGCACCATCTTGCAGGCATATGTTATAGTGTCTATGTTTGGTGACTGATTGTGGGATGGATCCCTGGCAGCCGCAGTCGTTGGGTCCATCCTTTGGATTCAGCTTCACAAATCTCTCTTTAACTCTTTCAATGTGTGCTTTGTTCTTAATTCAAGAAAGGGGTGACGTGTCCACCTTTTGATCTTCCTTCTTCTTGAGTATCATGTGTTTAGTAAATTGTATCTTGGGTAGTCTAGGTTTCTGGGCTAATATCCACAAATCAGTGAGTACATGTTATGTGAGTTCTTTTGTGAATGGGTTACTTCACTCAGGATGATGGCCTCCAGATCCATCCATTTGCCTAGGAATTTCATATATTTATTGTTTTTAGTAGCTGAGTAGTACTCCATTGTGTAAATATACCAAATTTTTTGTATCCATTCCTCTGTTGAGGGACATCTGGGTTCTTTCCAGTTTCNTTCAACCACTTAGACTTGACCTTAGTACAAGGAGATAAGAATGGATCAATTCCCAGTCTTCTACATGATAGCTGCCAGTTGTGCCAGCACCATTTGTTGAAAAGGCTGTCTTTTTTCCACTGGATAGTTTTAGCTCCCTTGTCAAAGATCAGGTGACCATAGGTGTGTGGATTCATTTCTGGGTCTTCGATCTTATTCCGTTGATCTACCTGTCTGTAAGCAATACAGTTTTACATGACACACAAATCAAAGAGGAAATATCCAGAAACATAAAGTGAATATAAAAGACAATTTATTAAAATTTGTTGTAAACAGTGAGAACAGTATTTAGAGAAAATTTTATACTATGAAATATATACCTTACAGAAAATCCAAAGCCAGTAATCTATGCTTCTAGATAAGAAAATGAGGAAAAGGAAGGCATGAATTATAAAGTTAGGTGAATAAGAAACTAACAAAATCACAGCAGAAATAAATAAAAATGAAGATCAAATATTATCAGAAAAAAAGTCAAAATGAAATCAGGTTCTTTGAATCAATAAAAATTAGTGAACCTCTGGCTACAAAAGTAGAGAGCAGGTCAGTAATTTATACCATAAAGGAAAGAGTAGACATTAGCACAGATTTCACAGACTTTGAAATGACAATAAATAAATAAATAAATAAATAAATAAATAAATAAATATTATGAGTACAGACTGATGATCTAGATGAAATGGAAAAATTCTTCAAAAAACGCTGTCAATTGTCACAAAGAAACAAACAGAGAATCTAAGTAGAGAAGTATCTATTACATAATTTGTATACATAGTTAATAATACTCTAAAACAGAATTAATTGGGCCCAGATGTGTCCACTGTTGAATTCTACCAAATATTTCAGGATAAATATGTAACAACTATTCTTTAGAATCTTTCCTACAAAGTAGAAACAAGGAGAACTTTGCTTAACTTACAGAGGAGCAGTATACCAATATCACTAACAATGTAATATATAGCAAAAATAGGAAATAAAATAACAATACCTCTCATGAACATAGCTGCAGAAATCTTCAAATAATATCAAATCAAATTTAACAATATATAACATGAATTATGTACCATATCTGGGTAAAATTAATTTTCTCATTCAATATTGGCACATTTAAAATTATTTAATGTAACTTATCACTCCAATAACCTAAAGATGATAATTCACATAATTATGTGAATTGTTAAAGAAAAATCATAATGCTCACGCATGATAAAAACTCAGCACTCTTTTTACCACATTGTATGAAAAGCTCAGATTTGCATGTGCACACATGGCCATAGAACATATGCACACACATGTACATAATACAGAGAGAGAGGAGAGAGAGAGGGGGTGAGGGATAAAGCATATTCTGTGTATGTAATTAGCTCCGGATTCAATCCTCAGTACCAACAAAATGTAATAAACAGCACTCCCCAGAAAATAAAAGATTTACACATGTTCAAACATGAAAGAAGGCAAAAAATTATCTTTGTAGATGATGTGAACTTATGAACATTGGAAAGTCTGAGTCAACACTAAAACTTAAAAGTAAGTACAGCAAAGTTTAGGATTCATGGATTATATTTGAACGTTGAGTCTACAATTCACAATATCTAGTAGAACTTTCTTTCCAATACAAATACATGACAAAATTTAAAATGATTTTTTTAATGAAAAGGGGGGGTTGGTGTAAAGGGCAAATAATTAAACATGATGTGTGAATTTCACACACCATCTCATTCTGCTCCCTTCTGACTCAAAGGCTGGGCCCTCTGCGATTTTCCTTCCCTGGTCACCTTAGGATATGCTCCTCCCCATCACACAGATCTGGCTCCTCTGAAATTTTTCTCCTTCACCCATCAAGTGGATCCTTCTCTTCCCTCCCAACAGATACCAATCTTCTGGTACATTCCCTGTCAGTCCTTTAGGAAGGCAATATTCCTTCCCACCCCTTAGGCAACCCATCTCTAACATCTGCCTTTTCTGAGGTGCTGGGAGAGCAATGCACTACCTCACCCCCAAAGTTTCCTGATTCCTGAAGGATGCCACCTCTCAGTGATGTAAACTGCTCGGTTCCTCTGGGACCAACCACCCCCATGTGTCACACAAGGCCTACTTCTCTCTATCCTATAAGCAGCCAGCTCCTCCAGAATCTTACTTCCCAGAATTCCCAACTAGTCTCCATTCCCAACTTCCTAGATCTAGACACCCAGCTTCCAAGATCTCCTAGTCCCACCAAGCAGTAATCAGAGCTACTCATGGCAGAGCAACCAAACTTGGACAGCCAAACAAAAAGGCAGAAGAAGACAGAATCAGCATGATCCATGGTGAATGTCAATCATGTCTGTTAGAACCTAGACTCTCTAGAGTAGTAGAAGAAGGCTAGAACTTCCAGGCTGCAATATCATTTCCACAGGAAAAAAAAAATGGCATCTCATGAAGTCACTGTTTTTAATGGTTGAGTAGTACTCCGTTGTGTAAATGTACCATATTTTCTGTATCCATTCCTCTGTTGAGGGACATCTGGGTTCTTTCTAGCTTCTGGCTATTATAAATAAGGTGCTATAAACATAATGAAGCATGTGTTCTTGTTGTATGTTGGAGCATCTTTTGGGTATATGACCAGGAGTGGTAGAGCTAGGTCATCAGGTAGTACTATGTCCAATTTTCTGAGGAACCACCAAACTGATTTCCAGAGTGGTTGTACCAGCTTTCAATCCCACCAGCAATGGAAGAGTGTTCCTCTTTCTCCACATCCTCGCCAGCATCTGATGTCACCTGAGTTTTTTTCTTAGCCATTCTGACTGGTGTGAAGTGGAATCTAAGGGCCATTTTGATTTGCATTTCCCTGATAACTAAGGATGTTGAACATTTCTTTAGGTGCTTTTCAGACATTCAAGATTCCTCAGTTGAGAATTTTTTTGTTTAGCTCTGTACCCCATTTTTAATACGGTTGTTTGGTTCTCTGGAGTTTAGTTTCTTGAGTTCCTTGTATATATTGGATACTAGCCCTATATCAGATATAGGATAGGTAAAGATCTTTTCCCATTCTGTACAGTAACATTTTGTCCTATTGACAGTGTTCTTTGACTTACAGAAGCTAGAAAATATCATCCTGAGTGAGGTAACACAGTCACAAAAGAACACACATGGTATGTACTCACTGATAAGTAGATGTTGGGAAAAAAAATCTCAGAATGCCCACGATACAACTCACAGACCATATGAAGCACATGAAAAAGGAAAACCAAAGTGTGAATGCTTCACTCCTACCACTCCTATGTAACAGGGGGAACAAAATAATCATGGAAGGTAGAGGGCAGAAGAGAGTTGGGAGGAAGAAAGAAGGGGTAGAGAAAAAAAACAGGGGCAAGATTAGCTGTGGGAGGAGACCAAGGAGATGTACAGAAGGTCAGGAAATTGAACAGAGGTATGTAGCAATGGAGAATGGGGAACTAGGGGTAGCCAACAGAAAGTCCAAGACACTAGGAAAGCAAGAGGCTTCTAGGACCCAACAGGGATGGCATTAGCTGAAATATCAAACAAAGGGGAGAGAGAACCTGTAGAGACCATATCCAGAGGTTAGGCATGACCCTGGTTGAGGGATAGGGCCATCTACCCTTCTCAAAAATTTAACCCAGAAATTCTCCTGTCTAAAGGAAATACAGAGATAAATAGTGGAGCAGCGACTGAAGGAAAGGCCATCCAGAGACTGCCCCACCCTGGGATCTATCTCATATACAGCCACAAAACCCAGTCTCTATTGCTGATGTCAAGAAAAGCTTGCTGACATGAGCCTCATGTGGATGTCTCCTGAGAGGTTCTGCCAGAGCCTTACTGATACAGATGCAGATCCTTAAAGCCAACCATCAAACTGAGCACAAGAACCTCAATGGAGGAGTTAGGGGAAGGACTGAAGGAGATGAAGGGGTTTGCAACCCCCTAGGAAGAACAACATCAACCAACCAGTCCCCCCACAGCTCCCAGGGACTAAATCACCAACCAAAGAATACACATGGAGGGAGCCATGGCTCTACCTGCATAAGTAGCAGAGTGTGGCCTTATCTGGTATCAATGGGAGGGTCCTTGGTCCTGTGAAGGCTTGATGCCCCAGTATAGGGGAATGCTAGGACACTGAGGCAGGAGTGGGTGAGCAGGGGAGAGGAGAGATGGATGGGATAGGGGTTTTCAGAGGGGAAACCGGGAAGGGAAGGGGGATAACATTTGGAATGTAAATAAATAAAATTAAAAGAAAAAGTTAGAAACCTGGGAGATGAGAGACTCTCAATACTCAAAGGGAGGGACCTTAGATGAAATGCCATCAACAGGCAAAGGGAACTTATAGAGCCCACTTACAGCAGGAAAATGGGCATCAAATGAGACAGGGGGTTGCCATCCCACAGTCAAAACTCTCACCCATTGTTGTTCTTGTCTGAAAGAACTACAGGGATGGAAATGGAGAGGAACCTGAAGGAAAGAAGGTCCAGCAATAGGCCCAAAGTGGGATCCAGCTCAAGGGGAGGTCCCAAGACCTGATACTATTACTGAGGCTATGGAGTGCTCACAAAAAGGGACCTACCATGACTGCACTTGGGAAGACCCAACAAGCAGCTGAAAGAGTCAGATGCAGATATTTGCACCCAATCAATGAACAGAAGCAGCTGACCCCTGTGGTTGAATTAGGAAAAGGCTGAAAGAAGCTGAGGAGAAGGGTGACCCTGTAGGAGGACCAGCTGTCTCAATTAATCTGGACCCCCAAGATCTCTCAAACACTGGACAACCAAAAAGGCAACATATACCAGCTGCTATGAAGCCACCAACACATATATACAGCAGAGGACTAATGGGTCTGTGTTCTGTGTTCGTTCAGAGATGATACACCTAACCCTCAAGAGACTGGAGGTCCCAGGGAGTTTAAAGATCAGGTGGGGTGGGAGTGGGGACAACATTGTGGAGATGAGGTGGGAGAGTTGGAGGGTGTCCTGGCGGGGGAACATAAAGTCTGGAGTGTGAATAAATAAATAAAAAGAATAAAGTTAGGACAAATTGAAAGAAAGAAAGAAAGAAAGAAAGAAAGAAAGAAAGAAAGAAAGAAAGAAAGAAAGAAAGAAAGAAAGGAAGAAAGGAAGAAAGAAAGGAAGGAAGAAAGAAAGAGAAAGAAAGAAAGAAAGAAAGAAAGAAAGAAAGAAAGAAAGAAAGAAAGAAAGGAAGGAAGGAAGGAAGGAAGAAAGAAAGAAAGAAAGAAAGAAAGAAAGAAAGAAAGAAAGAAAGAAAGAAAGAAAGAAAGGAAGGAAGGAAGGAAGGAAGGAAGGAAGAAAGAAAGAAAGAAAGAAAGAAAGAAAGAAAGAAAGAGAAAGAAAGAAAGAAATGACATCTCATCTCTCTTAGAAGTTTTTCCCCCCTGAACACTTGTTTCCACTGAAAGAAGAAAGATGGCTTGAACATTTAAAAAACAGAGTCAGATAAACTACTTCAGAGGCAGAAGCCTTGGAGCAGTAACATGGAACATCAAGACATGTTGTCCCAATAAACCTCTGAGTAATATGCCCCATTGTGAATGACCTGAAAGGTTTTCTAGACAAAGAAGTCAAAGGAAAGAGTATAGCTGCAGCCAAACAACTCAAAGAGTACATGAACACACTCAAACAAATAAACTAGCAGCCCCTCCCCTACCCCCTACCCCAGGATGGTTTGTATATTCTTGGGCCAGGGAGAGGCACCATTTGGAGGTGTGGCCTTGTTGAAATAGATGTGTCCTGGTTGAAGTAGGTGTGTCACTGTGGGTGTGGGCTTAAGATCCTCACCCTGGTTGCCTAGAAATCAGTCTTCTACTAGCAGCCTTTGGAAGAAGACATAGAACTCTCAGCTCTGACTGCACCATGCCTGCCTGGATACTGCCATGCTCCCACCTTGATGATAATGTACTGAACCTCTGAACCTGTAAGCCAGCCCCAAGTAAATGTTGTTTTTATAAGCCTTGCCTTGGTCATGGTGACACCCCCCAACCAAAGCTGTTCTTCATCACTGGAAGACAATTTTACCAGACTGTAAAATTTACAAGAGCAGAACACTATTTCTCAACAAATATGAACTGCTCTTGTCTATAAAATAAGATGAATAACCCAGAAAATAAATGATCAAGAAAATTAGGTAGTGTGCAAAAGGAGTTAAGGGGTAAATAAAGGTTCTATTACTATAACTCATTGGTCAGCAGAAAAATGCAAATTAAAATTAAGGCTATGTGCCCATTGTTACATGCAATTTAAAAACAATGTTAATCTAATCTGCTAAATTTTTAACATACAAGCTTGCTTTAATCTCATCAACTTTTATGTGGTCGTACAGTTTGGCACACCACCGGCCGACATAAAGGTCTGCACAGGATATGCAGCCATACTGAAACACAAAATGATTCATAGAGGTGCCGCGCTCACATTTTCGGATCTGAGCTATCTTCTATACCTGCCAAGACTGCAAGGGGTAAAATATAGCTGATCTAACATAATTTATCCTCGAACACAATTATAAATGAAGAGATATTGTTACGTGCAAAAATGAATCTCTTATTTATTGAAAACCAATAAATGGAAAAACAGATGTCTACTCTTTCAAATTGGGGAAGAATTGAACAATACAGAGCCAGGAAAACCTGTGAATTGAAACATCAGAAAGTGAACTCTACACATTGTTTGACTGCTCATTTTTTTTTAATTTCATTGTTAATTTTGCCTGTGATAATTCACAGAGCATTTATATATGAATCACAGCTCTCTCCCTTTGCATGTTCAACCAAAAATGTTAAATAAAAAATCTGAGAGGGGTTTGCAACCCCACAAGAAAAACAACAATATCAATCAACCAGACCCTGCCCCCCAGAGCTCCCAGGGACTAAACCACCAACCAAAGAGTACACATGGAAGGACGGACCCATGACTCCAGTCACATGGCCTTGTCTGGTATCAACAGGAGGAGAGGCCCTTGGTTCTGTGAAGGCTCCATGCCCCAGTGTAGGGGAATGCCAGGGCGGTGAGGTGGGAATGGTTGGGTGGGAAACACCATCATAGAGGCAGGGGCAGGGGGTATGGGACAGGGGGTTTGCAGAGGTGAAACCAGGAAAGGGGATAACATTTGAAATGTAAATAAACAAAGTATCCAATTTAAAAAAAATCAAATTTTAAAATGGTTAATGGGCGATAGCAATGTTTCATTTAAAAAATTAAGCAATGCAAATATTTTGTTCTTGCATAATATGTCTGGGGGTACAAGTATAACTTAACAACTTTCTATTCAATCCTTATCACATTCAAACTCTGACTTTTACATATACGTCTGTACTGCAGGTAACCTTGCCTAAGGCTTCCCCATTCACATCTTTTCAGCAGGACTGGCCTCACAGCTGTTCCTCAGATGCTCTTTATCCTTCCATTCATTCTGTCTGGAATGCAGTTCATTCAGAAAGGTGGATACCTGGCCCCTACTTTTCATTCAAATTTCTTCTTAAATATCATGGAAGAATGGTGTTTGGGGTTGCTATATACAAAACAGCACTACAGCACTCTTCTTTGGTCCTCTTAGCCCATTATGTTTTTCATCATGACACAACCACATGCCATTTTTCATTTTATCTATCTATCTCTATCTCTATCTATCTATCTATCTATCTATCTATCTATCATCTATCTATCTATCTATCTATCTATTCTGTGTTCTGTTTTTGACTGGAAGGGGTGCTTTTTTTCTGTTCATGGCAATTGCTTAAGCACCCAGAATAATTCCCGATGCACAGTTGCTGTTCAATAATTGCTAAAATACGAACGAATAAATGATTTATGATGATGGTCAACCTGCCACATAGAAAAAATATTTTTGTTACTTGTTGATGGCTTATTTGAGTTAACACCAGTGAACACTAGACAATACCGCAAGTATTGCTTTACTTGAGTCATCTTAAATATTCCAGATCTGAATTTGATCACTTTCTCCTTCATCCTGGTGTGCATATTATACTGACTTGGATAGTCCCCGGTGTGAAAACATTAAACAAACAGAGCACAAGGTTGCTATATTGTTCAAGTCAGAAGTGCATCATTTATTATGGGAATAAAATACAGAGAGATAAAAGAGCCACAGAATGATGGGAGTTTTACACTCTCTGTTCCATTTCACTCCCCCTCTATTTTACTTAAATTACAAAATGATGCCCCCGCTGCTGGTTGATAAATGTTGATTAATGTGATGGAGAGTTGGATTTGTTAGTGGGCAGAAGCGGTGTAAATAAATCGAGCAGGTGAACTGGAGTTCACAGCAGAATTTCTGAGATTAAAGAGCCTGTCTCGCCCTCCATGCTCACTTATTACAATCAGGATGACTGTTCTCTTCTCATAAATAGACCAAGGGAGCTCTGCTGAGCGGCACAGCAGGGAAGGCCTCCTTTTGTGTTGCTAGTGGCTGTTCTTCAGCAAATTTGATCTCCTGGGAATTGAGGACCCTGTCAATTTCTGTTTCTCTTCAGGGACCTGAAGTTGGGGAGTGGGACACACAGAGTGGCTGCATCAGTCTTTCTTCTTTGAAAACTCAAAAGAGGAGGCCCATATTTGCATAGAGCACATGAAAATGAGCAAGGCTCTGGACAGAGTAGTTTTAGATGAATAGCAATGAAGAGAACAGTGAAAGCAGCAATTAGCACATATATAAAAATGCATGTATCATGAAACTCCCATGATGTTGCTTGCTAAGGATGTTCTAGACAGAATCATGTTTTGTCTATGTCATGAAGGCGTCATTTGGTCACTTTTCCTTGAAAGTGCATTTCTATACTGTTACAGTAATAACAAGACCCTCATGAGAGACAGTGCCTTTTTCAATATTTATATTTTCATAGAGTTTATGGCTTTTTTATTTGGGACATAGAAGTCTCTCTCACTTCTATGTCTATGATTTCCCCTCCCACCTGGATTCATACTGGCTTAGATCAAAAGTCAGACCGGTTTCTGTGATTGACTTCCAGGTAGGAGAAGATGGCCTCCTTTGAACACAGATCCAGAGTGTATTCATGCCATAACTGTAAAGATTGGGCTCCATTCCCTGGGAAGAATCCTAGTTTCCCAAACTAGTTTATGTTAATCCTGAGGCCAGAGGAGTGATTCCCATGTTATAAAAGAAGACAGTTCTGATTACAGCACCACCAGCTGTCAATACCACTGTTGCAATATCGTACAACCAGAGAGGGATTAATTCCAAGAAATGTATGAGTGCTGACTTCTAGAAATTGCTTCATGTGAACAGCATGAAAATTATAACCAGAGAACTGGCATATGGCTTAGAGGTAGTGAGCACTTGCCTAGCAAGGAAAGGCTATTCATTAAACTTCTAGCCCCAATTTAACAAATTAAATAGGAAATAGGAAACACTTTTTAAATCATGGCACTCTGATGTCTAGTTGGCCTGTTGTAATTTTTTTGTCCCCTTTTTAAAGCCCAATAACATCTTGGGGATTATATCCAACCTTAAAATGGCAGTTGAGATTTACTGGCTAAGAGAGTGATTCTTATGTCTAACACTTGGTGCGTTGCTTTGATTCACTGGAAACTAGTTTTGTGACACAGTTTCTCATGCTTGGTTGCCCAGGTTGTATTCTGCCCAGAGGCACAAGCCAATCATTCCAGGAACACATAAGTCTACCCTCAACTCTGATCATCTTTGATCTTATACTGACAGCAAGTGAGCTGTCTGTGCCCCTCTTTCTTCATGTGCAAAAGTGGTAATTGTGAGGTACGATGAATCAATGTGTACAATATGCTTAGCACTACTTAACACTGGGACCTGGCAGTGTAGAGACTGCCCTGTGCATTGAAATGGAAATGGGTTCTTGTGCATGCTCTTTGAATCGGCTTGAATTGCATGTCCTTCCTTTTGCCAACTCTTCTAGGCTTGAAAGTAGAATGAATAGAGAAGTGGCTTGGGTGTTCTGGTTTAATGGCTGAAAACTTGTGTTGGGCTGGTAGATGGAAGGCAGCTATGCTTACCACTCAACTGCCCACACTGAGCAAACAAAGCGGAGCATAGAAGAAGCATTTGCATTTGGAAACATAATTGAGACGCATGGCCACTCCTAGAATCTTCTTCAGCGCAGCAAACATGCATCCAAGTCATATATTTTAGCCATTTAAGGGGAGTTTTTGTTATCTGGACCTAAGACACTCTTGTGTAGTGCACAAATCACTCCTCTGTTATTGGCTCTTCAGATGAGAGAAGCAACATCTTGGTAAGCAACTATCTGTAGCTGAGGGAGGTGATTTGGTTTTCTGGTTACAGCTGTCATATACTTGAAGAAATTAAGTTCACAACCTTTAACCAATATAGAGAGGGTACAAGCCCATACACCTATCAGCAGATCAGCTGTGGCTTAATCCAATTCCAGAAAGTGACCATAGTTTTAAAATGTCACCGTTGGAACAACAATATGAACTAAAAAGTACCCCCAGAGCTTGTGTCTCTAGCTGCATATGTAGTAGAAGATGGCCTAGTCAGCCATCAATTGGAAGAGAGGCCCCTTGGTCTTGCAAATTTTATATGCCCCAGTACGGGGGAACGCCAGGGCCAAGAAGTGGAAGTGGGTAGGAGCAAACCCTGAGCTGTGAGATTATCCTCAGATCAACATATAAGTATTTTATGTTTTCAAAAAGATTATTTTATTTTATTTGTTTATAATTTGGCCTATGTATATGTATGTGCCTTATATTTATGCCTAGTGCCAGCAGAGGCCAGGATAGGGGATCAGTTGTCCTGGAACTGGAGTCATGGATGGATGAGATTGGAATACCTTGTGGGTGCTGAGAACTGAACCTAGGTCCTCCTGAAGAGCCTCAAGTGCTTTAAATAGCTGAGCCATCTCTCTGACTCTCAAATGAATACTTTTTAATCAACCGATTTGTCCACCAACTGGGCATTAACTCATTATCATTTCTTAACTGCCAGCACTGAAATAATAATAATAACAATTATTATTATAGCATAAATTTTCACTGGATAGTTTTGATGGTCTATACAACCTTATAAATATGTGCATTAATTAATGTAATGTTCAGAACAAGCCCATTAGAAGGACTACATAATAATTTTCATTTTGGAACTGGCAACATGGCTCAATAGATAAAGGTCCTTGCTACCAAGCCTGATGGCCTCAGCTTGATCTCTCAAACTCGCAGTTTGGGAGAAGAGAACTGACTCCTAGAAGTTGTCCTGTGACTTCTACATGCATGTTTTGCTATGTGTACACACACACACACACACACACACACACACACACACTTTTTATGAATAAAAAGAACTTAATTGTTCGATTTTACTAATGACCGAGTTGAGAGACAGATGCTAGGGTGAAAGCCTGCTAGCTCAGAGAGGCAAAGAAAGCCCTCAGATGACATTCCTCCTCAGCCAATGTCCCACTAGGAATACCCTTCTCCCAAGCCACATCAGACAACCTCCTTCAAACTCAATGTCCCTTCTGCTGTCATATTTTTTGTGCCTATCTAGCGGTCCTGCTGACTCCCTCTTACTCTATATGATTTTCCCTTAATAATCCTATGCTCACTTTCTGTGAACTGGTTATTCACTCTGCCTCTTGACCTACTGTTGACTTTATTTAATCCCGTTTACAATAGTCAAGCAGAACACTCTTAGATTGAAGGTGTGGGCTAAGGCTGAGCCACACTACAATTAAAAAAAAAGTTTTTTCCAGTAAATGCCAAAATCTCAGGGTTCACAGTGTGATCAAATATCCTGCAACATTTCTCCCCTTTCATCTAAATAAAAAGGAAAGATTTTAACTCTAATACAGTGAAACTATTTATAACGGTGGATCTCTTTTTGCCAAGGTTTCCACAATATCTAGCTTGGTTGTATTTGGCAGTCTAAGAATTAAGTATTTTGACTTCAAATTCTGTAAAATGTTTGTGTCAGTTTACTATGAACTCGGCAATTTGTCCTGAGCAGTTTGTAATCTAAAGCTGATCTTTGGGTGGTGTTTCTCAGCTTACTGGCAATCCTGGCTAGGTAGAACACAACAGTCAACCTAAAGGTGTCCTCTGTTTGCATAGACCTGGTAGCAGAAGAAGCATGGGGCAGTTTTTCTCAGTGGTTAGCATTAACTCAATCCAGGTGGATTCATTCATGCAGTTCCCCCATCATCTTCTTGGAGACCTCAAAGTTCACTGTTAGGAAAGGTGGATAACTTAAACATTTTAGGACCACAACCTATTAAATACATCTGAGGTACACAAACATTGTTCCTACTTGCTTCAGACTCAAACCTGAAATCATGTACAGGAAGCTAAATGAACTTTATTTCTAGAATTAGTTAGTACTCTGTATGATTGCAAGTATCATGATAGAAAGTTTATATATACACAAACGTCTTATAGATTTTAGAATAACATTTATACCTTAAGAAAAGTTTTAAGAGTCAAAAGAAAATCAAAAGATTATGATATTAGTGACAAGAGAATAGTTCCTTATATTTTTTTGTTTTCCTGTGTCCCATTCCAGGTATCTCTTCTGATATGAGACAGATATTTTGGATTTTACTTTAACAAGTATGTGTGAGTTTAGAGATGGAGAGAGCTATCTTCCAACCCCCAAAACCAGCTTTAATTTTTAATTGAATTGGGACCAAATAAAGAGCATTTGCCATTTATGTCAGTAGAGGACAATAAGAATTTGGGACTCTTCCATGGGTGGGCCAGCCACCTGTTTGGAAGAAAAATGGTTGTACCATCTGGGCATCATAGGGTGGTTGTCTGGGAAGAAGGGGCAACTGCTTAGGCAAGATGGTGGCATGGATGCCAATATTAGTTCAGAGCTCTGAGACAGGATATCAGGCCAGTAGCTGGTGGTGGGCAATACCACTTGGCTAATTTATGATTTTTCTTGGGGCATTTTCTCTTGATGATCCATTTCATTGTTTTGTTTTTTGTTTTATTTTTTTTCTTTAGATGCTTCACTTGCCCAGTGCTCTCTAGATACCTCAGTTGGATGCTTCTGAAATTTGGAAAATTTAAAACTTAATATACCTTAATATGTATGAATGAATATATCTGTATTCTTCTTTCTCTTTATATATAAATTCAAGGTGTACCTGTATTTATTTTTAGATCACAAAGAACATTAACTTTGAATTTCAGCCTGCCTCTTGCAAGAGACTTTTAAAACTAAATCACTGTAATTCTTATGTGCCTCTCTCTGCCTCCCAATTGTTGTGATTAAAGGCATGTATGTGCCTCACAAATGCTGGGATTTAACACTGAAGCATTACCTAGCTGTGGATTCCTTATAATAGCTATTCTCATAGGGTTGTCCTGGTTTAATTTGGTTCTTCATTTCCTTTAAAAAAATTTTTTTAAATGTCTAATCTAATATTTCTTGCTAATTTATTCTGAATTTGTTGCCTGAGAAAATTTAACATTTTAGTCTTATTTAAACATGATGCCAATTTTGCACTATTTCTTTATTTTCAGACTTTTTGTCTGTCTTGCCTGTATGAGCTACATAAAATTTGATATCTTTACTAAGTTTTGCTAGGTTTTGGCATTTCCATTCATACCTCTCATGACCAGATAGATATCTTCGCCATTTATCTTCCAGTTAGTGGTTTTCTATTTTGATGACCATATAGCTACACCATTGCACACATACAGTAAATTGGAGAAGATAAAGAATTTCCTTTCGTTCTCCTAGTTGTTTGTTGTATAGCAAGAGTGCTGCACTGATTTTGTGATTCCTTCCTCAGTATTGGCCATCCCATGCCCTGGTCTATAGGCTGCTGTGTTGCATTAGTTCTGGTTCCATCACTGGTTTATAAAGCACAGCAATCCATGCTTCAGCTAAATGTTATAACCATTCTGTAGGTCCCCATAGTTCTTTTGTGGGGAAGGGTGAACACTTTCGGCAGCTGATCTATTTTCTCAGTGTGGGAAGGCACAGAGCCCTTTCTACCTCATCCTGGTCATGAAGGAATTCAGATAGATACTAGTTTCACTGTGTTACTTTCTTTTCATGGCTAAGCCTGTGAAGGACTCAGCTTTCAAACAGATCCAATTCATCATTGTAAGGAGTGACCTTATGGCCATAAGGTGGTTGGCAATGACTGTCTTAGTCAGAGTTTCTATTCCTGCACAAACATTACAACTGGAACTCAAGCAGGTCAGGAAGTAGGAGCTGATGCAGAGGCCATGGAGGGATGTTACTTACTGCTTGCTTCCCCTGGCTTGCTCAGCCTGCTCTCTTTTAGAACCCAAAACTACCAGCACATAGATGGTACCACCCACAAGGGGCCCTCCTGCTTTGATCACTAGTTGAGAAAATGATTTACAGCTGGATTTCATGGAGGCATTTCCTCACCTGAAGCTCCTTTCTCTGTGATAACTCCAGCTTTTGTCAAGTTGAAACAAAACCAGCCAGTACACTGAGTATAAGTTTCTCCGTGACTCAAATGTCCAGATTTGTTTCCCAAAGGTAAAATACATATTTTCCATGTTTTCAATAAAATCCAACAAGTAAATGTTTTGAAGAGTCCTCAGTTGACAATTTACCAGTGAATATGATAGCCATAATTTGGGTTTAATATTGGTCAGTGTTGCATGCAGAGAGATGAGCTTACCAGTAGTCAAAAGGCTGTTTTTTGTTTATGTCCCCATTGGAAATTAGCTGTGTTTCTAGGAATTCTGTAGAGGGTTTTTTTTTATAATTATCTGTAAATACGGTATGTGATTTCTCTAGTATACAAAAATATTGATTAGGTGTTGTAGCTGAGGTTTTTTACCCCTGAGTGGTGGGACTAAAGGCATGCACTACAACTACCCTGTTAAAATATTTAATCTTAGCTCCAAATTACTCCAAGTCTTAAATATTTAGAAAACAAGTTAGAATTGTAGTAAACCTTTGTATTTGTTTAAAATATTTTAAATCTCTGAACTGTATTTTTAATATTAACAACAGAATTGTTCTTTTTATTTGAGAAGAAAACAACATTTTTCATGGCAGTTAAGTCACGTGTGCCTTTGGTAAATTATCATCTGAAAATATTTTTTTTTCATTTTTATTTTTCATACCTGATCAAATGAAAGGCATTTGTTAGTCTTTATATGTAAGTTTGGACTGAATGACCAAGCTGTCTGATAAACTATCATTTCTCCTTCTTCTCCTCTGTTTGAATTTAATCTTTATCAAACTCAATGTTATCCACAGCTTTTCTTTTTCCGTGGAAGCAAAGGCAAACCTCTTCCTCAGGTTAACACATATCCCAGAGTCCATTCTGAGGTGAACACGTCTTTAAAATATACAGGATGATTTAATTCAGCAGTTTTTTTGTCCTACTATCCAATGTCTCTCCACAGCTATTTTTCCTATCTCATTAGTATTTTAAAATTTTAATGTTTATGAACCACCATGCAATCTATCTCTAGGGGTCTTTATTTCTTTTTCTTTTTCTTTTTTAAATTTTATTTGCATTGGTGTTTTGCCTCCATATTTTCTGTGTGAGTGTGTCAGATCCCCTGGAACTGGAATTGTAGACAGTTGTGAACTGCCACGTGGATGTTGGGATTTGAACCTGGGATCTTTTGGAAAAGCAGCCAGTGATCTTAACCACTGAGTGATCTCTCCAGACCCTCTCTAGGGGTCTTTATTAAGCATATCTTTTTATTAATCATATCTTTCAAACTACGATTAGAACTTTCTATATCTGCTTGTCCTGTAGGACTGTGTGTTATACATGTAATATACTTTACATCACAATATGCAAAGAACTGGTTCATTTTACTAGACACACATGCTGTATTGTCAGGCATAATTTGTACAGGTATCCTCATAATAGTCATAACTTCTAATAAATGTGTAATTACAGAATCAACCTTTTCAGAACTTAAAGAAGGTTCCCTCTTAGAATCCTGAATATGTGCCTATAGTATGGTGCACATGCATTAATTTTCCAAATTCTACAAAATAAACCGTATCCACTTGCCAAATTTCACTTATTTGTGTACTTTTTGGGTTACTTCCTGGAGGTAATAGAGTATGGTTATACAGAAAACATGTAGGACATTGCCTTATAATTTCCTTGGCTTGTTGCCAAATGATAGAAACAAATCTTTCTTTAAACACTTGCCATGGTGGTTCATATGAAATTTTGAGGCTTCTAGCACATTTCCTACTAATAAATGATCAACTTCACCATTATCTTGTGCTAGAGGGTATGGTAGATTAGTATTGGATCTTATCTGTGTTATATTCAATGGATGATTTCTATTTATGATTACTTCTTATAGTTGAATAAATATTGAAGTTAATTCTGAATCAGCCAGAATAAGCTCAGAGGTCTCAGAATGTAAAACAAGTATTTCTGCATACGCAGTCAGTCATTATATTAAGAGATTCAGGAAAATCTAGTAATACATATGTCATACATAGCAACATAATGTCATATTGTTATGATTTTGAACTGTATCTATCATAGGGTTCTGACTCACTTTATTTATTTTTCTTGACTTATACCTTTCCTGATTTAGTTGCATCAGTATAGAATGTAGGGGTTCCCCCAAATAGAGTCCCTTTTGCTATATGAGGGAAAATATTATTAGTTCTTCCTACGAACTGAAGTCACTTGCTTTGGGGATAGTTGTTAATCTTAAAAAAAAAAAAAAAGATTACTGCCAGCTCTTTACCATTGTTTATTTTCTGCCTAAATGAAGCAGTTTCAACATTCATAAAAGGCACTAAGATTACTGCTGGGTCTATTTCTGCTAATTGGTAAAGTTTTATTTTTCCTTTTAGAGTCAGTTCAGAAAACTTTTCTACATAGGCATTTAATTTTTTTACTCTATGTGCAAAAAATATCCATTCTAAGATACTACCTTCTCTCAGAATAAGAATTCCTGTTGAAGAATGAATAGAGAGAAAAATAACTAAAATATAATCAAGCTTTGGAGCCAAGAGATACATCTACATGTGCATCCTGTAGTTTCTTTTCTACTAGAGCCAATTCTCAATTATCCTCAGCTGATATATTTTTTTTCTTGGACTATTCAAGTCCTTGTAAGGATTGAAATAAATTGTTTAGGTCTTGAGTAGTTAATCCAATTATTTGCCATAGCCAGTTAATATTTTCCAGCAATTTTGGAAATATCGAGATTTTGTAATTTGTCTCCTGATTTGTACTTTCTATAGTTGAAGTTTCAATTATCTTAGATTTGATAGAATCTCCTCTTTATATTTTTTCTAGAGCAATTTGTAATCTCCAGCAAGACAAAATTTACTTAACCATTTTTTTCCCCTAAGGCCTGTAAGATGTCACCTATTTAATGATTAATTTTAGTTTGAGAAAACTGTTTACAAATTATTTCTAATAACAGTTGTACAAAATATTGTTCAAATATTTAACATTCCTTATAGAAGAACTTCCCATGAAATCTTATACTAGGTCTAACATTGCTATAAATTGTCATTATGAAAAATAAATTCTCTATCTTGTTCTTGCAAAGATATAGTAAAAAGCAGTCTTTTAAATCAATCACTATAACAGAACTTTCCTTAGGTAATAAAGAAAGCAAGAAAATTCCAGACCATAAAGAGCACATTAGCTGAATCACATAATTTATGTCTTTTATATCTGTTAACATTCTCCCATTTTCAGATTTCTTTTTTTTTTACTTATTTATTTATTTATTAGAGAATTTTTTTCTCTTTTTTTATTAGATATTTTCTTAATTTACATTTCCAATGCTATTCTGAAAGTCCTCTCCCCCTTCCCCCCTCCCTGCTCCCCTGCCCATGCACTCCCACTTCTTGGCCCTGGTGTTCCCCTGTATTGGGACATATAAAGATTGCAGTACCAAGGGGCCTCTCCTCCAAATGATGGCTGACCAGGCCATCTTCTGTTACACATGTTGCTAGAGACACAAGTTCTGGGGGTTCTGTTTAGTTCATATTGTTGTTCCTCTTCTAGGGTTGCAGACCCCTTCAGCTCCTGGTGTTCTATCTCTAGCTTCTCCAATGTGGGCCCTGTGCTCCCTCTTATGGATGCCTGTGAGCATCCACTTCTGTGGGAGTCAGCTATATCAGGGTCCCTTCAGTAAACACTTGCTTTCCTATGCAATAGTGTTTGAGTTTAGTGACTGATTATGGGATGGATCCCCAGTGGGTTAGTCTCTGTATGGTCCATCCTTTCATCTTAGCTCTAAACTTTGTCTCTGTAACTCCTTTCATGGGTATTTTGTTTACTCTTCACAGGAGGAATGAAGTATCCACACATTGGTCTTCCTTCTTGATTTTCATGTGTTTTGCAGATTGTATCTTGGGTGTTCTAAGTATGTGGGCTAATATCCATTTATCAGTGAGCGCATATCCAATGACTTCTTTTGTGATTGGGTTACCTCACTAAGGATTATGTCCTCCAGATTCATCCATTTGCCCAAGAATTTCATAAATTCATTTTTTTAAATAGCTGAATAGTACTCCATTGTGTAAATGTACCATATTTTCTGTATCCATTCCTCTGTTGAGGGACATCTGGGTTCTTTTTAATAACAAATATAGAAGGATTCCAAAGACTGGCCAATTCTTCAATATGTTGAGCTGTCCTAGTATGTGCATTTTTTCTGATATCAAAGGTCATTGTTCCACCCACAAAGGTTTGTCAGTTACCTTGTCAGATAGGGCAGTTGGTACCTTTCAAAGACAATGAAAGTTTAGTAGACATGGATGTAGGTACAACAATAATTTCACCAAAATCTTAATATTCATTTTGGCCTCTTCTGGAGGTAAATGGTCAGCTTCTAGGGTCTGGAACTTTATCTCAAGTGAAACAATGCTCAAGATGGGTCACATGTATAGGGCCAAAAGGAAAAATAAGAAAATCAAAGCCATATGTAGATAATATAGTCATGAACTTATGGGAACATGACATGTTGCAGTCATGAAAAACAAAGATTAACATTCCTCCAATCTCATAAAATAAAAAATGTTTCTCAGAAAAATATTAAAATACATTATCAAGAATAGTCATAGATTATTCAGATGCATAAGCAGGACACTTTATTCAAAAGGCCTTGCTTACAATTAAGACATCTGACAATTTGATTTTTCTTAAACCTCTTCAAAATTACTTCTGCTATTTGAATAGCATCATAAATGTGAGATCCAATACCAGCCACAGTTCTAATCTATTCATCTGTTGGTGCTGATCTTGCCTTTACAGATCTAATCACCTTTTTGCATTCCGAATTAGCATTTTCAAAAGCCAAAGATTCAATTAATATTTCTCTGACTTCTGAATTTGATACTATTCTATTTACATCTAAATTCAATTTTTTTTCAAAATCACTGAAGGCTTCTTTTGGACTTTGTATAATTTTAGTAAAATACTCTGATTCTTTCCTGATTCTTCAATCTTGCCCCAAGTATTTAAATCTCCTAAACTACATAGCACCATGGTTTGATCATCAAATTTAAGCTGCATTTGTAATTCAGCATATTGACCTTCACCTAGCAACTGATCTCATGAAATATTAATATCTCTAACCCTAATTTGTTCTTCTATGACCCTAGCTCAAAATTTCTACCATGTTTGGCATAGTAACTGAGGACTATGTTCTAAAAATTGCTTTTGCCAAATTTTTTCAGTCTTGAGGGATAATTCTGTTATGAGTTACCCAGGAATTTAATATTTGCCTCACATAGGGCAAATGTTTACTATATAAAACAACTATTTCCTTAAGATTCCTCAAATCTCCTAAAATCTAACATGTCTTTAAGATTCCATTTTACTTCTTCATAACCTTGTTGGTACCCATCATCTCCTGGTAGGTCTTGTATAGTAACTGCATAAACTAAGGTTGGTTTTCTAACAACATTGGGCTGCCCATCTTCAGTTTCCTCATACAGTGACATGGTAGGTTCTTGTCTAAATTCCTCTGTCTCTGTCTGTGTATTTTTCTTATTTTCATCTATGTCTTTCTAAGTTTTATAACTTATCAATCCACATTTTATATTTTATCCAATCTCAAACCATCTTTCATATTTGACCCCAATGCATTATGACTATAAAGGGTAAAATATGAATTACCAGAATGATAATAATTTTAATTGCTATTATGTTAATCTCAATTAAGTCATTTATCTTTTCAATTTCTATGTCTATTTACAAGCTATTAATGTAGCACATAATACAGAATCTTAATGCCCTAAATTATATTTTCCATCCTTAATGTGGGAAAGATTTTTCCTTTTTATATTACTTAATTCTTTCCTTGAGGACCCATAGGTGACTTGACAAATCTGAGGACATCTCAGTTTGTCTCCATCTGGCATTATTTCTCTTTGGTGGTTAAACCAAATTTGAGCACCAAATGTTTTCCTAACAAAATCTCAGCCATTTGATTTTACCAATGAAGACTCAGGAGCGAATGTTGAGATGAAAGCCTGCTTGCTCAGAGAGGCAAAGAAAGCACATAGATGATCTTCTCCTTAGCCGATACCCTACCAGGAATGCCTTTGTCTCACACCATCTCAAACAACCCCTTTCAAACACAACATGCCTAGCTTCTACTTCCCGTGTATCTCTTTATCCATCTTTCTGACTCTTTCTTACTCTTTGTTGTTTTGTTTTTTATTAATAATCCTATACTCACTTCCTCTCGCTGATTGTTTGTTCTAGCCTTTTGACACATGGTTGATTTTATTTAATTCTCTTTACAATATTCAAGCAGAAAGTTCTTAGATTAAAGGTGTGTGTTAGGGCTAAAACACACCACAACTAAAAACAGGTTTTTGCAATAAAGAACACAATCTCAGGTTTTACAGTATAATCAAATATCCTGCAACACATGCACACCTACATTCATAGACACATGATAAATAAATCAGTGTTGGAGTAATTAAGAGTAATGAGTTTTGTTTTTCATCTGCTTAAACAGAGAATGAAAATAGAGGTTGGCATATTAAAGCAATTCCATTTAGTTTTGTTGGCATGTACATTTATTACCTTATATTATTTTAAAAAGATATTTATTTATTTATTTATTTATTTAATGTATATGAATGCACTATTTCTCTCTTCAGACACACCAGAAGAGAGCATCAGATCCCATTACAGATGATTGTGAACCACCATGTGGTTGCAGGGAATTGAACTCAGAAGTGAGGTCGGTGTTCTTAACTGCTGAGCCATCTCTCCAGTCCCTATTATGTTATATTATGCATCACTAGAGTACCCCTTGATATTTTTATTCCCTTCAATCTTGTCATATAAAATTTACCTTGCTTTTCTTTCTCTGTCATCTTATAACAGTAGGTAAGGTGATTGACTTCTTGTCCTCTTTTCTAAACACAGGAGCTCACAGAGAGAACCTCTTTGTTGGGCTCCTTTTGTTGCATGTGTAATGAGGTCTGATGTGTTGTGGCTTTGTTTTAATACATTTAGAATATTTCCAATTTTTCTTCCTGGCTTCTTTTCTGAATTTCCTTCTTCTTGAAAATTTACAAGTGTGTTAATTCCCATATCTGAAATTTCCTATAATATGTACTTCTAATTTCATTCTATAAAAGTGTTGTGGATTGGGCTCTGACCTGGTATGTGTCCTGTTTAGCAGACTGTCTGGCAGGCAGTGAAAGGTATGTGCAGCTGTGATTTAAAGAGAACAGTCTAGAAAAGCATGTTCTTTTGCTTCTCCTGTGTTGCCCAGTGAAGTGTCTTATTTGTTTCTGCCAATATTAAATGTGAGATATTATCATTTCCACCTATTATTCAGAATTTTTACCTTAATTTCTATAAATTTTTGCTTTATGTATTTTTATACTGTCACTAAGGATATAAATACCATTGTATATATTAGTATATTTTCCATAACCCCAGTAGCCAATGGGAACACATTTTCCTTGCAAAGTCTGTTTTATCTTGAGTATATGTTTCCAAGTATATTTTCTTTACTGTTTGTAAGGTTACTCAGCTTCTCTCGTAGCTGCTACATCTCTAATCTGTGACTTTTCTTTACTATTTATCTATGTTTCTCTTGGATCTAAATGTATTCTGTAAATAATATGTACTCAACTCAAGTCCACCCCCCCCCCCCTTTTTTTTCCTTTAAACCAATTTGGCAATTTTCTGCATTTTGGTTGGGTTTAAAATCTCACTGACATCTAATATTATTTATTAACCTAGCTGAGCGTGTGCCTTGTACTTTATTTCTGTGTATCATATCCATTCTGTTCCTTTTGCTCCTTATTGCTTCCTCAGTATGTGCTTTTGGGGTTAACAAACACTTTGATTTGATACATTTTATTAGATATTTTCTTTATTTACATTTCAAATGTTATCCCCTTTTCTGGTTTTCCCTCCAAAACCCCCCTATCCCACAACCCCTCCCCCTGCTTCTATGAGGATGTTCCCCCACCCACCCATGTACTTCCATTCCCTGTCCTGGCATTCCCCTATACTGGGGCATTGAACCTTTACAGGACCAAGGGCCTCTCCTCCCATTGATGTCCAACAAGGCCATCCTCTGCTACATATGCGGCTGGAACCATGGGTCCCTTCATGTGTACTCTTTGGTTAGTGGTTTAGTCCCTGGGAGCTCTGGGGGGTCTGGTTGGTTGATATTTCTAATACTACCTTTTAGTACTCTTTGTAATTGCTTGTCTGGTTTACATCAGTGGCTGCTCAGGGCTCATAAGACACAATTCAACTTACAAGAAACAGCTTTGAACTTGCACTAACTTAATTTTACTGGGACATATAAACATCATTTCTCTATAACTCTATTCTTTGTCACCATTTTCTATAATATTATATATTGATATACAAGCATCCTTTATGTTCAAAGGTAAATTCTGTAATTTTTGAGAGTTAAGAAAACTAAGCGAAGAGAAGAAAGCAGGTTTATTTTAATGATTTTTTTCTTTTTTTAATATGAGTTTTTCCTTCAATCTTTGATTTTTTTTCTCTATACTCATGGATAAAACTTGAAATCATTTTCTTACCAGAGAAGAGATTTGCTTCCAGTCGCCACATTTTCCAAAATTGACAAATATTGTAATTCTGTGTTATAAATTCTGTACATAATTACATATATATATGTAAATATATATAAATATATTATATATATATAATCAATATTTTATAATTACATAGTACTTTTTATAAACACTCTCTCTGTTCTTTGAATTACTGTTTGAAGTTATTTGCCTTGAGACTGTGCAATTTCTTTCCATATTTTACTATAAGACAGTTTACCTTTCATATTTGAAGTTAGTTTTACTATGTAGAGGACTTTTGGACTTAGAGTTGAATGACTTTCTATTTCACTTTGATAATCTTTTCCTGTGACCATTTCATCTTCATTGCTTTCAAAATTGTCACTAATGATTGTACTGAGGCACCCTTGTAAGTGCTATGTTGTTTTTCCTTGTAAGCTCTTAGCACTACATGTTTGTTCATGGGTTACTTTTGTTTATAATTCTTCAATTTATTAAGCTTCACAGCTGAGTTAATTTTGTTAAAATTTTTGGTTTCTGTGTCCTATTGAAAACAGTACACATTTATTTTTCTCCAAGCCAAAGACACCCAGTTTTTTCACTGGCCTTCAGTGGATGTTAATGAATAGTGTGAATATGAATAGCTTCATTTTCTGTATTCTTTTAGGACCATTTATAGAGAACTTAAGTGGTCCTTTTTTGTAATTTTAATAGGATTATTTGTGAAACATGCACTGGATTCTGTGAGAGCTACTTAAATTACCACGATCAATGTCCATTTTCTTTTCTATCATTCATTTTCTATTGAATTAATACTTTTATTAATAATATATTTCTCATCTTTAAAGAATATTTGTTTTTCAGTTTTCCTTAAACTATCATTACATTTGCCATTTGATCATCACATAGTTTCCTAAGCTTGGTCTCTGGTTTGCAACTGGGTCCTGTCAAATTACACTGGGGAGATAGCAACTGCATCAGTAACTAAGGCAGTGACAACTATGATGGTTCTACTGCAAATTTCATAAGTCTGACAAACACATTCATTAAAAAACAAGAGACATATCTAACACATAAGTTTGATAGCCTTCCTTATCCAATGACACTCTTATCAAAAGCACTATCAAGGAAACAGTTCTATTCACAATAATTTACAAAACAAAACAAAAATCTTGGGAAAAATCTAAGGAAATGAATGAAGATTTGTACAATTAGACCTTAAAAACACTATAGAATAAGATACTAAAAGATAGGCCTTCCTCCCATGTTTATGGATTGTTAAAACTAATAATGTGGAAATACCCATCCTACCGAGAGCAATCTACAAACTCAGTAAAATTTCCATTAAAATCCCAATTTAATTCTTCACAGAAATTGAAAAAATAATCTTAGAATTTATATGGAAACACAGAAAACCAAAAACAGCCAAAACAATTCTAAATAATAAAATCAGTGCTGGTGGTATCACCATTCCGGATTTCAAGTTATATTAAAGTCATAGCATTATAAACAGTATATTTCTGCCATAAAAACAGATACCTTGACCAATGAAATGGAACAGAGTTTCCACATATAAGCTCATGCAATTACAACCACCAGATTTTTAATTCTTTTTACAATGAGACAAAAAATGGGCATCAGAGAAGAAAAGACAATATCATTTAGCAGTTGTACAGGACACACAATGTAACTACATGTGGCAAAGTAAAACAGATTCTCATTTGTCATCCCGCACAAAACTGAACTCAGAGTGGATCAGACCCTTCCGTATAAGGCCTGGCAGTCTGAATCTGTTATAGAAGGAACCTGGGATTATATGTTAACTTATAGTCATAGAAAGGGTCTCTGAACAGGACTCCAGTATCACACAATATCAAAACTGACAATTAACAAATGAGACATTTTTAAATGAAAATTTTCTGCACAGCAAAGAGCATCATAATTTGAGTAAGAGACATACTAGAAATCAGAAAACATCTTGACCCACTATAAATTTGACAAAGCTTTGGTGTCCAGGGATACCCAAGGTCAAAACTTTAGAATACACACAAAACTCAAACTTTACTACAAACAAACAAACAAAAACAAAACAAATATAATTCAATTAAAATTCATACATGGATATAAACAGAGTTCCTAAAAGAAAAAAAAGTAAAATGGCCAGATGTTTTCAAATGTTAAAAATCTTTACCCATCAAGAGAATGCAATACAAATTAAAACTATTCTTACTTAATCTTTCTATCTTAAGAATGACTAAGAGTTAAAGAAGAAGACAATTTCTGATGTGTATATGGAGTGTGTTGTTCTGAATGAAAATGGATCCTCTAGGGTCATATGCTTAAATGCTTAGTCTCTAGTCGAACATCTGCTTGAGAAGGGTTAGGTGATATGTTCTTGCTGAAAGAGGTGTGACATTGGGCTTTGATGTTTCAAAAGCTCACAGCAGGCCCAGTGTTGCTTTCTGTCTGTGAATCAGGATGCAAAGCTTCTACTGCAGGCCCATGTCTGTCTGCTTCCCACCATGATAATAAGCCACAGTTAAATGCTTTCTTTTTTTCTATTTTTAAAGATTCAAGGTCATTATTTATTTGTTGTTCTTAAAGACTCATTTTTGACTGGACTCAGAAGTAGAAGCTCTCAGCGAAGACAGCCTACGTCTCTTGGCAATCTGTTCCTGGCGCTTTTCTTTGGCTTCCTTCATTCTCTTGGCCAAAAGTTTAGCGTATTCTGCAGCCTCCTCCTTGTTCTTCTTAGTGCGTTGTTTCTTCAGAGCAATACATCGGCGTTTGTGTTGCAGGACGCGCGGAGTAACAAGACGCTGAATCTTGGGTGCTTTGGTCCTGGGCTTCTTACCTTCTCTGTTTAAGGGCTTCCTGACAACAGACTGGCGGACATCATCTTCTTTGGAGAGATTAAAAAGCTTTCGGATTCTACTAGCTCTTTTAGGTCCCAACCGACGAAGTACAGTAGTGTCTGCCAGTCCAGGAATATCCTCTCGCCTTTCTTTACAATAGCCAAGTTGAGAACACTGAGATCAGCGTCCACAATGCATCCGCGAACAGACTTGCGGTTCCTCTCTCCCATTCTCCTCGGTCTGTAACAGGAATGCCCCTTACTCAACAGCAGGAGAACTCTGCCATGGGTCAGAACACCTTGCTTCATGGGAAAACCTTGCTTGTCATTCCCACCGCTGATCAGGACCACATAACTCTTCCACTCTTTACCGAGAGCATCAGCGGCTACTTCGTGGCCATGCACTTCTCATAGAAGGTGCGGAGCTTGCGCTCCTCATTCACCTCGATGAGCTTCTGACAGCCGGTGGCAGGGAAGGAGATGTTCAGCTTCATCTTGACACAGCCGGGTGCCTGGGAGGCATCATGAAAAAAGAGCTAAATGCTTTCTTTACAAGAGTTGCTTTGGTGTTTCTTCACAGCAACAGAACATTGACTACAACATGGGGAGAAGGGAACACTTATTAGTGCTAAGAATGCAAATTCATGCAGGCACTATAGAAATTAGGATGGCATTTCCTTAGAAAGCTACAACTAGATTGACCCTAAGATCTAGCTATACCACTTCTGGGCATATTTCTGAGAAAATTGTACATTTTTCTACACAGAGACACCTGCTTATCCATGTTCATGGCTGCTCTACTCACAGTAGCCAGGACATGAAGTAACAAGGAAGTCTATCAATGGATGGATACATAATGCAAATGTGGTTCATATGCACAATAGAATAGTACTCAGCTATAAAGAAAAATTACATTATGAATTTCACTAGTAAGTGGATGGATCCAGAAATCATTCTGAGTGAATTTATTCAGACTCAGGAAGAAAAATGCCATATGTTCTATTTCATATGTGAATGCTATATTTGAATTTTCAGTATGCATATTTAAATTGGAGTACCCATAGATACAAGGAAACTGGCAAGATACCAAGGGCAGGGGGCATTCAAGGAAAAGGAGATAGAAAATGGGGAGTGTGGATGCGAAATGAATAATGTAACAGGAAGGATCAAATGCGGTAGGAGGTGGGGGAGGGAAGAGAAGAGAGTATGTGAGGGATGGATCACAGTAAAGGCTTTTAGAAATGGAAAAGTATCTACTAAAGAAGATTCTTGAAATATATACATGTATATACACATATATGTAATGGCCTTAAATGAAGTTACCCTGCCATGGGAAGAGGACATAATGCCTTTTCTAGATACCATAGGCTATCAAATAAATAGGCCAGTGCCAGTCTGGGTTTTTGAGGTTCTGGTCAGTGAAGTCATTAGAAACTCCCCGAATTATCAGCCATCACCACTGCTCTTGATTTCCCTCCACAACCTGATGTTAGCACCTGATTGCTGAATACAGGACATAGCCAAGTTATAAGGCATTGAGAAATTGAACTGTTAGTAACTTCTAAGTGTCATCCCTTCTGGCTCCTTTTATAGTGCTGATGGTGTCAGAGGTATGCATGGTATCATATGGGAGGTCATATAGCCTTACCTAGCTGGGAACTCTGGGAGCTACAGTGATAACCAGCCTGGCATGATATGCTAACTGATGCAGCAGTGGCAAAAACATCATGGAAGCAACCAACTACTTTTTGCTTGGATTTCAGGCCAGATTTACAAAATGGGGACCATGCTTCATACTGTTAACTGGGCCACAAACATAGGACTGGCTATGTCACAGATCCAATAAGAAAACCTGATACTGTTATTCTGCTAAAGGGGCATAGTGATAAACTGTTCCCTCAGTTATTATCTGTATACCTTTAACTGGTACATTTCAAAATTATCATCAGAGAAACCACATTTATGATTGATGGTGATTAACACATAGGCCAACAGTTAGTCAATATCCAGGAAGTAAGAGACTGGAGTGTTCAGTAATATATTGAATATGTGAATTTTACTCCTTCCCCCAGAGCTCAGGTACCACAGACAAGAGGGTGTGGATATATTGTAAAGCCAGAGGGAATTGAATATAAGAGCATGTTTATACATGTATACTCACAGCAGCTGGGACTCTATGCATAAGATTTGCACAACATTAACTAAGCCAAATTTCCCATGGATGGTGGAGGAATTCCTATATGAGAACCTATTGTCAGTTGATGTCCTCCAAGGGAAGGATAGTCAGATTTCTTCAGGGTCATGGCCTCTGAGAGGCTGCCCATGCTCCAGTAGATAGTCCCACATTAATGCACATAGACAGCACCAAGTAAATGAGAGAGAGAGAGAGAGAGAGAGAGAGAGAGAGAGCAAATGAACTTGAGAAGTAAAAGTGGCAGGGACCGAGGAGGAATTGATGGGTAAAGAATTAGAAGTAGATTTGATCCAAACATATTACATGCATATATAGATATTAAATATTAAAAATGGTGATCCACAAATTCATAGCACAGAGTGATCTATTCTGAAGTAGTGGTGTGTTATTATCTGCTTAGGATCTTGAGGCTGTTGAATAACAAAATTCTACTTTATTTACTGTCATATGACAGTATTGTGTTAATATCTTCGCAGGCACAAATGGCTTGAAAGTGAAGAATGTGATCAATGGCATGTAATCAAGTATATGTATGGTAAAATTAGTTTAATGCATGTAAAACCTTTAGTGTTCCAATGAAAATCTTCTGGACTCTGGGGACAAAAGCCAAATTTATACTAAGTAATGAGTATAAATGCATCAAAACTTAATTAGGAAAGGCTTCATTAGTTGTTACTTTAAATCTGAACCTATGTGTTTCCATGTACAAGAGTCATGACCTGAATATTTACATATTTTAATAGAGAATTATTGAAATATAGTTGAAGAGTAGGGTAAAATCTCTTGATTAACTGAGATTAACTATGTGGTCAACACACAGCTGTCATTCAGATCCTGTGTTTGACGTACAAATTTTGGCAGAAATTGGTAATTATAATCCCCAATAAGAACTCTTTCCAAGACATCTTTAAATAAATTTTAAAACTTCACCAATTAAAATAAAGAGTCAATTTAAACCTATAATACAAGCACCTAGCCACTCACTGTAAGGAATGAAAACACATAACAATAAAAAGTCAGAGCATGGCACAAGAAAGTTCCAGTTACTGTAAAGATAAGATCACAGATGCCAATCATGGTAGAGCTATTGTCTCAAATGTAAAAGGGCCTAGCTTGGATCCCCAGTGTTGTCTCCCCCTACCTCTAAAATGAATAAGGATAGAAAAAAAGGCGTAATGTAACACAAAGGCTCAAGCTGTTAATAAAGATAATTCAACTCTACCTGAAGAGAAAAAAAATGTCAAGAAAACACACTAGACTCATTGACCTGGGACAGTTACAGATTTCTTCATATTGCTTCTATCTGCAAATTTACATACTCTTAGAATTTTTATGACTGATCTGAAAATGTATTTTAGAACAATGACATGATGGCCATAGATGGAAGATTAATTCCTACTATACAGTATATCCTTTTTGTTCACAATTGATTCTGATAATCTTATTGTACTTCACAATCAGGAATTAATTTATGTTCTATAACAAATAGGAAAATCTTCCAAATTAGATGAGTTGGGTTATATGAACAGCAGTGTGGAAGGAGATATCTTCTCCTGGGGGGAGAGGAAGTGACGTCTACCTTTGCAGCCTCCATTAATCCACTCTTTTTTTTTAATTTTTTTTCAATATTTTTTATTAGATATTTTCTTAATTTACATTTCAAATGCTATCCCGAAAGTTAACTCCCCCTCCCCCTGCCCTGCTCTTCTGCCCACCCACTCTCACTTCTTGGCCCTGGCGTTCCCCTATATTGGGGTATATAAAGATTGCATTACCAAGGGGCCTCTCCTCCCAATGATGGCTGACTAGGCCATCTTCTGCTACATGTGGAGCTAGAGACACGAGTTCTGGGGGTTCTGGTTAGTTCATGTTGTTGTTCCTCTTCTAGGGTCGTTAATCCACTCTTTAAGAAGGCTTCAGCTCACACAGTGTTCCATAGTTCTCTGGCATGCGTACCTTCTCAGAAGTATGCATGGAAGTTGGTGGCTTCCAGTGCTTTAGATCACCCAGCAGTGTACTGTTCCATGCAACTGCAGCTTTGATAAAAGTAACAGGGCAATTCCATAAGCCCCCATCCAGACGACCTGGAGCTTTATTAAAGTACCAATGCCTCCTCTTGGGGACTGATGAGAGTCATTTTCCAATAGGTTTGACACTTTCCTTGTATGGTGTTGATACTGAAGACAGAACAATATTTAAGAAACCTGTTAAGTTAGTGTCAAAGGTAAAACCAGCACACTGGCATGGGTTTCTTTAGCTCTGTCTCTTTGCACTAGAAAATAGCTGGACTTCGCCCTTGTCTCTCCTTCCTTGGCTGTCTACTGGACAGTGAGAGCTCACACTACAAGCTTCAGTCCACAGAGGGAGGCTGCTCCCACACACCTCATGAGGCCTGTAACACATTTACTTTGTTTTTGGTTTTTTGTTTTTTTCCCAGAAAGGTGCATATTTTAATTGGGAAGAGTTAAGTACTTTCTATTTTTGTATGAAAGGGGTAACTAGGCAGCTGAATACCTGCCACTTGTTGGGCATTGCTGGCTATGACATCCACCTCTGCAGCCTCAGTTTATCCACATTTTTAAAAAATGTTCATACAATGTTCCATATTGAAACAACTCACTAGTTCTTTTTGTTTTTTTTTTAACTCTTCTGATTCAGAAAAAGAAACAACTGAGACCAGAATGATTAACTGACATACATTTTTATGTGCTTCTCTTGGGTATAATCTCATATTATTATCATCTCATATTATCTTATAAATACCTTTCTCCAGTATTAGCTATCTTTATGCAACAATGCCCAACATAATCAAGATCCTTTTATTTTTTTCTCTCCCAAACCATAACTCACAAGTTTAATAGGTTAAAAGGGCCCACTTAACATTTATATATAATGCAAATAATTTAGTTAGAACATGGGATGATAATAAGGAAAAACAGCTATAGAAAAACCTCGGGTTGTAACATTTGGAAATTCCTTATTTTTCATGGAAGGTATACAGTATTGTTCTGCAATATGGCTGGGGGAAACAGTGATGGCATTATAGCAAGAAGGCAATGTATCATTTACATGTCTCACTTTTGATATTGTCTTTCATGATTGTTGAATCAATGAAAGAGATTTGGACTGAGATGGAGTCTGAGGTGTATGTCTTGCTGTATGGCTAAGTATCACCGTATGATTATGACAGGACACTTAAGCGTCATTGATCCTTAGCTATTATTTAATTCATTGAATTTCAGTGTCAGACAGGTGCATATATGCCAGCTTATGTGAGCTTCTTAATTAGCTTTGCATCTGATGATTGGTAAGTAGAGTTTGATCTCAGTAACATCGCATTTAGCAATTATTAAATGTCTGTGCTTCCACTACTTGATTATGCCTTCAGACACCATTCTTCCTATGGTCCTTCAGTGTTCATAATTATACTTTATTCTTCTATGTAAGTATACGTTATAGAAAGTACTTTTCCTCCTTACGCTTGAGACTGATTGTGTGTGTGTGTGTGTGTGTGTGTGTGTGTGTGTGTGTGTGTGTGTTTCAGACAAAAGGTGAAAACTGGACCCCATGCTTTGGACTCTCACTCCCCAGCCATACCATGGACCTAGAAATGGAGAAGTGCAGTTTCTGCACTTTCAGGAGCCCTGCCTACAAATAAAGAAATTTTGAGATCATTTTTCTGCTTTGAAAGGTTCCAAGGGTAACTAGGAAATATTGCTGTTACTTTGACACATTTTCAATAACCTTTAAGATCTTTATAGCTCTCTTCTTAAGCCCTAATGCATTCTATATCTTCTGTCATATCAAACGTCTTAAAGTGGAGCTTTATTTTATCACTTCAGTTTGACGATCCCTTCAATGAGTCTCTACTACTCATTATATTAAATTTGGAGTTCAAGGCTCTCTACAGCCCAGGTTCATCATCCGCTATGATATACCATTTATTTGAAGTGCCAGTCAGGCCAGGCCACTCCAACATTGTTGAGTGAATGGCATAAGTCCTCTTTTGTTTTAGCCCATATAATTCTTTCTTTTCAGTTTCTTTTTTATTAACTATTTTATTTGTTTACTTTCCAAATGTTGTATCCCCATCAGAGTTCTTCACCCCATTTTCCTCTCTTCTTTACTTCCCCCAAGAATCCCCCTTCCCTGAGACATCAAGTCTCTACAGGATTAGGTGCATCCTCTTCCACTAAGGCCAGACAAGGCAGTCCTCTGCTGCAAATGTGCTGGGGGCTTTAGACTAGTCTATGTATGCTTTTTGTTTTGTGGCTTGGTTTCTGGGAGCTCCTAGCTTCTGGGTTAGTTGAGACTGTTTTTCTTCCTATAGGGTTGCCGTCCACTTCAGCTCCTTCAGTCCTTCCCTTAACTCTTCCATTTGGGTCCCTTACCTCAATCCAAATAATTGGCTGTAAGTATCTGTATCTGTTTCAGTCAGCTGCTGGTAGAACCTCTCAGAGGATAGGGCTTGCTACTCTTCACAGTTTCATATGGCAAGAAGTTGCTTTATCTAGGTATGTCTTGGCTTTTACTAATATAGAATCACATGTAAAGATATGTCTTAACGGACTTGGTACCACACAGTAGGCAGAGATGAGATACATGCCATCAGTCTTGTTCTCATCAGCATGATCATCATCATCACCTCCACCATCGAAATGTTGCAGCTATCTAAATGACATTACACTTGCTATGAGTATTCTCTACACATATCTTTTCCTCCATCAGATCTGCATAATTCGCAGATCCTCTTGAGGTCATCCTCTGTTGTGTAGTCTATACTTTTGGCAAGGCTTCACCCAAGATTTCCACCTGCCTATGTTCTAGAAACTTAAGAAGACTCCTCTCCTGCCCAAGAACTCTCATCTCTTGGACTGCTGGTTCTCTGGAATATACTTTCTTGCCACATTCTTTCATATTTTTCTCATATTGGCTTATTATACCTATTCATAGAACTTATAACACTTCACATTCAAGCCTGACATTATACTTTTGTCAGATGTGTTCAGATTCATTTCAGCTCACAGTGTAGTTCCATTTCTCAAAAAGTCATTCCTTATTAATTCAACAGTAAGCATATTGTAGACATGAAAATAACCATTTAGTTCAAAAGCAAAAAAAAAATTATCAAGTAGTATCAAGAATTTTTAAAATGTATATCTTGTCAGGTATCATGTAATACATTCTATTTAAGCTTTAAAACATTAGCTTATTAGTTTTCTATAACTTAAGAAACTTCTAATCATGAAGATAGAGTCTGAAGCTCATAGAAATTAAATACATTTCCTCTATTACCTAATTAGTGACAAGATGAGTTCTCAGCAGCTCTAAAACTTGTCTGCCTCCTGCCTCTTAGTGACAGACAACTGAGATAAAGTGAAAATAATGTTTAAAAAATCTGATTCCACATTCTTCTGACATAATGTGTGTAGTTAGAGGAATACCTTTCTTTAAATTTTTATGATGAAAGAAACCCAGACTTACATTTGTGGTTGTTCCTACAACTCCTAGATATTTGGTGCAGTCTCTAGTTGAAGGCTGATAGAAACACAAATGTGTCTTTAATTATATTGTGTTGTGTTTTTCTTCAAGACTGAATCTCATTGTCTATAATTACTGGTTCTACTGGTATGTGTAGCTTCAAGTCCTCAATTTTCCTAAAATGTCCTGTAGATATAAATGTACGATTCCATTTATCTGCTCTAGTTTTGTTTCTTGATGGGAAGTTAGAGAGGAGAAGCGTAGGAGGTTCAGTGTTGAGTTTTGCCCTGATTTGGTGGGGGTTTTGTACAAATAACCCAGGTATACTTTTGGAATATTCTTTCAAATATAAATATCCCTGGGGAAACTGAAAATGAGAAGAAAAACAATGAGACCTATAGTTTAAAGCAGAGACATTATCTAACAGTAATAAGCCTAGCCAAGTTGCAGGTAATGACTGAATTATACCCCTTTAAAATGGATTAATATCAATGTTCACTCAAAGACTGCTATGCCTTCAAGACCTGAAAGTTTAAATTGGAAAAGCATGTGGGCATCTCTGAAAAACCTCATCACCAGGAGAGTGGGGAGTAGGGAGTGGGGAGGATGTCCCAGCCCTTGGGCTCAGGTCGCACCACAGTACTCATGCCTGCCTGGGAAGGGCACTAAGTGAATGAGTGACTGGGAAAGCAGCTTCTAGTACAGTCTTCCTCCCTGATGGGTCTCAGCATCACACTCATGCTTCAGAGACCAAAGGCTTTCATTTAAAGGACTAGCCCACATTCCTGAATCCATGACTACTACAGACCAAGCCCAGGATGGAGGTAATGGATGAAGACTTGTGACTCATTACTATTTAGAAAAATATACCTTCACAGACCATCTATGGAGAATGAATCAAAGGTTAGAGGAAGGAGGAAGCCTCCATGAAACTGGTTTGTATTGACATGTAAGAGTCAAGGTAAAACAAATCAGGCTTGAGCAGTCCTACAGTATTGCTGGAAGGACAAGAACTTCTAGGAGAGTGGTAAGATTGTAGTCAGAGATGTGCTGAAAAGAGACCAGTGTATTTTATATTTTATTTAATCTGTGCCTGTGGACAATACAATGGAAGGCTCTTCTGATGCAACTTCTATGATGGTAGGGATCTTTCTTGTTCCTAGTTCTTGAGAAAGTTTGCAGTCCCCATCCTTGAGAGAGTCAGTGTTCTGGGTACCTGGTGCATTGGTTTCTCTCCTGCTTGTGTGTTGCAGGCCATACAAATTCTTAACAGGCCAGGTGAATCTTTATAATGTGTGTCATTTCTTTCTTCTCTCTCCCACAGCTATTGACTGGATAATAATTAAAAATAAAATACAGTTCTAGGATATAATTTCAAAGTTACTCTCTTTCATTAAAGCTTACACATAATTTATCTTTCCTATATTTGGGATTTAGATATATCTTTGTGCAAAGTGAGTTTTTGACTACATGATCACTCTATTTATCTCTGTTACAGCACCAATAATTTAAATATTAAATATACTGGTACCTTAGGATGCTTGCTCCTGATTTCAGAAACCTCAAAATCAAGATTAATGTGTACATAAGGGAGGTTATAAGTTCTCAAGAAACTTCCTTTAACACACCCTTTTTAATTTGAATATCACCAACAATCAAAAGTTATAATGTTTGAATCTGCTTCTAATAGGTAGAGTTAATAGAAGCAGTGTTCAATAGCACCATACAGCTTTTCTCAATTCAAAATAGGAAAGCAATACAAATTGGTTTTTTTTTAAATTGCACGTTCATCTTTTTTTTTTAAATCCTTTTTATTAGATATTTTCTTTATTTACATTTCCAATGCTATCCCGAAAGTTCCCTATACCCTCCCCTGACCCTGCTCCCCTACCCACCCACTCCCATTTCTTGGCCCAAGCACTCCCCTGTACTGGGGCATATAAAGGTTGCAAGACCAAGTGGCCTCTCTTCCCAATGATGGCCGACTAGGCCATCTTCTGCTACATATGCAGCTAGAGACAGGAGCTCTGGGGGTACTGGTTAGTTCATATTGTTCTTCTACCTGTAGGGTTGGAGACCCCTTCAGCTCCTTGGGTACTTTCTCTAGCTCCTCCATCGGGGGCCCTGTGTTCCATCCTATAGAAGATTATGAGCATCCACTTCTGTATTTGTCAGGTACTGGTATAGTCTCACTCAAGATAGCTATATCAGGGTAAAAAATGGGGTACAGAGGTAAACAAAGAATTCTCAAGTGAGGAATACTGAAGGGCTGAGAAGCACCTGAAAAAATGTTCAACATCCTTAATCATCAGGGAAATACAAATCAAAACGACCTTGAGATTCCATCTCACTCCAGCCAGAATGGCTAAGTTCAAAAATTCAGGTGACAGCAGATGCTGGCAAGGAGGTGGAGAAAGAGGGACACTCCTCCATTGCTGGTGGAATTGAAAGCTTGTACAACCATTCTGGAAGTCAGTCTGGTGGTTCCTCAGAAAGTTGGATATAGTACCGGAAGATCCAGCAATACCTCTCCTGGGCATATACCCAGAAGATGTTCCAACTGGTAATAAGGACACATGCTCCACTATGTTCATAACAGCCTTATAAATAATATCCAGAAGCTAGAAAGAACCCAGATGTCCCTCAACAGAGGGATGGATACAGCAATACAAATTGTTATTGACAGTGTCTAAAAAGTATTACTCAATGGCCTCAAGAAGATAAGAAACTATTAGGAGGCAGCTTCCTTATTCAAGCCTATGTTTCAAGCTCATATGAAATTATGAGTTTCCTCGGGTATAATACAATGTTTAGAGATAAGAAATTGAGCGCCTATTATAGATGTTTTACCCCATGTTATATGAAAGACTCCAGATATCTCAATCTCTAGTATTATAGTGATGATAATAATTAATAGTCTCTTAAAGAATCCTTTGGTGAGCATACAGCTGAGGGATAGAAAGGATCGTCATGACCTAAAGACAGGTAAGAAATTCCGAATGCATGCATTACGTGAACAACAGCAGAAGCAGTAGGAATCCTATTTCCATCAAGTATTTGGAATGGGGAAGTGTAAAGATGACTCTGCAGTCAAGAGCACTTGGTTGCTCTTGTTCCCAGCACCAGGTGACAGCTCACAAATTTCTGTAACTACAGTCCAAGGGATCCAACATACACAGTGTATAAAAACACACAAATAGATAGGATGCACATTTAAATAAATTAAAAATAATGGACAAAAATTTTAAAAGAAAAATAATTTAGTCTGTATCCATCCAATCTGGCTAATTCTTCTTGACTGAAGTTAATTAAAAGCAAGAAGGGAACAAGAACTTCTCAATGCAATGACACATGTAAGTCAGGAAGTCTTTTTTTTTTTTTTTCTCCAGCTCCAAAATACTAAGTAATCATAGGAAAAGCCTATGGGAAAGCCTCTCTTCTGGCCCAAAGTTTCCTTATTTGTAAATTAGAGATAATGTATTGCCTTCTTTGCTCACTACACAGGAGTACTAACAAGATAAACTATAACAATGTGTTGAAGGAATATTATAACAGACAAATAAGACTGCACAAGCATATTCCAATACCGTAACTTCTCACTATGTCTTCCAGCTTGCATCAGGTTGCCCTTTATCTGAAAGAGAACTCAGAGAATATATTTTCTGTTTGTCCAGCTGCCTGGCTCCTGTTAAGAAGCCCAGAGACATTCGGTGATCTCTCAGTTGCTTGTTTTCTTGTTCTAGTCTCAAATTAGCAAAAGAAGCCATTTGTCTTTGAGAACTTTTGTGACATTTTAGATAATTTAGCTATGGATGTGGGTGTAGATTACCACCTTCTGTAAGGCTAGTCAGAATGGCTTTGTAACTTCAGCCAAACAGGAGATAACTCCAGTCCATCATTAACATTGCTGTTTATCGTGGGTTTTGTCGACATAGCAAGAAATCTTGCTTCATCGATTTTTTATTAGTATGCAAACCCATTTCTCCACTTTCCTTTTTTCTGGTGTTACTAGTAGGAGAATCCATAAGACACTTTGTCTCATCATGTGCTTGTCAACTTACCTAATCTGAACCATCCATGTTTGAGCACCTTTTTAAATCTGTTTTCTTCTGAGGAAGAGTGTCCATCTAGGACATCAAGTGGAAAAAATGATAGCCCAGATGAATTCTTTTCTATAAACTATTGACTATCCATTTATATACTAAACTCAGTTTTTAGACTTGGGATAATTTAACTGTAGCCCATCATAAAAGATAAATTCATCACATCAAGCGGTGCTCAGTAGATTGTGTTGGATCTGCAGTTTTATTGTTCATGCAAGACATTAGGATATAATTAACTTTTTAAGTTCATAGTAATAAATGCCACTTAGGATTACCAAATGATCTAGAAAAATGTTTAAATGCTTACTGGTCTTTACATAATTTTATTCATGGGTATAAGAAAAAATATTTTTTGGATGATGAAATTACCAACTTATCTCTCAAGAATTACTGACTTATCTTTCAAAAATTTCTATATATATGGTAATAAAATATTTTTATTATTTGGAGGTTTTTTTCCAATTCTAAATAATTGTTAGAGAAGATAAGTTAGGAAGAGTGATTAATGTGTTCTTCATTCTCTGCATCTACAAAAGGACTAATGGTCAAAGTCTCATTCTCATAGAATCATATGAATCATACATGTTGAAAATGTCATTTTCCAAGGCACATACTCATATAAAGAAGAACAAGTCTAGCTTGGTTTTTATTGTCAAAGATTATGCAGCATGTCCATTTTATAAGGAGGTGGGAGTTTTGTTTAGAATATGCCCAAGTCGATCTTGTCTCCCTGGTTCCTCTGAGACCAGTGTGCACAGATCAGCTTGTGGACTGCAGAGGGTGAGTGAGCGGACTGCAGAAGCAATATAGCTTCTGGGACAGGCAGAAGTGATACAGCTTCTGGGACAGGCCCTGTTTTGGGCTGCAGACATCCGGCCACCTTCCCTGCCAGAGGAGAGGTGGCCGCCAGGAAGGGCTGAGACCCCCCAGAACAGGTGAGGGAACCATTTTGTCTCCTAGGTCCCTCTGAGACCAGTCTGCCCAGAGCAGCTCATGGACTGCAAAGGGTGATCCAGCAGACTGCAGAAGTGACACAGATTCTGAGACAGGCAGAAGCAACACAGCTTCTGGGACAGACTCCAGTTTTGGGCTCCAGACATCCGGGCACCTTCACCACCAGAGGAGATATGTCTGCCCGGGAGGGCTCTGACAGCCAGAGCAGGTGAGAGAGCCATCTTGTGCCTTGTGTCTCTTGGAGACCAGTCTGTGCAAGTGAGCATACATAGGCAACTCATCTTCTGTTTCAGGCCTTTATATTTAGCCAGGGGGCAGGTTGGAAGGCCAGACCTCTGTGCATCTTCCCTGCAAGAGGAGAGCTTGCCTGAAGAGAGTACTCTGAATACTGAGACTCAGAAGAGAGCTGGACTCCCAGGACAGCTGAGAGAGGCTAACGGAATCACAGGGGGAACAGGCTCCAGCCAGAGACAACTATAACAACTAACAACAGAGATTACAAGATGGTGAAAGGCAAATGTAAGAATCTTACTAACAGAAGACAAGACCACTCACCATCATCAGAACCCAGCACTCTCACCTCAGCCAGTCCTGGTTACCACAACACACCAGAAAAGCAAGATTCAGAATCAAAATCCTATCTCATGATGCTGGTAGAAGACCTTAAGAAGGGCATTAATAGCTAACTTAAAGAAATATGCCAGGGGGTGATGGTGCACGCCTTTAATCCCAGCACTTGGGAGGCAGAGGCAGGCAGATTTCTGAGTTCGAGGCCAGCCTGGTCTATAAAGTGTGTTCCAGGACAGCCAGGGCTACACTGAGAAACCCTGTCTCGACAAACAAAACAAAAACAAAAAAAAACAAAAACAAAAACAAAAAAGAAAGAAATACAGGAGAACACTGTTAAACAGGTAGAAACCCTTTTTAAAAAATCACAGGAAAACACTTCTAAACAGGTAGAAGTCCTTAAAGAGGAAAAACAAAAATCCCTTAAAGAATTACAGGAAAACACAACCAAACCGGTGATGGAATTGAACAAAACCATCGAAGACCTAAAAAGGGAAGTAGAAACAATAAAGAAAACCCAAAGTGAGACAACTTTGGAGATGGAAACCCTAGGAAAGAAATCAGGAACCATAGATGTGAGCATCAGCAACAGAATACAAGAGATGGAAAAGAGAATCTCACGTGCAGAGGACTCCATAGAGAACATGGCACAAAATCAAAGAAAATGCAAAATGCAAAAAGATCCTAACTCAAAACATCCAGGAAATCCAGAACACAATGAGAAGACCAAACCTACAAATAATAGGAGTAGGTGAGAATGAAGATTTTCAACTTAAAAGGCCAACAAATATCTTCAACAAGATAATAGAAGATAACTTCCCAAACTTAAAGAAAAAAAATGCCCATGAACATACCAGAAGCCTACAGAACTCCAAATAGACTGGACAAGAAAAGAAATTCCTCCAGACACATAATAATTAGAACAACAAATGTACTAAATAAAGATAGAATATTAAAAGCAGTAAGAGACAAAGGTCAAGTAACATATAAAGGCAGGCCTATTAAAATTACACCAGACTGCTCACCAGAGACTATGAAAGCCAGAAGATCCTGGACGATGTTTTACAGACCCTAGAGAACACAAATGCCAGCCCAGGCTACTATACCCAGCAAAACTCTCAATTAGCATAACTGGAGAAATCAAAGTATTCCATGATAAAACCAAATTCACACAATATCTTTCCACGAATCCAACCCTTCAAAGGAAAATAAAGGGAAAACACCAACACAAGGGACAGAAACTACACCCTAGAAAAAGCAAGAAAGTAATCCTTCAACCATCCTAAAAGAAGACAGCCTCAAGAAGAGAATCCCAACTCTAACAACAAAAATAGTAGGAAGCAACAATTACTTTTCTTTAATTTCTCTTAATATCAATGGACTCAATTCCCCAATAAAAAGACATAGACTAATAGACTGGCTACACAAACAGGACTCAACATTTTGATGCTTACAGGAAACCCACCTCAGGGAAAAAGACAGACACTACCTTAGGGTGAAAGGCTGGAAAACAATTTTCCAAGCAAATGGTCCAAAGAAACAAGCTGAAGTAGCCATTCTAATGTTGGCTAAAACTGACTTACAACAAAAAGTTATCAAAATAGATAAGGAGGGGCACTTTATACTCATCAAAGGTAAAATCAACCAAGATGAACTCTCAATGCTGAATATTTATGCTCAGAATACAAGAAAAGCCACATTCATTAAAGAAACTTTAGTAAAGCTCAAAGCACACATTGCACCTCACAAAATAATAGTGGGAGACTTCAACAACCTACTCTCACCAATGGGCAGATCCTGGAAACATAAACTAAACAGAGACACATGGACACTAACAGAAGTTTTGAAACTAATGGATTTTATATATATCTACAGAACATTTTATTGTAAAACAAAAGGATTTAACTTCTTCTCAGTGCCACATGGTACCTCCTCCAAAATTGACCATATAATTAGTCACAAAACAGGCCTGCAGAGATACAAAAATATTGAAATTATCCCATGCATCCTTTCTGACCACCATGGACTAAGGCTGATCTTCAATAATAACATAAATAATAGAAAACTAACATTCATGTGGAAACTGAAGAACACTCTACTCAATGATACCTCGGTCAAGGATGAAATAAAGAAAGAAATTAAAGACTTTCTAGAGTTTAATGAAAATGAAGCCACAAACAACATACCCAAACTTATGGGACACAATGAAGTCAGTCCTAAGAGGAAAACTCATAGCCCTGAGTGCCTCCAAAATAAAACTAGAGAGATCATATAGTAGCAGCCTGACAGCACACCTAGAAGCTCTAGAACTAAAGGAAGCAAATTCACCCAAGAGGAGTAGATGGCAGGAAATAATCAAACTCAGGGCTGAAATCAACCAAGTGGAAACAAAAAGACCTATTCAAATAATCAACCAAACCAGGAGCTGGTTCTTTGAGAAAATCAACAAGAAAGATGAACCCTTAGCCAGACTCACTAGAGGGCACAGGGACAGCATCCTAACTAACAAAATCAGAAATAAAAAGGGAGACATAACAACAGATCCTGAAGAAATCCAAAACACCATCAGATCCTTCTACAAAAGGCTATATTCAAACAAAACTCGAAAACCTGGATGAAATGGTGAAATTTCTAGACAGATACCAAGTACCAAAGTTAAATCAGGATCAGATTAACAATCTAAACAGTCCCATTTCCCCTAAAGAAATAGAAGCAGTCATCAATAGTCTCCCAACCAAAAAAAAAAAAAAAAAAAACCCAGGATCAGATGGGTTTAGTGCAGAGTTCTATCAGACCTTCAAAGAAGACCTAATTCCAACTCTCCTCAAACTATTCCACAAAATAGAAACAGAAGGTACTCTACCCAATTCATTCTATGAAGCCACAATTACTCTGATACCTAAACCACACAAAGATCCAACAAAGAAAGAGAACTTCAGACCAATTTCTCTTATGAATATTGATGCAAAAATACTCAATAAAATCTTTGCAAACCGAATCCAAGAACATATCAAAACGATCATCCATCATGATTAAGTAGTCTTCATCCCAGGGATGCAGGGATGGTTTAATATAAGTAAATCCATCAACGTAATTCATTATAAAAACAAACTCAAAGACATAAACCACATGATCATCTTGTTAGATGCTGAGAAATCACTTGACAAAAATCCAACAGGCACTTATGATAAAAGTCTTAGAAAGATCAGGAATTCAAGGCCCATACCTAAACATAATAAAAAGCAATATACAGCAAACCAGTGGCCAACATCAAACTAAATATAGAGAAACTGGAAGCAATCCCACTGAAATCAGGGACTAGACAATGCTGCCCATTTTCTACCTACCTATTCAAAATAGTACTTTAAGTCCTAGCCAGAGCAATTCGACAACAAAAGGAGTTCAAGGGGATACAAATTGGAAAGGAAGAAGTCAAAATATCACTATTTGCAGATGATATGATAGTATATATAAGTGACCCTAAAAACTCCACCAGAGAACTCCTAAACTTGATAAACAGCTTCAGTGAAGTAGCTGGAAATAAATTAACTCTAACAAATCAATGACCTTTCTCTACACAAAGGATAAATGGGCTGAGAAAGATATTAGGGAAACAACGCCCTTCACAATAGTCACAAATAATATAAAATACCTTGGTGTGACTCTAACTAAAGAAGTGAAAGATCTGTATGATAAGAACTTCAAGTCTCTGAAGAAAGAAATTGAAGAAGATCTCAGAAGATGGAAAGATCTCCCATGCTCATGGATTGGCAGGATTAATATAGTCAAAATGGCTATCCTGCTGAAAGAGATCTACAGATTCAATGCAAACCCCATCAAAATTCCAACTCAATTCTTCACTGAGTTAGAAATGGTAATTTGCAAATTCATATGGAATAAGAAAAAACCTAGGATAGCAAAAACTATTCTCAACAATAAAAGAACCTCTGGTGGATTCACTATCCCTGACCTCAAGCTGTACTACAGAGCCATTGTGATAAAAAAAAAAAAAAAAAAAAAAAAAAAAAAAAAAAAAAAAAAAAAAAAAAAAAAAAAAAAAAAAAAAAAAAAAAAAAAAAAAAAAAAAAAAAAAAAAAAAAAAAAAAAAAACGCATGGTACTGGTACAGTGACCGACAGGTAGATCAATAGAATAGAATTGAAGACTCAGAAATGAACCCACACACCTATGGTCACCTGATCTTTGACAAGGGAGCTAAAACCATCCATTGGACAAAAGACAGCATTTTCAACAAAGGGTGCTAGCACAACTGGAAGTTAACATGTAGAAGAATATGAATTGATCCATTCTTTTTGTTTGTTTGTTTGTTTTTGTTTTTGTTTTTGTTTTGAGACAGGGTTTCTCTGTATGGCCCTGGCTGTCCTGGAACTCACTTTGTAGACCAGGCTGGCCTTGAAATCAGAAATCTGCCTGCCTCTGCCTCCCGAGTGCTGGGATTAAAGGTGTGCGCCACCATGTCTGGCTGAATTGATCCATTCTTATCTCCTTGTACAAAGCTCAAGTCTAAGTGGATCAAAGACTTCCTTATAAAACCATACACACTGAAAGTTATAGAGGAGAAAGTGGGGAAAACACATGAAGATATGGACACAGGGGAAGAATTCCTAAACAGAACAGCAATGGCCTGTGCGGTCAGATCAAGAATTGACAAATGGGACCTTATGAAATTGCAAAGCTTCTGTAAGGCAAACGACACTAAAGGCCACCAACAGATTGGGAAAAAATTTTTACCAATCCTAAATCTGATAGGCGACTAATATCCAATATATACAAAGAGCTCAAGAAGCTGGACTCCAGATTCAAATAACCCCATTAAAAATGGGGTACAGAGCTAAACAAAAATTCTCAAGTGAGGAATGCTGAAGGGCTGAGAAACACCTGAAAAAAATGTTCAAAATCCTTAATCATTAGGGAAATGCAAATCAAAACAACCTTGAGATTCCACCTCACTCCAGTCAGAATGGCTAAGATCAAAAATTCAGTTGACAGAAGATGCTGGTGAGGAAGTGGAGAAAGAGCGACACTCCTCCATTGTTGGTAGGATTGAAAGCTTGTACAACCACTCTGGAAATCTGTTTGGTGGTTCCTCACAAAATTGGACATAGTACTACTTGAAGATCCAGCAATACCTCTCCTGGGCATATACCCAGTTATTCCAACTGGTGATAAGGACACATGCTCCACTATGTTCATAGCCGCCTTATTTATAATAGCCAGAAGCTAGAAACAACCCAGATATCTCTCAACAGAGGAATGGATACAGAAAATGTGGTACATTTACACAATGGAGTACTACTCAGCTATTAAAAACAATGAATTTATATAATTCTTGGTCAAATGGATATATATGGAGGATATCATCCTGAGTGAGGTAACCCAATCACAAAAGAAGTCATCAGATATGCACTCACTGATAAGTGGATATTAGCCCAGAAACTTAGAATACCCAAGATACAATTTGCAAAACACAAGAAAATCAAGAAGAAGGAAGACCAATGTGTGGATACTTCATTCCTCCTTAGAATAGGGAACAAAACACCCATAGAAGGAGTTACAGAGACAATGTGTGGAGCTAAGAAGAAAGGATGGATCATCCAAAGACTACCCCACCCTGGGATCCATCCCATAATCAGTCACCAAACCCAGACACTATTGCATATGCCAGCAAGATTTTGTTGAAAGGACTCTGATACAGCTATCTTGAGAGAGGCTATTCCAGTGCCTGGCAAATACAGAAGTGGATGTTCACAGTCATCTATAGGATGGAACACAGGGCCCCCAATGGAGGAGCTAGAGAAAGTACCCAAGGAGCTGAAGGGGTCTGCAAGCCTATAGGTGGAACAACAATATGAACTAACCAGTACCCCCAGAGCTCATGTCTCTAGCTGCATATGTAGCAGAAGATGGCCTAGTCGACCATCATTGGGAAGAGAGTCCCCTTGGTCTTGCAAACTTTATATGCCACAGTACAGGGGAATGCCAGGGCCAAGAAGTGGGAGTGGGTGGGTAGGGGAGTAAGGTGTGGGTGGGTATAGGGTACTTTTGGGATAGCATTTGAAATGTAAATAAGGATAATATCTAAGAAAAAGTGAAAAAAAATGCAGTGGCTTTTCTCCCCGGGGGTGGGGTGGGGTGGGGGGGGCAGGAAGAATATGCCCAGGTCCTTGTGTATAGCAAGGAACAGTTAGGTTTGTGACCTGCTTTCAATGAGATGAAGCTTCCATGATCACAGGATGGGATTGATCTTTTGTTCTCTTTCTAGGCTTAGATTTTTCAAAATGTATTTTAATAAGGGTGTATACACATTTTAACCTCCCTTCCAGCCCACCACCTACCCGAGGTAGGAGAAACTAAATGGGAATGTGAATCTGTTTAGAAATAGTTCTTTTGGGCTTTGCTGTCAGAATATCAGCAGTTAAGTTTACACAAATCAGCAGCCATATCTAGATCCACTTGCAAACACCAAGAATCAATAATGGCATTTTGGTCCGATAGAAACCATAAGGCTCTGCCAGTCACCCCGAGTCTGGGGAAGTGGCAAGAAGCTACTGGAATATCATAAGAAGTCCTTTGATGTATTTCTCTCTGCAAAATCACAACAAACAATGATCAGCAAAGAAGGCAAGGAGAACCAATGTCACACTGTCATGAGTAAAGTCCAGTATCAATGTCCAATGAAGACCAGTAAAGACTGTCAAGGTAAACCAATGCCACATTGTCATCCACTGTCTCTCGGGTTAGACTTACACCCTTTCCAAACATCATGTGTCCTCTCAAGCATCTGCTCCAGCAAAATACCACGTGTCCTTTTCACGTGTCTGCTTCAGCAAAATACCACATGTCCTTTTCACGTGTCTGCTTCAGCAAAACCTCCTCTCACAAGACAGTTTCCAGAAAAACATCATTTGACACAATTAAGTTCCAAAGGAACCAGAAAGTTCCACTTTACCTCTCAAACTCAAACTGGTGACTTAAATATTTATGTTCTGTGTTCTTTCTATTTACAAAAATGATACTTTGTTTTTTCTAAGGTCTCTGGCTCTCTTTGTCTGTCTGTCTGTCTGTCTGTCTGTCTGTCTCTGCATATCTACCTCTGTTTCTTTCTTTGTGTATGCTTTATATATTTGAATATTTAACTCAGTGCCTTCTACTCTGAAAAAGTAAGAGAGAGAAAAGGAAAATGCTTTATTCAGAAAAAGTATAGTTCGGGGGGGATGTGCTAGGTCAAAGTGAAGTTGTTACCTGCCAATATACTTTAGTACTAGGTTGATAGAATGGACAGTGTTATAAAACTAATGCTAATCACTAATAATATTGACAGCTCAACCCTAACTTGGCATAGTTGAAAGACTCGTCACTGTGGCATTTATTATCATTTTTTCTGGGATTTTTTCACTTGTCTTTTGCATTCATTGCCTTACTGTTTTTTTACTGGATTTCTGTTAATACATTGTCTGCCTTACAGGGCTTCTCCGGACTTCCATTACAGCTAGCCTGTGCCATTCTCCATTTCTCTCTAACTGGTAGTATTCTGCTTATAGAGCATTATAATACACGCATGACTTTTTGATACATACACATGCACGCGCATGCACGTGCACACACACACACACACATATACACATATTAATCTGTCTTACTGTCTTGTAGATTCTGTGACTGGTTGTTCTTTTCTTGCATGATAAGATTTATTATGATTCTTATGTTTCCAAGACTTTGGTAAAACATCAGTAGCCTGTCTGTCTGTCTGTCTTTAGATAGGCGCTTGATTCTGTTTGTTACTGTCACTTTGAAAGGCAGAATTTCTATGGGGACTATCAAAAGTAGTGTCATGCTTGGAAGATAAGAAGTGGCAGTAATCAGGGTAGTCTCAACTGTATTCTCAGTGTGACAATGTGCTGGAAAGTTTTTTGGGCAGCAGCCATCTTTCTGTGGGCAAATCTGAGGGGAGAGCAGCGTGTTACAAACCGTACTCCCAGCCTCACAAGAGGCTGCCTCACAAGACGTGCTCCAAGTTAAGGTACTGTTAGGAACTGTGCCTACTTCTGTGTCTTTTGAACATCATCATGCATTTCAGCTATTAAATGTTCTGCCAAGTTTTGTAGTAAAATAGCCTGTTAAACTTTGTTTAACCTTGCTCTTTCTGAGCTAATTTGATCTCAGAATTCATTTGGTGCATATTACCAGTTATAATTATATGGTCTTAGAATTCTGTGGAAATGGTTTGGAAAGGGCTGGCTTGATCTCTTCTTTGGAGCTCATGAGCGTGACACTGTACTCACATCTGTGGGTCAGTGTTTCTTCTCACTCTAAACAAATTGTATCCTGAGAGCTTTGTAGAGAACAACATAGGAACGGGCAATATTTCCAGATTCAACTTTGGGTTTTGGCTTTCCCAAACTTTCCCAAGCTCCTTTTCATAGAACAACAATCTCAAATATTCTGTTAGTGATTTAAAGAAAAAAAAACAAATAAAAGAGATAATATTTATTTTTAATGAAATGTTTTTGTTTTATAGGTATGGTGAGAAAATAAAAAAAGAATAACAAACAAGATAGAATGATATAGATGTTGATAATTAGATATTATGATTATTGGAACTTATAACAAAGAACTAGGAAGAGTCAGAAAGGCACAAGAAATCTAGGAGCTCAAGCTGGAAGAAACAAGAGACACACTTAAAAGAGTGGGTGAGACTACACCAAATAAGTGAACTTAAATTCAGTGTACAAGTGATTCCAGGTATAAAGCATAATAACTCTAGTTTTGGTGTAGTTTGAGACTGTGACTAGGTATTTTATAATAAAATCATTTTGCTGTTACTTAACCAGAAGGCAAGGTAGTATGAAGAACATGTAAGAGGTCAGACGATTTATAAGTTTTCAGAGATGTGTGGCTGAACTAACCCTTCAGCAGGCCTGAGAATCCCAGAGCTCCAGGTCTGCTTCTTATTAGAGTCTGGAGAAGCCATGCCAGCGACTAAGGGTCTTCCCTTACCACATCAGGATTCCTGAGCAGACCAGCCTTCTGATATTTCACATCCATTTCTGACCATACCAGGGGCGGTGGACAACAGGTTGTGTTTAGGTCTCTCATGGAGTTCGGGGAAGAATTAAAAATGATCAAAATGAAAGCTTGATAAAATTCAAGAACAATGAAGAGAGCATTGGTGAGGTCAAGATCTCTTTGGTCTTCTGTGGACTAGAATGCTCTGTCCACATAAATATGTTTATTGAACACTTAATCTGAAAACTAACGTGAAAATTACCTCCCTATACTTTGGAAACAGAAGAGGGAGGGTTTGACTCAGGCTCTTCCACAGCCTTAGAGCAATCACATCCCCGTTTCAATTTCCCAGATTCTCTTGCCAGCAAAGGCTGCTGGAGAAAATAAAGTGTTCCCATTAAATCTTTATAAGTTAAGAAGGGATTTGGTGCACTATCAAAGCCTCGTCAGTGGCTTTTTAAATGGTAGATGAGGTTATCCTTTGCATGTTTTATAAAGTCATCTCGTTTGCATTAAATATGTATTGTGTGTATTCTGTTATTTCACACCAACTACTTGATGGTGCCAGTAATTTTGGCTTCTCTCCCTCAGGTCCCATCTTCTGTCCCTCCCCAATAGTGCATAGTTCCCCATAGGTTCCAGGGAAAATTGGGCAGCTCTACAGTTGAAGTGATGTGTTTCCCAAAGTCTCATTTTTAAGGAGGCTTTATCAGGTTTAATTAGACAGCTGCCATCTCCTGTGGCTTGCAGTATATATTTAAGGAGAGAAACATGAGTCGTCTTCTGTAAAATGAAAAACAATGTCATCAAAGCTGTCTCTCCAGTGCTCTGCTGGCCCTTTACCCACAGTCTAGATACATGTTCAAACTCCTTTCAGGGCTCTGTGGAGAGTTTCTCAGCAAAGATGCACAAAATGTGTTAACGTTGATGGCTGTGTTTTTATAGCAAAATGCCTAAAATGGATTAAAAACTTTAGTAAGGAAATAACTTGGTACAGAGAAGACTGATTAGTGTCCTCTGGAGTGTGATGGAAGTTTGACCCCCCAAAGACAATGCTAGATGTACTTTCTACTCTGCATTAGTTCTGCTAATACTGTCGTCCTAGGATGTCTTGTCCTTAAAAGAATGTGAGTGTATGAGTCTAGAGAGATATGACAAAGCAGGGTAGCATGGGAAGAAAGAAGCTGTACAAGAATACTCACCTTCCAACAACCAGCCACGGAGAGTGGCGGATTTCCCTACTCAGCTTTGGTTACTCATCAGCCCCGATTTTCCACGGAGAGTGGCGGATTTCCCCACTCAGCTTTGGTTACTCATCAGCCCCGATTTTTAAATTTTCTTCTACATTGCCCTTGATATTTGTGAACTGTTTCTAGATCATCTGAGAGCCATTTCCTATTGCTGTGATGAAACACAATGACAGAAGCAACAGAAGAAGAAGAAGAAGAAGAAGAAGAAGAAGAAGAAGAAGAAGAAGAAGAAGAAGAAGAAGAAGAAGAAGAAGAAGAAGAAGAGGAAGAAGAAGGTTTATTTGACTCACAATTCCAGGTTATAGACCATGATTGCAGACAGGTGGAAGAAACTCAAATATTCTTGGTTAAGAACAGAGAGAATGAGTGCACATGTGCTAGGTCTTAGTTCCATCTCCCTTTCTGTCTCTTTTCAGTCCATAACTCAGTCATGAAATGATGTTGGTCACATTATAGGGAATCATATCACCTTAGTAAATCCAAGAAGATGATCTTCCCCAGACATGTCCAACTATTCTAGACTAGACAATTTCTCATGGAGACTGTCAAGTTGACAGTTAATATTGCACACTACACAAATATCCCTGGATCTTAATGTGGTGCTGTGGATTGCCCATCCAGGGGTCTGCTTGGCACTTTGCTCATTTTAGTACTGGTATCCAATGGCAATGTCACCATCAATATCACTATTTAAAGTTTTATATTTTGTGACTCATTTTTTTACATTTATGAAACAAATTTTGTCAAGACAAACTCTGAACTCTGCCTTCACTTAGTTTCTATCCAAAAATTTAAACCAGGAAGAAAGGGAGAGGAAGAGAGAAGTAGGAGAGGAGGAAGCCCACTCCTCTTTCCAGGAATCTCCAATGTCCTCCAAAAAGTTGCCTTTTCATTTTTCCTGAGTCTCCCAACTTTCTCTCTGAAGCAGAGCAAATCGTCTGCTGCGCATCAGAAAACAGCTGCAAACTAACTTTGCTCTCCTAAGCAGTTCATCATTTCACTAGGTCTTGACTCTCTTCCTTGGCAATTTGCATGAAATACTGAGCATCCATGGGCCAGAACGTAGTAATCAGGACATTTGTGACTGACCAGACCTTTATGACACTCAAAACCCAAATAGTTGAATTGTGTGCAGCAAGGAATGGAGCCTAGAATGTACTTGGCTTAAGTAAGAAATAAACAAGCAGAAAATTATCACTAAACACACACAGGTAGTAAATTGAGTAAGTCTGATATGTCATTAAGTATAGTAAACTCGCCATGAAAACATCACATTTAATCTTTCAGACCATCTGAGGACCTTTCCTACATATGAAGACGTGTGAATATAGGTTCAATATCCATTAAACATATTTTATCCTTTCTAAGGCTCGTTGTTCTCTTTAACATCAGTAATGTGGGCTGGGTGACCATTTGATCAAACTTCTTTGACCTTGCAGAGTAAGAGTTAGTAATCAGTTATTTCTTCAAAAACGGGAATGTGTATACCTTGGTGCTCTGAGGATCATATGAACTGCTATGTGTAAATAGGACAGAGCAGTGGTGGCATGTAGGACCTGGTCAGTACTTGAGACCTTTTCTCCTTTTTTATGGCTGACTTAGTACTAAGTGTGAGGATCGTGTGTAATTCAAAACTAAAGATTTACAATTGTGAATAATTTCTGGTATTCATCACACAAATATTTACAAAGCACCTTTAAATAGAGTAAGTTTGATGTGTAACACTAAAACAATTAAATAATCTGTCTACAAGGATTTAGTATTAAGTAAAGAGTTATATTGTTAGTAGTTAATGATGTAATACTATCATTCACAAATAAAGGTCATTAGAATCTTATTTAAATTTTTTTTAATCCGTCAACCTAAACCACCTCTCTTTTGAGTGTACTGGGATTATGGGTGCATTTACGTAACTGTGTATGAACACAACTATTTATAAATGAAATTGTAAATAAAACCTATGCACAGAGTTTGATTTCCTCATTGCTTTGATAGAACGAGAACAGAAAGCTATCATTTGGCCTCTGCTGAGGAGTGACTTTTGTCGTTCACATTCCTGCTCTGCTGATACCCACATACCGGAGGATTCTGTGCTCTTAACTACACTACTCCTGATTACTTGTGGATGCTGCAGGTGCTCTGGATCCGCTGGAAGATTCACATGTCTGCAGCAGGGAATCCTTGTACACTTTCAGAACAGACAGATGTCATCATTTCTGTCTCTCACGAGGCAACCATGCTGAATGGAAAGATGAGTAAAGCTTGTAAGTGAAACTCGGCTTCCTTTCTGTGACTGGACCACACTTTTTGATGCTCTTCCACTGTTCCAGAGCCTCTCCGTTTTACTGTGCTCCTGCCTGTTGTGCCTTGGATTTTAAATATCTCCTAAAAGTCCATGTGCTAAAATATACTTTCCAGAGAGGTTGACTGGGAGGAGGAAGGATCTTCAAGAGCCCTAATGAAGCCGTTTTAGAGCCCAAGTCCCTCCCCCCTTCCCCTGCTCACCAACGAAACCACTCCTGCTCCCTGGCCCCAGCATTCCCCTACATTGGGGCACAGAGCCTTCACAGGACAAAGGGCCTCTCCTCCCATTGATGCCCAACAAGGCCATCCTATGCTATTTATGCAGCTGGAGCCATGAGTCCTTCCATGAGTACTCTCTGATTGGTGGTTTGTCCCTTGGATATCTGAGGGTACTCGTTAGCTCATATTGTTGTTTCTCCTATGGGACTGCTAACCCCTTCAGCTCCTTGGGTCCTTTCTCTAGCTTCTCTATTGGGGACCCTGTGCTCAGTACAATGGATGGCTGCAAGCATCCACCTCTGTATTTGTCAGGCACTGGCAAAGCCTCTCAGAAGACAGCTATATCAGGCTCCTATCAGCAAGCACTTGTTGGCATCCACAAGAGTGTCTGGGTTTGGTGACTGTATATAAGATGGATCCCCGAGTAGGGCAGTCTCTGGATGGTCATTTCTTCAGTTTCTGTTCTACACTTTGTCTCTGTAACTTCTTCCATGGGTATTTTGTTCCCCCTTCTAAGAAGGACCAAAGTATCCACACTTTGATCTTCCTTTTTTCTTGAGCTTCATATGGTCTGTGAGTAGTATCATGGGTATTCCAAGCTTCTTGGCTAATATCCACTTATCAATGAGTGCATACCATGTGTGTTCTTTTGTGATTGGTTATCTCACGCAGGATAATATTTTCTAGCTCCATCCTTTTGCCTAAGAATTTCATGAATTCATTGTTTTTAATAGCTGAGTAGTACTCCATTGTGTAAATGTACCACATTTTCTGTATCCATTTCTCTGTTGAAGGACATCTGGGTTCTTTCCAGCTTCTGGCTATTATAAATAAGATTGCTATGAACATAGTGGAGCATGTTTCCTTATTACATGTTGGAGCATCTTCTGGGTATATGTCCAGAGATATGGGAGTGGTATTGCTGGGTCCTCAAGTAGTACTATGTCCAATTTTCTGAAAAATCGCCAAACTGACTTCCAGAGTGCTTGTACCAGCTTGCAATCCCACTAGCAAAGAAAGAATGTTACTCTTTCTCCACATCCTTGGCAGCATCTGCCATCACCTGAGTTTTTGATCTTAGCCATTCTGATTGGTGTGAGGTGGAATCTCAGGGTTGTTTTGACTTGCATTTCCCTGATGACTAAGGATGTTGAACATTTGTAGGTGCTTCTCAGCCATGCAGTATTCCTCAGTTGAGAATTCTTTGTTTAACTCTATACCTCATTTTTTAATAGAGTATTTGGTTCTCTGGAGTCTAACTTCTTGAGTTCTTTGTATATATTGGATATTAGCCCTCATTCAGATGTAGGATTGGTAACAATCTTTTCCTGATCTGTTGGTTGCAGTTTTGTCTTATTGACAATGTCCTTTGCCTTACAGAAGCTTTGCAATTTATTATGTACCATTTGTTAATTCTTGATCTTAGAGCATAAGCTACTGGTGTTCTGTTCAGGAAACTGTCCCCTGTACCCATGTGCTTGAGGCTCTTCCCCACTTTCTTCTCTGTAAGTTTCAGAGTCTCTGGTTTTATGTGGAGATCCTTGATCCACTTAGACTTGAGGTCTGTACAAGGAGATAAGAATGGATCAATTCACATTCTTCTACATGCTAATATCCAGTTGAGCCAGCACCATTTGTTGAAAATGCTGTCTTTTTTCCACTGGATGGTTTTAGCTCCTTTGTCAAAGATCAAGTGACCATAGGTTCGTGGTCCTAAATGAGGCAGTAAAGCCCAGTTCACTCTATTTGTTCTTTCCATGTCTCAGCCAGACACTGGGATGTTTTACTCAGCTGTGTGCTCTTGTCATGATGAGCTACCACCAACTAGTCATGGGCTGACACTTCTTACGTTATCATCCCAGATAAGCAAAATAAAGTGTATTCGTTCACATGCGGTTTGTTTCTGGCCTGTAAATGAGAATTCAGACAAGAACCTGCTTGGAATTCCTTCTATCGATTCACTGTCCTCTTTCCTTCTCTAGAACTTTGAGATATCTCAGAGAGGAGGTTGGGATTTGTATCTAATCAACTCCCCCCATTTTTATCTTCACAAAATGGCCCAGATCAGTTTGCCTTACCTCCCTGTGATCCTTCTTGCTGTGGTGCACAAGGCTTCTGGACCTGATATAAGAAACAGAGAATATTCCCTACACTTTCCAAGAAATTTGGCGGTCTGAGATTTCCAGGCAGAGCTTCTTTGAATCCATAGGATGAGTTGGAGCAAATTGCTCTGGGTAATAAAACTGTTAGCACCGATACCATGAGCATTATACAAATAATAGTGCTGTGTTCTGTATGACAATAAGGAATACATAAATGACATGAAGAATCAGAAGATTTCAGACTACAAAAAAAATCACTGTTGTCAGGATAAAAATGCCAGCATTTGTTTAAATTTTAAAAATAAAACAGTAACAAGGGAAGACAAAAGGATGAATGACTTCATTAAATGAAAATCAGCTTGGTTAGCAGTACAGAAGAGCGGCATTATATTCCTGAATTATTTTAAAGCCATTTCTCTATATTTAACATATAAAGATAAGACATAAAAAATTTACAAAGGTAATATAAATATATACTTACATTATAGAAACGCAAACAAAAAATAAATAGTGAAACTAAAATCCATGTGTGTGTGTGTGTGTGTGCGCGCGCGCTCGTGCATGTACACACGTGCTCTTGGGTGTGTGTAATTCACTAATTAACCCAAAATGCTAAATGTTAATTAATGGTAGTACTGTAATTCTGGGAAGATTTCAGCCTCCCAAAAGCTTTTTACCTGTGGGAAGTAGATGTCCCATACATCTCAGACTCAGGCAGGGCCAGGTTCAGGATGAAAGCAAGCAGATGGTGTAGGTTTGCATTTGTTTAATAAGCCTACTCTATGTACTTAAAAAAATCATTCTTATACTTCTGTTGCTCTAGAACCACTTCTGTTACCAAAACCTGGATTAGTCAAGGTTCTGTAGAGGACAGAGCCTATAGAATTTATTAGAATGGCTTACAGACTGGTCTAAGGGCTGTCTACCAATGGAAGGTACAAGTATCCAGTAATTGTTCAATCCACAAGGCTGACCATCTCAGATGGTCTTTAGTATATGCCAAAATTCCAAAGAAGCTGGTTCTAATGTCAGTGAAGCAATGGACTTTCCAGCAAGAATGAAAGAAAGCAGGCAGGACGAGCAGGCTTTCTTCTATCTCTTGTATGCTAGCTACCAACAAAAGGTGTGGTCCAGATTAAAGGTGGATCTTTCCACCTTAAAATATCTAAATTAAAAACACATCTTCCCACCTCAAAAGGCCAGGATTAAAAGTGTGAGGACCCACTTTTAGTAAATTGATAGCCATTTGCATGACAATGAATTCAACTGGAGATAATGTACCCAGTCATACGGAAAGATTTTAAATCTCCTACTGTACCCAGAAGCTTTCCAAATGTCCCTATTCCTTATCTTCAGATGTTAACTCATATGTGCCAGGCTATGGGACTTTGAATATCAAAGCATTGCAACACTGTAAGCATTTTGTCATCAGATGCAAATTCATTTTTCTGGTGGGTGCATTCTCAGGTTTATTATTATTGGATCTTAACTTACTGAATATAGAACATTTAGTATTGACTGCAGAGGTTCTTTATTTCTCTATTTCAAGAAAGTTTCACTTAGAAGTTGTATTTAAATTAGTTCATTCAGATACTAAAGAAAAATAAGGTAGGATGTAAACTGTTCCTGGAGACCCACAATAATAAGTGTCAAAACCAGAAGCATTTGCTGAATTCTTTCCTGCTCTGAGATGGAGATAGCCATAAAACTACTTGGCTATTCGGATCACTTCCTCTACTTATTTCTAAGTTCTTTTAAAGATATGTATAAGAAGACATTATCAGGAAGTTATATAGGCCAAGATCCTGCTATTTCTAAGTATAATATTTGGCTATAATAGTTTGTATAAGAGTTTTATTCTGAACTCAGCCACTACCTTTGAAGCAAATACATTACCACTTTATATGTGTTGATGCAAATTCATTCAATCACCAAACAAAAATTGGACCTGTAACCTTGTAGAGTATAGTGATTGTCACAGATTTTACATGGAATAAAGATAGAATTGCTCCATTTATGTTATTCTTGCCCCTCAACTGTGTATTTAACTGACAATTCAGGCTCTGTAGATTGATCATAGGTCTCAGGAGTTGACGTGCTCATTTCCTTGAGGAAAAAAGTGGTTAGATCCGGCAATACCTCTACTGGGCATATATCCAGAAGATATTCCATCTGGTAACAAGGACACATGTTCCACTATGTTCATTGCAGCCTTATTCATAATAGCCAGAAACTGGAAAGAACCCAGATGTCCCTCAACAGAGGAATGGATACAAAAAATTTGGTATATTTACACAATGGAGTACTACTCAGCTATTAAAAACAATAAATATATGAANCTATAGGTGGAAGAATAACCAGGAACTAACTAGTACCCCCTGGGCTCGTGTCTCTAGCTGCATATATAGAAGAGGATGGCCTAGTTGGCCATCAGTGGGAAGAGAGGTCCCTTGGTTACGCAGACTTTATATGCCCCAATACAGGGGAACGCCGGGGCCAGGGGGTGGGAGCGGGTGGGTAGGGTAGCAGGGCCGGGAGCGGGGAGGATATAGGGAACTTCCTGGATAACACTTGAAATGTAAATGAAGAACATATCTAATAAAAGTTGAAAAAAAAAAGTGGTTAGAATTTCCCTTTTGAAATGAATCATAATCTCTATTTTCATTTCAAAACACTTTGATATCTGTGTAAACTCATTCATTACTTAAAAAGAAAGATTATTTCCAATTATTTGAACAATTGTGGAGAACAGTCAGAGGACAGCTGTTCCTCATATGGTGGTGCTCCAGGTTTCCTTTCACTTAGCTTCCTGCTCCTCATCCATGTTCTGTCATCTTTGTTGATACTTTGAATCTCTTCTACATTTCTTTTCTGTTAACATTTTTTTGCTATTTCCCCCTCCCCTCTTTCCTGTTTTCTGTCTTCCATCCCCCTCGTTGATTACTTCTCTCCATATGCACCTGTCCCTTATTATTCTTTTTCATAGAAATGCTTTTGCTTACAGACGCTGGGATGCTTATAATGTTAAATTATAACTCAGGCTAGAGGGGTATACTTATAAGCTGTTTTTCCAGTGAAAAATATTGCCTTAAGTATCAATGGTGGCCTTTTGGAAATTTCTATCTTTCCATTGGATCTGAATGTAGTCACAGCCCTGTAAATATTAGCATGTAAAACTTACATTTTGGTCACTTCCCTTTTACAAGACTTTGAAGTGTGCTTAAAGTTCTTTGCCCTGAGTTGCTGGTTTATGGGGTGGGAGAAATATTAGTTAACTCAGGATCACTGTGAAATGATAAACTTGTAAGAGACTTTATGTAGTATTGTGTTATATAATAAGCATTTAAGAAATGTTACTGTTATGTTTTGACATTTCTATGTAATAATATATAAGAGAAATCAACTGCCTTCTAATTCTTATTCCCCTCTAGTTTATTTGAAAAAATTCATTCCTTAATTTGCATTGAAAATATATTACCATGTAATGGCAGCTAATGAAATGGAGTCACACATGCTTTGTGTAGTTTTGAAAATGAGCTTTGAATGCAGAAGTACCAGTTCCCTCTGATTTACCCACAGAGATGTTTCACAGATTGCTAACATTCTTTCTAGAAGACAAGGGTCTTCTAATGCAGGTAAGATAGAACAAATTGAAAATTGCAGATTGCCCATATTATTTATAATTTTCTATATTATTGCTTTAAAATGTGAAGGATCAACTTTTATTATATTTAAACTATTTTCCTTAGGCTTATTTTGGTCCCACATGGCTGACTCTAATGGGAACTGACACACCTAGGCTTTATAAGTCCTGTTCTTCCAGTGGACGTTTTGTTTCACTAAGGTTCAGCAATTACTTCTCATTTAGCTCCATTTCTAGTCCTGTTCCTAGAAGTGTTTGTTTTGCTTTTTGGTAGTAGAAACCCTCTGAGTGCTGAGATGTGTCTGCTCCTTTGTGCTTTCTATTTCTCTTCTTTTATTCTACTCAAGTTGAGTTCTAATATTGAAAACCTGACTCATTTTTACTTCTCGTCCTGATGCTTGTCCACATCCTATTGCACATGTATTGTGTATCACAAAGTACTAAACTTACCCCTGAATTCTTGTAGTTTATTGGAACCACTTGTATTATTGCTATTTCTATTTTTTTCCCTCTCTTTAAAGCAGGTTTTTAATGGGGTAGTCCACATTGGCCTTGGAACTCGGGATCATTCCATTTTAGCCTTTATTTACTTATTTATCTGATATTTTCTTTATTTACATTTCAAATGCTATCCCGAAAGTTCCCTATACCCTCCCCCGCCCAGCTCCCCTACCCTATGGTTGTGTACACATATTGAGCCCAAGATTCCTCATGTGAACTTCCAAAACCTCAAATCTTCAAACTTTAGCCTTAGCTTCTCAGGGCTCGCCAGCAGTCTGCTCCTTGATACATTCAAAATAAAACACTCAGCACCTTAATTTGCATACATCTTTAACAGTAACCTGCATATGACAATTTAATCTTCTTTAATTCATCTGGCAAATGCCCTTTAGAATTAGAAGGAGAAAGCTTTCATCTAATTATAATAGTTTACATATGCAAATGTTATCAGATTTAATAATCATGTTTCCCTAGAAATGATGAACAAAGCCACATGTATTTTAAATGGCTCATAAATCCTGCTGATTAAGTTACTGTCCTGAGACATTTACTATAAATAAATTATTGCTTTTTGATTTCTAGTCTATACTTTACCCTACATCTTAAGCTGATATCCCTATATTTAAGATGTTTTATGTGGCTTATAATGAATAAACCAATTCAAGGATATTAAAGAAAATAATCAGTTACCCTTTGATATCTGTTGTTTCTCTTTCAGTCTGAACCGTGTCTTATTGGTGTGAACTTATCTATTTTAAAATAACTGTTTACTATAGTATGAATAAGAAACAGTGTAATGTGTTATGTTATATGTAAGTTGTCAAGTCCCAATGAGTAAACTGTATAACTAAAGTGAGAAACCCCTTCAGTTTATCAATGAACTTGTAAAACCTAGCTGACCGTCTGCATTAAGTAGTAACCACTGGAAAGAACATGCCTTTAGCACAGATGCTAATCACTGAAGAAAATCTTTAAAATATGAGACCAATGGCTGTTGAATTCTTAGGTAAAATGCTCAAAATAGACTAATCTGAATTTGTTGTACATGTCTGAGTAACAGGTATCATCTGGCACTTAGGTTTTTCAACATTTTCCACACTAAACCCAAGGAAATGTTGAACCCAGGTGCACTTAACTCCTTTGCAGTGCCTTGGAGTTTAAGGCTCAAAGGAGTAAGCATTTGGTCATTCAGAAATGGCAACTGAACCTGAATAATTGGACACATGTTTAGATTGAAGCACCAGCCATCGCTCTTCTACACGGAAGGGGTCAGCTTGCCCCCACGCAGGGATGTTATTTGAAGTGGATGGGGTAAATGGAGAGGCAATTGATTGTAAATTGCACTAAAAATACGGAAAGGGATCAGTTGGTCGATACTCCAGGGAGGATAATTTTGCCTCAATTTGAGGGAAATGTTTCCAATAATTAAGCTATCTAACCAAAGAGCAATCTATCTTGTTAAGCAAATGAGAAGCCTTTTGCTGAAGGCATTTGAGATGAACCCCGAAGACCATTCCTGATACATGCTAGGAGACACTGCTGAATGGGTGTCCCTCATCACAGATAGAGCTTTACCTAATTTGGAGACTTGGGTTGGGGATGGTGACATGAAGAAGAGACAAATTACTTGGGCTTCAGTATTTACATCATACCTTCTTAACACTAATGTCTTATGGACATGGGCCATTGGAGTTCAAGGCTAGCATTTCTCACAGAAGCTACTTTCAGAGAGAGTTCTAATTGACTTTCATATTCAGAATGATAGACAATGATTGGCTGGAGGTCTGCTGATTTAAGTTTTCTTAATACTTAAGATTGGTTTCCTATTAGTGATGTTTTTGAAAGCATCACCATTTCTGGGACATAAATAGATGTGAATATTTATTTTACCCAAATAGCACCTTGACCTTTGCACGTTCATTTATTTGAAAGGCTTCTGAGTTCTCGTTAGACATGTCAAAATGCCGGTGAAGAATTTGGGGTGAATTAGGCTGCTTTTTAAAACTGGAGTATAATTAAGTTTAGACAGTTGATTATGAATGGCTGGAAGGCACCACCATCTCCTGTCTTCAAGTGTGTCTCACTTCTTTCCTTTAGCACTCTTGTGAAGCACAAAAATTTTCCCACTCATCTGTGATTTACATTAAGAAAACTATTTTTCCAGTGAAATTTTATATCCTGAAACAAATTTAATTCCATGTATGAGTGTCCAACCTTAAAAGCTGTTTCTGGGAGATCCCAATGGGTGTTTATGTACTGATGCGAACTAATGTAAACTGTTCTAACATTTTATCTTGGATCCAAGCACAGCCCATAAAATACTCAGCAACTCATGCAACAGCAACTTCAGATCATTCCCACAGGCTCATTCCCACCTCATTTGCTTTATATTTGGAGAGGAATAAAGCCCTAGAAAACATTTAACTTTCATAATAATACAACGATGATATATAATAGTAGCCAAATAACAATATTAGCCATGATTTGGTTCTGTTCCCCTCAAGCAATTTTCAAAGTATGTATATAACTCCCACTTTACTTTTATAATCATATATAGCAAATTGAGTTGCCATTATCAAAAATAGTTGAGGACATAGTACTAATGAAAAATGTTTTTCTATATTTCAAGTAAGTGAAGCCCTGTGGGATATAATATTTCTATTAAATCTCTGAGAACTTCTTACCATGTATTTTTATTAAAATCATCCCCACTCCTTTCCCCAACTCTCACCAGGTTCATCCCACTTCCCTACCCCTCATACCAGTTATTTTATTTATATTTAACAACCCACCAAGTCTAGTATAATCTTACCATGCACTGTGGGTAGAGATTATCCACTGGAGTCTGTTTAACCTACTGGAACCACACTATTAAGGAAACTGCTTTCCTTCCTTCACAAGCCATCAACTGTCAATAATACCTCAGTTAGTGGAATGGACTCATAAGCCTCTTTCCCTCTATGCTAAAATGTTGAATGGCTTGACCTTTTGTACATCTTGTACAGGGAATCTCATTTGTTTTGAGTTCCTGAATGTAGTTAGTTATTCTGCCAAATCTAGAAGATGCTGTTTTACTCTGGTATTCCCCAGCCTCTGGTTCTTACAATCCTTTTGCCTCTGTTCTGCAGTGGTTTCTGAGTCTCCTGAGGATGGGAAGGATGATATAGATATACCCTATTTGTGGTTGAGCACTGCACTGACACTTAGTGTCTGCACTTCAATCACGTGTGAGTTTTCACATTAAGAACCATCTACTATTCAAGGGAGATCCTGTGATGAGTACTGAGATCTACATTAATCAATGGCTAAAAACATAAATTTGGAGAGTAGCTTGATATTATGTCAACTTAAATAATAATAGACATGGGTTCACCCTGGGGCCTGTGAGCTTCCCAACCATTTGTTCTTGGCCAGTTTTACAGTAACAAGTTTGTGTTCCTTCTTACGACCTTTTGTGAAATGGACCTTAAATCTAATAGGAATGTGGTTGATTACCCCGTAACATTCATGCCAGTATTAGAGCTAAGAAATTATCATGCCACATTGGCCAGTATTATAGTTTACAGAGTTCACACTTGTCAAAGACTATTGGTGACATCTCCCCCAGCAACCCTGTAGCAACTTCACACACTATGAAAACTACCAACAGAGAAGATTTCTGTTGGTACCACCTTGATTTCTCAATGTCCTATTACAAAAGTATGTGGTATCTTCAACAATACGGTCTTATAGTCAAGTGCCAGGGGACAACAAAGTGCAATGGTGACAGCACAATGGTGACAGCGCAATGGTGACAGCATGTATTGTTTTGGTGATACAACTTGCCATCAATTTAGTGGGAAGTATTCCATACACCACTCTGGGGTTCTTATTTGTTGAGCTATTTGCTCTATGACTTCTGGGGAAAGGACTATTTCTTCTACATGGAAACTCCAGTTAAACTTGTATGTATGTATGCATGCATGTATGCATATATGAAGCTTATAAAATGATAAATTTCCATATGGCTTTTCCAAACATCTTTACTGCTAGCTACCCTTCTCCAATCCCATTATCTGCCATACTCTGTCTCTTCCCACTTAACACACTCTTTATATCACATGTGTTCTACTAGCCCCACCCCCTTACAAAATTGCTTTCCCCTCTCCACAAATGGACACTTTAAAGACACATATAGTTTGCAAAAGGATGTAGCTGGGCATGAGTCACCTGGTGTTCAGAGGTGAGGTGCTGCCACCATTACCTCTTTACTCTCTTTCTCCTGCTCAGTGACAGGTCAGTGCATTGACATCTTACACAATTTAGTGACTTTCCAGAATCCTATGCTCAAATGCCAACTTCTTTCTTTTTGCCTGTAGTATATATTTTAAGTTAAACAAAACATTGCCCTAAATATTGTCATATAAACGTCTATTCTAAATAAAATATGAATTGACAATTTAAGCACTATATCTTTGTATATGTGCTTTTATCCTCTACTTTCATTTGGCCAAAGTAAGTATTTACTTTTATTTTTCCAAAGAAGCTTGCAATAAGCATTAAATTGTATGTTGCTTTTTGAAAGTCTCCCTTAATTGTTTTGAAATTTAGGTTTTATGCTAGAAGAAAATATAGGTAATACACTAGATGATAGAAGTATGAGAAAGACTTTCATACTAATATCTATTGCCAGCCTGCCTGCCTGCCTTCCCACTGGGGTACTCTTAATACAAGCAGCTCAAGGGAGGCAGAACACAGTTTCTAATGGGGTCCCCTGCCCATATTTCCCCAGGTAGGAAACAGTGAAGTCTAGGATGTTTGCTGTGGTTCCTCCTCATGGCAATAGCAGAATCCAGTTTGGTTCAGAGTAAGTGCTGAGACCAGAGAGAGTCTGGGAGAGAGAGAAAGCCTTCTCTGGGAGATTTAGGCATAGCTCTTTACAACAAAGGCCTCTGTTCTCAGTGATAATGGATGAAGAGACAGTCTTTGCTTGTCCAACCTGCTTTATTTGATGGTAATATAAAAGTATATATCTTACTCAGGGTGAACTAGGGATTAAATGCCTTCTGTGGAAAGTAATTCCCAGGAAGAGGGGCTCATTGGCTGAATACTCAGGGCCTGTCTTGATACCTCATTAGCATGGAGAGCTCTGGGTTTTTATGCTACCTGAACGATTGCCATGGCCCTTCCATTGAGGTGTCGTGGTTACATGTTCCAGAGCAGGTAGAGTTTGGCAGAGAGCTGGCCCTCTGCCTACCTTACTCAATTCTGCGTTTCACAGGGTTTGGCTCACGCAACCTTACCAGTTCTTCTGTCTGGTGGCACAATCCACTTGCCCCATATTTCATTTGCCAAAGAATTGAAGCAAACAACATGGCTATTTCATTAGATGTAGAAAGACCTTTGGAAAAAAAAACTCTAATGCCCCTTCTTGATAACATTCTTGGAGAAATTAGGGATACAAGAGACTGACTTCAACACAATAAAGACAGTTTACAGCAAGCCCATAGCCAATATCAACTTAAATTGAGAGAAATCCAAAACAATTCCACTAAAATCAGGAACAAGATATGGCTGCCCACTCTCTCCATACCTATTCAATATAGTACTTGAAGTATTAGCTAGAGTAATTAAGCAACTGAAAGGGATACAAATTGGAAAAAAAGAAGTCAAATTATATTTATTTGGAGATGGCATGATAGCATACATAGGTCACTTTAAAAATTCCACTGGGAAACTCCTAAAGATGATATACCTTGTCAGGAAACCATCTGGATCGAAAATAAAGTCACAAAACCAGTAGTCTTCCTCTGTGCAAGTGACAAATAGACCGAGAAAGAAATCAGGAAAGCACAATAAACATTAGCCTCAAAATTATAAAACTGCTTGGAGTAACTCTAATTAGGCAAGTAAAAGACTTGTTTGATGAAAATGTTAAGACACTAAAGAACGAAATTGAAGAAGATATCAGAAAATGGAAAGATTTCGCATGTTTATAGATCAGTAGGATTAATAGTATAAAAATGGCTATCCTAGTTAACGCAATATATACATTCAGTACAATCCCCAACACAATTTGTACATAATTATTTATGGACCTTGAAAGAGCCTTTTCCTGTAAAAAATAAAATCCACTTTTCCTTCCTTATACCTGCTCCCATAATGATGACTCTGAGACTACCTGAGGTGAATCTCCCCTTGATTCTATCCTAAGTTCAGCTACATGCTCATTTACATCCATCTCCTCAGCTTTTTAAGGCAAATCTCCCCTTTATTCTTTTTGTTTGTTTGTTTTTAATTTTTGTTTTATTGTGATTTTTTGGAATTTTTAAAGATTTATTTTCTGGGTATATGCCCAGGAGTGGTATTGCTGGGTCCTGAGGTCCAGTTTTCTGAAGAACTGTCAAACTGATTTCTGGAGTGGTTGTACCAGCTTGCAATCCCACCAGCAATAGAGGCATGTTACTCTTTCTCCACATCCTCACCAGCATCTTCTCTCACCTTAATATCTAGCTGCTGGTAGCGGTCAGGCTTTCCCCTCTTGTCCTGTCCACCTCACATCTACCAGTTTGTCACAGAAAGATGAGAGATGTCATTGGAGAGTGTGACCTTCCTAATGATATCCTTTTTGTGACAGGAATTTTCTTAACTTGATTTTTTAAATTTAATTTTGATAAATTTATAGTCGCATACATTTTAAATAAAATTGTTTTTTAGTGCTTAAAAAAAAAAATGAGAACATCCTTAGTTTTGCAGGCAAATGAACGGAACTAGAAAATATCATTCTGAGTGAGGTAACTCATGACCCAAAAGGACATGCATGGTATGTACTACTAATAAGTAGATATCAGCAAATAATAATAATAATAATAATAATAATAATAATAATAATAATAATGAAAACAGTACAGAATACCTAAGATACTGTCCATAGAACTCAAAAAGGTCAACAAACTGAAGTGCCTAAGTGAGGATGCCTCAGTCCCACTTGGGAGAGAGAAGAAATCAATCACAAGTGGGGTGGAGGGAGGGGCCTGCGACAGAAAATGGATGGGGGAGGGGAGAGTTGGGGGAGAGGGGAACTTGATCTAGTATTGGGTGAGGAAAACAGATTGAAGCCCTGAGGGACAGTAGAAAGAATGGAAACAGGTAAGCTCTGGAAATAGGAGGTTGGGGGCAGGGGGGGACCCTCCAGAATGCACCAGAGACCTGGGAGGTGAGAGACTCTCAGGACTCAAAGGGAGAGACCTTAGATAAATGCCTGACAGTAGGCAGAGGGAACTTATAGAGCCCACCTCCAACAGGAAGACAGGGCATCATGTGAGGGATGGGGTTCCCATCCCACAGTCAAAACCCTGACCCATAATTTCTGAAAGAATTACAGGGATGGAAATGGAGAGGAGCCTGAGGAAAATGAGGTCCAGCAACAGGCCCAAAGTGGGATCCAACTCAAGGGGAGGTCCCAAGGCCTGACACTATTACTGAGGCTATAGAGCCCTCACAAAAAGGGACCTATCATGACTGCCATACCAAAGACCCAACAAGCAGCTGAAAGTGTCAGATGCAGATATTTGCACCTAACCAATGGACAGTAGCAGTTGACCCCTGTGGTTGAATTAGGGAAAGCTGAAAGAAGCTGAGGAGAAGGGCAACCCTGTAGGAGGACCAGCAGTCTCAATTCATCTGGATCCTCTCAAACACTGGACCACCAAACAGACAGCTGATATGAGGCCCCAAACACACATACAGTAGAGAACTTCCAGGTCTGTGTTCAATCAGAGATGATGCACCTAACCCTCAAGAGACTGGAGGCCCCACAGAATTTAGAAATCAACTTGGGTGGGAGGTGAGGACATCCAAGTGGAGACAGGGGTAGGGAGTAGGTATGGGATGTGGAGGTAGGGACGTCCAGGTGGAGATTGGGGTGGGGAGTAGGGATGGGATGTGGAAAAGTCAGAGAGTGCAAGGGGTGGGGATAAAATATGGAGTGTAAAAATTTTTTTTAAATATAAAAATCTGCATATCAAGTCAACAAAAAAATCTCAATTTAAAAAGGTGGTACAGATCTAAACTGAATTCGAAAGAAAGAAAGAAAGAAAGAAAGAAAGAAAGAAAGAAAGAAAGAAAGAAAGAAAGAAAGAAAGAAACTCAATGTCCAGAAAACACTTAAAAAAAACTTTAAACATCCCTGGCCATCAGGGAAATTCTAACCAAAACTACTTCATCTTACATTAGTCAGAATGACTAAGATAAATAAACTGAATGACAGCTCCTGCTGACAAGGATGTGGAGTAAAGCAAACTCTCATCAATTGCTGGTGGAATGCAAACTCTTATGGCTACTATGGAAGTCTGTGTGGCAGTTCCTCAGGAAGATGGGAATTGATCTACTTTAAGATCCATCTATGCTACTCTTGAGCAAAATTATATCAAAAGGACATTTTCATTATACCACATAGGTACTTGCTCAATCATGTTCATTACTGATCTATTCATAATGACCAGATATAGATACAACCTATATATCTGCCAATGGATGAATGGAAAAATCCATGATACATTTACACAATGGAAGATTAACCTGTCATTAAAAAATGAAATAAGGAATTTTTCTGGTGAATGACTAGAACTGTGTTTTAAAACCCTCTTGAGTGACTTACCCCAGACCCTGAAAGATAAATATGCTATGTACTCACTTGTTTGAAGATGTTAGCTTTTAAACCAAAGATGAGCAAACTACAATCTAAAGAACCACAAAGATTAGATATAGAGGACTAGACGGGAGGGACAGATTTCCCTAGGTAGGATAAATAGATTAGGTAGTTATGGATGTACCAACCAGGTAGATGCAAGAACAAGAGGATCAAATCGGGAAGGGAATGGAAATGGGGATGAAGGAGGGAAGTGAGGAAAGATGCCTACAGTTTAACAAAAGAAAATGGGATCTTGAATTATGGAGGTATTAGGGAAATAAATACAGAAAAAAGAAAGTAAAATAAGATTAGTGATGTTGGAAAAAGTCATAAGTAACCATATTATTAACTATTCTCAAAAATGTTCAATAATATGCATAAGTCTGTATATATAATTTAAATAAAATTTTCTTATCTGGGTTAACAGTGCTCTCTAGAAGAATCAAGACTATCTAACAAAAACCTCTGCAGAAGGTACAAGAAGTCCTCCTTTGATTAGATACTCTAGACTGTCTCAAAATGAAAACAGAAACACACAGAGAGAGAGAGAGAGAGAGAGAGAGAAAGAGAGAGAGAGAAAGAGAGAGAGAGCAAAAGACTCAATATTCTTAAGACCAGACTGGTCTTACATAAACAGTCTCAGAAAATAAATTTTTAAAAAATCAAAAGAGAAGGTAGTCATGGCTGTTCAAGGACTCCCCAAACATTACAAACATTGGTCATGTCCTTGGCTGTCTTCCAAAGGTGGTAGTTAATATGGGAAAGTTTTCCCTATTGTTCAAAACACCACACATTTCAAATGCACTGGCCTGAGGCCAAGGATGGAACTGACCTGAATGCCCCCTCCATGAGGACTAGATTTCATTGTACCAGAATGTGCCATGTAATCTTCCAATGGAGGGAAGCAACCAATAGTTCCAATTGGGCATATGATACATTCAATAAGAGGAAACCATAGCTAGTACTGGAAACCTAACCAAATATCCAGGGCTAGTGTGTTCATAGACCTTGGAAGAAACACCACTTTCTAAGCCAGACAATCCCCAACTCCATTTTAAGTATTTGTTCTTATAAGTGCATTCTGAACTGTTTGTTAAAGAAACTTCTCTTTACAACAGAAGGAGACAGTCATAGAAAATATTACCACATATGAGACAGTTATATCAGGGTTCCTTCAGCAAACTCTTGCTGTCCTATGCAATAGTGTCTGGATTTGGTGACTGATTATAGGATGGATCCCTGGGTGGAGTAGTCTCTGGATAGTCCATCCTTTCGTCTTAGCTCCAAACTTTCTCTCTGTAACTCCTTTCATGGGTATTTTGTTCCCTATTCTAAGGAGGAATGAAATATCCACACACTGGTCTTCCTTCTTGATTTTCTTATGTTTTGCAAATTGTATCTTGGGTATTCAAGGATTCGGTGCTAATATCCGTTTATCAGTGAGTGCATATCTAGTGACTTCTTTTGTGATTGGGTTACCTCACTAAAGGATGATACCCTGCAGAGACACTATTGCATAGGACAGCAAGAGTTTGCTGAAGGAACCCTGATATAACTATCTCATATGAGGCTATGCCAGTGCCTGGCAAATACAGTAGATGCTCACAGTCATCTATAGGATGGAACACAGGGCCCCCAATGGAGAAGCTAGAGAAAGTACCCTAGGAGCTGAAGGGGTCTGCAACCCCATAAGAGGAACAGCGATATGAACTAACCAGTATCCCCAGAGCTCATGTCTCTAGCTGCATATGTAGCAGAAGATGGCCTAGTTGGCCATCATTGGGAAGAGAGGCTCCTTGGTTTTGCAAACTTTATATGCCCCAATACAGTGGAATACCAGGGCCAAGAAGTGGGAGTAGATGAGTAGGGGGCAGGGGGAGGGCAGAGGGAACTTTTGGGATAGCATTTGAAATGTAAATTAAGAAAATATGTGATAAAAAAAAGAAAAAAAAAAGAAAATATAAACACAAAAATGTAGAGCTGGGGAGCACAGACCTAACTGATACATCTACAGATCATTCCCATACCCAAAGTGTGGGAAACATTAAAGAGGAAAGGATGAGAAGATTGTAAGATCCAGGGAATTAGGGAGTTTGCTGTGATCCTGTGTCTCCCAGTAATGTCAGAAGCTACACACTTAATGGCTCACCAACATGACTACCTAAGCAAGAGCTGAACAGGGCAGCAACAGACAGGCCAAGGTAGACCTACACAAAGAATTACAGACAACTAAGAGATGCTGACTGAGAGCAATTGTCTTCCCCAGGGAAAATCATACTGAATGAATGTCAAACATCAAATGGTCAGCCCTGAACACATACACACAAGTAACACCATACAGACAAAACAGGTTGTATTGAGGAATTTTAAATGTGTACATATTTATATGTATTTGACAATAATTAGCAGAAAAAAGAAGCCTTAAATTTGAAAGAGAGTAAGGAGTGTTTCAAGAGAAGAAAAGGAAGGAAATAATCATGCAATTATATTATCTCAATAAATAGAAGTAATAAAAATTAGTTTTTCTTTGGTAATTAAATTTTCTGTTATGTTTTTGTAATGTTCCTAATTGTACAATTTTCTTTACTTCATTATCTAATTATATATTATTAATATAGAAACTATAAATATTTGTGTATTAGCCTTGTAGCCTTTGATATAAATATTTTCTTATTTATCTATATTTCATGAGTGCAGTGTGTGGTTTATTCTGCAACATAGTCTTATCATCAAGTTGTGGTGTAATCAAGGACAGTGGGAGCATCCTCTAATGCTTGGGCGTGTGGTCTATAATTACCCAGTGGCTAACACCTCCAACAAAACAAGAAAGAAAGAAAGAAAGAAAGAAAGAAAGAAAGAAAGAAAGAAAGAAAGAAAGAAAGAAAGAAAGAAAGAAAACAAAGAACAAAAAACCACCTATTCCTAACATTAAGGATTTAGCCTTTGGTGTCTAATGTGGACATTTCACATCTTTATAAAATTACTTTATTTTAACTCTTTTTATGTATATGGTATATACATAAAATTATAGCTATAGGCTTGTGCAGTCCAACAACTCTAAGCAAGATGAAAAAAAGAGGAGTTTCTAAATGGGAGAAACAAAACAATAAAAAGAGATGAAGGAAGAAGAGAGAGAGACACAGACACAGACACAGACACAGACACAGACACAGACACAGACACAGACACAGACACAGACACAGACACAGACACAGACACAGACACAGACACAGACATAGACAGACATAGAAAGGCAGACCAGACACGGACAGACAGACAGACCGACCAGAGACAGAGACAGAGACAGACACAGAGTGGGGTTTTCCATCAAACACCCTGCCTCCAGCACTGTGTTCTACACCTTAATCTAACAGTGTTCTTCTTATTTTAGACAAACTTAAAGTCAATTTCTCTTTTTCTTTTATTAATAGCACATCAGTCAACCTATTGTGTTACTCTGGCTCAATCATATCTTCCTCGATATTTTTCAAACTGACCCTTGTTTGGCATTTTCATAGTAATCAACTGGTCTGGCATTCTCTGTAATAACCACTATCCTCATCATTTCATAGTTACTCTTAGAGTCTACAATCAGACCTTGTATAGAGCTGCTATACAAAGTATGATTGTATAGAGTGGTATCAGGCACTTTACAAAGTGGATAACCCTTTACCCAGTCTGATCAAGGCTCCTTTATTCTGAGTAGCATGCTAAAATCATAGATTTGATTCACTAAACTCAGAAACATTTTATTTTCCTTCTCATCTTATTTTCTCTTCTTTCCTTGCATCTTAAAACCTAATTTTCTCAGATAGACTGAGCAGCTCCTGCCCTTCCCCTTGAACCTATTTCTGGCATTCCATGCTATCGTTCTCCTCATCAAGGACACTCTGTGAAATTGTCTTTCATGGCCTAAAACATGCATTGTATTAAACACAACTCATTTAGGAGATATGCCATGTTTTATACTTGTACATTATCTTAACAAATTGACTTATGCCTTCCATATTGCCGAAGCACATAGTGCTATACAGACTTCTAAGTATGCATAGTGACCTTAAAAGTAGTCCTAAGTACCACCTAGTACTGAAGAAAAACTCAGTCTTCTAGGTATGTATAGTAGTCATAGGTACCACCTAGTCCTAAGCACACACCTTGTAAGTCATGCCTATTAGCACATCACTGCTACACTTCTTTAGTCAATATATTTATTCAGAACAATGAGATTCTGAGTTGAGAAGATCCATAGGTATTTTCCAGGATATCTGAGGAAAATAAAGAAAAGAATCAGCACTATATGCCAGGTTAGAAAAAAAGAAAGGACTCCAGGAACTCATCAAGAGGAACTCAATGTGTGTTTTGAGCCATCTCTGTTAGGTCATATTGCTATTGGGGTGAACTGGAAAGTAATATGACTCTGTAGGCTACAGGTCTGAGCTGTAAGACAGCTGAGACTTCCTGATTCCAATGGGCCAAAGAGAGCTTAGGAGAAAACCTCCCTAGGCTTTTTCTATAAGGGTCAATTAGAGACAAACCATTTGACTCATAAAAAGGTATTTACCCACTCTGAGGAACTCTGAACATTCCCACACTCTTGAGGCTCTTGTGTTCAGTACAGCAGAGTGGAGCTTTAAACCTTTATTTGCTGTTAACACATACTGTCCAAGAAATAAAATGATCTCTAAGTATGATTTCTGTGTATAAACTCCTTGTAGCTATTATTGGGCTCACAATAGGTTCTCCAAACTTCTATTAAAATATCAATAGTATTTTTCAAAGCTTAAATTGAGCGGTGATTTTATTTCAGGCTGATCCTATAAAACACTTCTCTTCGAAGATTTTCTTGTTGTTGCTAAAAATGAAAGCCATTCAAACGACCAGTGATTGAAACAGGGAGAAAGAAACGGGAAATCAATACCGCATTTTCCAGGGCACTATCTCTACTTTTGAACCAAGTCCATTAATAACGCCCTTTTCGGAGAGGTAGCCTGCAACTTGCTCACAGTGCATTCAGGGGTGAGCTGAAGGGATGGATTTCTGGAAGGCCTCTTAAGAGAGTGACTGCCTAGAAAGTAAAGCTCGCTGGTGGAATCCGCACCAAGTAGACTTCCGGCATTCTCAGAAAAGGCAGCTGAATGAATCTCCCAGACTAGGGAGCATTTTCCCCTGTACCTCATCTGAGCATCATTAGAGACAAAGCTGAGAGTGGCTTGAGGGAAAAGCAAGAAAAGGACTATCAGCATAAAAGGACTATCAGCATAAAAGGACTATTAACATCAGGGATACCTGAGCTGTGTTCTCTATCTGGTCCATTAAATCAAGACTGACTCAACAGCAGAGAATCCCGTTCCTTAGCCGTGGGTGATCACCAGGTTTATACTTAGTTTCGACTTTTCCTCAGTGTTTTTCTTTTGCTCCAGACTTTTTACTAGGGACAAGAAAATTTATAAGTACATTAGAGATCTGGAATGGGGGCTAGAACATGTAATTTACATTATGTTTTCCTTCAGTCAAATTAGAGCTAGTGTTTTCTTATTTTTTTTTTAAAGTTATTAATTCTCTTTACATGCCAATATCGCCCACCACCTCCTCCCATTACCTCTCACAAAGGTCCTCTTTCTCCTTTGAGAAGAGGGAGTCCTGCTCTGGGTACCGCCCTGCCGCAGACCGGCCTCAGTCGGGCCCCTTTCAATCCGCTGGAGAACTTGGGGTTCCGGACAGGTGGGCAGAGAGTCGGCGAGAAATAACAAACACAGACACAAGGAAGTGTGCTGTGTCTGAATGGAATGCCAAACTGAGCATCAAACTTTTTTTTATTAGATTTTTTTTTTATTTACATTTCAAATGCTATCCCAAAAGTTCCCTATACCCTCCCCCCGCCCTGCTCCCCTACCCACCCACTCCCACTTCTTGGTCCTAGCGTTCCCCTGTACTGGGGCATATAAAGTTTGCAATACCAAGGGGCCTCTAACCCAATCACAAAAGAAGTCATTAGATATGCACTCACCAATAAGTGGATGTTAGCCCAGAAACTTAGAATACCCAAGATACAATTTGCAAAACACAAGAAAATCAAGGAAGACCAACGTATGGATACTTCATTCCTCCTTAGAATAGGGAACAAAATACCCATGAAAGGAGTTACAGAGAGAAAGTTTGGAGCTAAGACGAAAGGATGCACAACCCAAAGATTACCCCACTCAGGGATCCATCCCATAATCAGCCACCAAATCCAGACTATATTGCATATGCCAGCAAGAGTTTGCTGAAGGGACCCTGATATAGCTATCTCGAGAGAGGCTATGCCAATGCCTGGCAAATACAGAAGTGGATGCTTACAGTCATCTATAGGATGGAACACAGGGCCCCCAATGGAGAAGCTAGAGAAAGCATCAAACTTTTTATACAGAAGAAAATAGGGAAGTTAGGTGACCCATCGGCAAGGTACAAATGAGGTTACTGGATGCTTCACAAAACAGAGGAATGCAAACACAAAGACTGGCAGGAACTGGGCAATAAAACAACTGAGACAAAGTCAGCTCTATCTAAGGTCAGCCATATTCTTAGATGCCAGGTATGAGGTCTTTACACTCTCAGGGCAAGGGCTTTCACACCCAAGTCACGGTTCTAATTAGGGAGTTCTACTCTAGCTAACCTTCTCATGAATAATGCAATACTCTAAAACCACAACCCCATCTATTTCCTAAACCATTGTAAATTCCTGTATATGGGAGCTACTTGGCTTTTATTCTAAGTGATAGTATGGGGGGACTTTCTACTAATAAGTAATGTAGTCTGCCATACATAACTATAATAAGAACTCTAAACTTTGCTAAGCTTGCCCTGAGATTTCTAACTCTATGTAGTAGATAGTAGTGTCTGATTTCTTTCACTATCTCTCTTACAATACTAGAGGCAATTCTGAATGTCACTGAATAGGCAACATTCTTACTGAATTTCAAGCCCAGGATTGGCTCAAGGTCTACCTAGGACATAGACAAAGGCCAGGAGCCAAAGTTCGATTTTTCTTAGGTATTTGGCAAGCCATTGTTTAGAGGCACCTATAAAAAAACAATACTGAAAGAAAGCACACAGATCCATTCGCAAGGACAAGTTTGGAGCATACATGCCATGGGATGCCACAGTTCCAGGAGATTAAGTTTCCATGAACTTTTCGCCTCAGGACTGTGTCCAGGTTTCTAGTCCTGTCACACGTTTCACTACTGGAGTGGATGTAGCACCACCCTCCTCTGGATATCTCTCCCCCATTAGCCACAATGCACATCCAATCACTCACTGCAGGACTAAACTCTTCCTCTCCAACTGAGACCAGAAAGGCAGCCCAGTTAGAGGGAACAGGGTCCACACCGGAAGGATTCTAATACTTAACAGACATTGGCAATTAAGAGGGTCAAAAAGACAAAGACTTGGGCGATAAAGACAGATGACAGGCATGATCACGGAAGATTAAAATTCATTACAAGGAGGAAATTAGTTTAAATTCAGTCATAGGAGATACAATGCAGAGTGCTAACCATGGATTGAAAGACGTCAGAACATGACCCAGAGGTAATAACTGGACATAGCCGTTTATTCATGAGATTTTAGGAATGCTTTTAACACAGGAAAATGGGAAGTGAGTTTTCTCTCTTCCTAAGCATAATCTGACCCACAAGGGACCTCCAGAAACCATCACGGCCACCAATGATATGTATTTCAGCTACTTTAAATGTGAGAAATTTTATTCTTTATTTGTTAACTAGCTGTTATTACAAACATTATTTTGGTTATGAAGGTATTAGCCTTATTACGGATAGGTAACTTTTGTCAATTTTTGAACCAGACTAGAGGGGAAAAATGGCTTTGAATTCAAATCCCAGAACATTTCTTGCAGAGTTATGCCTGACTCTAACGATTACACATTTCATACTTATTTAGGACTTATTGTTTCATGACTAAAGTGGGTATGAAATTGGAAAAACACTTTATAACATTAGTTATAAGGAGTGGGAGGAATGGCATAGCTTTCTATTCCCATACACTAATCAATCATTTAAGGTTTGATGCTATGCCCTCAACCCTCCGACGAACTGACAGTTTTCCCTGTATTTTCGTCTATTTTACTCAATGGCAGTGCCTCTCTTCTACTTGCACAAAGATGAACCATATCTACAAACAACACAAAACCAGAATTGACCCTCTCCTTTGAAAATACTCCTGCTAGGACTCAGATCTAAGCCACCGCTGCCTTTTACCAGTTTTTCTGCAAGGCTCTCATTTCTTCTACTCTTGTTCTCACCAGCTGAACTCAACAGAGCAGCCGGAATGATCCTGTTAAAAGCTGTCAAATCACGCCACTTTTCTCCACAGTCTCTAGTGGCCTGACATTTCCAATTCAGTAAGAGGAAAAATCCCTTCTTATGTTTCCAACTGTGGTTCTGCATCCTGGCTACTGTGCGTGTGTGTGCCCTGGCTACTGTGCGTGTGTGTGCTTCCAACTGTGGTTCTGCATCCTGGCTACTGTGCGTGTGTGTGCGTGTGTGTGCGTGTGTGTGCGTGTGTGTGCGTGTGTGTGCGTGTGTGTGCGTGTGTGTGCTTCTCAGCCACGTTTTCGCCCCTTACTATTCCCTGGCACAGCAGTGGTAAGTGTATGGTGGGGATGGAGGAGCCTGGCATATAAGCTGGGTGTGATCCTTCTATTTCAGGCTTTATTCAGAGACCCCTTTACACATAACTTTTAAATGCATAACTGAACTTCTCAAGTATCTCTAGTTTTTAATTGAAAGTTGCTTTCTAGGTGAGACTTCCCTGTTTATGTATTGAAAATTTGAAGACCATCATTTATCATTAAATGATATAATCCTTCTCTCCCTTGGCTTTCCTGTTTACCATTTATTGCTAATATATTTTGAATTAAACTTCCATTTCTTACTAATATGAAAGCTTTACTATTGTACTCTCAGAGACAAAATATGTACTACCAAATAGCAAGTTCTCAGTATTTGCTGAATAAATACATATACATGTATATATAAGGGTATGCTCATATATCTATAGTTATATATAATTCACTACTATCTATCATATAGTAAGCTGTCAATGGGTTTTATGTATTATTATGTTAAAATATGCTTTGTGAGACCAGATGTGGTGATCAGTGCCCACAATCCCAGCACTCAGCAAGCTGAGGCAGAAGGCTGCTATAAGTTTGACACCAGCCTGCATTACACAGTAAGCTTCAGGTCAACCTGAGTTACATAGCCTTATGCTAAAAACCCTTCCAAAACCAAAACTAATATTAATATATATACTATTATATATTATAAATTTTAAGTGCTTTATATACTATATATTATATAATATATCATATATCACATGTCACGTGTCACATATAATATATCATATATATGTACATACATATGTACATATATGTGTATAAATATATGTTTATATATATGTCTTGGATTATTACTCAAGTTTTCATAATAAATAAACTTCCAAATTATTTGCAAATGTTGATTAAGTAGTTATAGTATTTTATTATCTTTGTATGCCATGTATGTATTTGTGTTAGAAACAAATCTTTCAAATACTGACACTGTGTTGAGCTTTCCATAAGTTTCACAGATACTTTTGCACTTTATCTTTCACAGGGGTTGCCACCATCTGTACATCAACTCTGAAATGTAGCTCTAGCAAGCGCAGTGCAGGAGGAATCCTGTCTGTTTTTCATGGAGGCCAGCATTTAGCAAGTGAAAGAACTTGAAGGAAATATATACCTTTATTCACAGAATGGTTTCTGGATTCTTATTTAGATCAGAAAAATCAGAGCTATAAGAAAGGGCAGTCTTCAACTTATAAAGATTAGCTTTGTCTGGCACAAAGCTAGTTGATCTAAGTTTTAAACAAAAGATCAACAATTTACATTGAAATTTGAAGAGGAGGAAGATAGATAGAAATAATTGACTACACAGAGAGAGGAACCATAATGGTCATGAAAATCTTCCATTTTTCCAAAGAGAAGAAGCACAGAAAATAAAAGGTGGGCTACAGAGAACAGCTTAGTTGTTTCCATGGATGAGACAGAGTATAGCTAACAGATCAATGGATAATAATTAGTAGTTCATAATTGTAAATATTTTTAACAGAAGGAAGAATACTTGGTCTTTTGAATATACATAGATTACATTAGACACCTCTTCCTTATGGGATTAAAATAGTAAAAATGAAGAACGTTAACAGAAACGATGAGGGATTGTCAAATACAGGTTCACAGATTTGAGCTTCACCTTAGAAGAGACAGTCTCCATAGTGGGGAAGAGGAGCATGCAAATTAGTTCAGTGCTGTAAAGGCCCCAGGCCACTTACACTGTGTGCCACTACCTCTGCAGGATGGATCCTCAGTGAAGGACACAGAGGGTTCTGTACAGAGACTTGTGTGTGTGTGTGGACAAAGATGGCACACGGATACAGATGACTGGTAGACGTGAAAAACCTGACAAATTCTGAAGTCACCTTCCTGACGATTTCAGCACCCAGGTGGACAGAAGTCTGAAAAGGCAGCAAGGGACATGCAGTGCCACTATGAAATTAACTTTGACTAACAAAGAAGAAGTGCTTGGTGATGCAGAGGTGACAGGCACTCAGGAAGAAAATGACCATGTCATCTCAGAGCTCATAGCAATCCAGGAAGGTAAGGCCGAATTAAGGAGAATTGGCATTAGAGGTCTCGACATATTTCTTAAGCATAAGAGTATATATGAAAGGAGAAACAGGATATGTTCAGCTCAGAAAGTGGTAAATTAAATATATAAACTGTCTTATGTAAGATATACACATATATTTCATTAAGCATATACACAGCTGCTATTGGAAACCCTGGTCTATAGATACCCTGATGAAATAAACATTTTGTTATAGAGTATGAGATACACACTTGTACACCAGAAGATGTTTGCTGTTTACTAGCACTGTTCTCTAAATTCTTAGAAGTCTCGTGTTTGTTTTATGTCATTGTGGAGCCAGAGATTCTACATTTTGCTCCAAAGGTAAAAAAATGAGTTCATACACAAAAGATACCTCTGTGGTGACTCTGTGTAGTATTGTAATTGTGTCTGGATCTTTGATATGTTAACTCTATTTACTTCCATATTGTAGCATATCAGCCTTCTCTGGCTTAAGGCTTGAGAGAGCACTTCATTAAGTTCCCATCTAGAATTGTTAGTGGGCTGTCACCAAGCCCGTGTGCGTGTGTTTCCAATAGCATCTTGACTATGCTCTTTAAGCAAAGATAATCAGGGCCGAAGACCTGAAACTCCTAGCATGTCTCTTACCAGACAGAAGTTATTGGACACTGGTCAATGTCCCTGTTCGATTTCCGTTGCTGTGATAAAAAGCTCTCACAAAAAAAGCAATGTACAGAAGAAAGGTTTATTTTAGCTCACAATTATAGGTTATAGTACATCACTGTGCGGCAATCGCAGCAGGAGGCGTATGGAACAGCTGGTTACATCACATCCACAGTAAATAGAAGAGAGAGATGAATGCACGTGTCCTTCCTGGCTTGTTCTCAGCTCCATTTCTCCGCTCACATATCCTACCAGCCTCTGCCTAGCAGCAGTTCTCAGCCTTCTTGATGCTGTGACACTGTAATACAGTTCATCACATGTGGTGAGCCCCAACCATAAAAATATTTTCATTGCTACTTTGTAACTGTAATGTTGCTACTGTTATGAATCACAGTGTAAATATTTTTGGAGATAGAGGTTTGCCAAGTGGGTCTCAACCCATAGGTTGAGCACTGCTGGCCTATAGGCATGGTGCCAGAGTAGTAGTAGGTTGTGTCTTCCCACATGAGTGAACTTAACTAAAGGCAATTCCCCACAGAGATGCCCACAGGCCAACCCATGTATACAAACCCTCAACAGGACTCCTCCAGGGGATTCTGGGTTGTGTCAAATTGACAGTTACAACTAATCGCACAATTATCTAAGAAGTACAACTATAAACAAGAACTTATTTTTCAGACTAATTTTCTTTGACTTATTTTGGATTTTGTTTATGAGTGTATTCTCACAAGCATATGCATATCCATGGGGAGGACAATTTGCAGGTATCTTTCCTCTTCTTTCATCATGTGGACTCTGGAATCAGGTTTTGACAATCAGACTGGCAGCAAATTCTCTTACCCACTGAGCCACCTTATTGGGCACACAAGTTAGTTTTCTATCAGTGGTGCTTATGTTGGTTACGGCGTGTTAAGTTCTGGAGCTGATCTCCGTGTGTATTCTGCAGCGTAACTTCTAGACAGAGAACCTGAGCTCTATTTTGGGGATGATATACCTTCACTCACTGTATCATAATACAAGAAGGGATGCCAGATAACTCTGACTTGAGTTTGCACATCTTACTTGCAGAAAACTGGCTATCAATGTGTATTGGTAGTCAGTCCTCAGCATCTTTTATTTGCTCTCCCCACCGCTCACCGTAGTATCCTATCAGACCAATGAGGGCAGATCTCAACCTGATGAAGAGAAACATTGGAGATGTTCATCTGAACTGTCTTCAGAAAATATTATTTAAAGACAAGCCTTGAGAAACAGAGAAGCTTTCCGAATCAAAATAAAGTCATGCTTGGCGTTACAGTGGTTGCCGACCTCTGACTGCCAGAACTTGCAAAGCTGAAAGAGTTGAAACAGTAGCAGCTTGAAGACAGCCTGTGCTTCACAGTGAGATGCTTGGAATTGAGTGTCTTTTAACATTGATTCCTAGTCTGTTCTGCTTATTATTATAGTTATTTTTGGAACAGGCATATTTCACCTAAAGATTAAGGTATATAAGCAGAGAGTAGAAAGTTACAACTATTCTGGAATGAAGGTGTGTACACACACGTGCACATGTGTAGATGTTCAGAGTTATGTGGTTCACATGTGGACACCATAGGATAATGACTTGTGTTTCATTCTCCTGAGACAATGTCTCTTACTGAACCATTCCAGTTTTCAGCTAAGTTGGGTGGCTAGAAAAGAAATATCTATATTATATATCTAAGTGTGTAAACTCAGCCTTAACATGAAGCGAGAGAGCCAAAGTTACATCCTCATGTTTATATGACAAGCACTTTTACCCACCAAGTCATCTTCCCAGCCCTGATTGAATGCATTTTAAACGGACAGTAGTGGATCTTCCATAGACTATCACAAAGGAGACAACAGACCTCAAGAAACTCAAATTTCTCCAGGAGTCTCATGATGGAAAAAATGAAAGACAGAAGCTTGGTACGAGCCAGAGAAGGGCCTTGTTTCCAGAAAAAGACTTTCCTTCAATCTAACAACTGATTGGATCTCCTTGCAGGGAAGACTAAATATATGACAGTGAGAGGCCAATAGTGATGTTAACTGGGACTGTTCAGTTATACAGCCTCTGGTCCTCTGTTTAAATCCAAGACTCATGTTAGTTAGACATCTGGTGCAATGGACCTCTTCTTCCAAGTGTGTCCACATTATTAGTTTTCTTTGTCTACCTTTCAATAGTAAAAATAATGGAGAAGTAATGAAATAAAGAGGGGAATTCTAAGCATGGAATCAGGGTCATAGAGTAGCAAAGTTGGCTCTTATAACTATGTTTTCTTCTTGAAAAAGCATCTCTGTTTCTGTGAATAGTTCCTCTTAGTTGTGATTTTACCCAGAGAAGTATCAGAAACAAAGACATACACAAAAGCCATTAGAAAACAACATAAAATAATAGTAAATTTTCCTTAAGATAATCAGATTGGATTGGATTTGACCTCATTCCAAGAATAACTAAGAGGTGAAAAGCACACTCTTAAATCTTTAAATAGAACAAAACAAAGAGCTCGTGAGTCAGACGTACAGATTAAGAACAGATCATGTTACTAAATACCAGAGCCAGTTGCTTTGTTCAATTTTACATACTGTGCGCTCAAACCAGGAAGAGGCTCTTGTCATAGAATAAATAGCATAATTATTGACTTAACCAAGAGATTATTTAATGCCACTATAAAAATTCAAGTTTCTAGCTCAATTGTTATGAAACAATTTACAGTTGAAGTTGCATAACCATTATGGAAGATCCATAAATAATAATGGAGAACAGAATTCACATTAAGAAACTCAAGTTGTGATAAAACATCTGTATAAGAAAAATTGGGATGTGTTGAGTGGCTGTGTTCTGCAACATACCAACTGGAAATCAGTGTAACTTCAAGTCTTACTATGGGATTACACTGAGTAGCTGATGGCTGAGCAGAAACAGGGAAGCGGTTGTGGGAATTGTGAGTAGTCTTCCTGGGCTCCCCCAAATGACAGTGATGTAAGATGTGTCTCATTTGCCAGTCAAAATCATCTGATAACAGCTTTCTGATTGGGAAGTAAGGAGTTATTCTCTTAATTTCCATATATTTAAGATGGCAGAAAAGCACTGTTAGATATGAATATAACATAATTTCCTCTTGTTCTCCCATTTATTTTAACTAGGTATTTTCTTCATTTACATTTGGTTCTCCCATCTTGTATATAAAATAGGCTCACCCTGGTGGTTACATTTGAAACTGTCAAGTTTTCAAATCCCACTCTAAGCTTTCTCCAATGACAGTTATGGAATCTTGAGTGACAGTCCATGAGCAGCACAACAGCAACCTTGGCTTGTTTTCACATGGATTAAAATATAGCAAACGTTAAGAAAAATTTACATGGGGTGCAGAAAGGAGCTTCCTTGATGAGGGATGACGACAGCTCTTCTCTGTGGGTTCAAAGGTTATCAATTGTTCTTGTGGATTATGCTTGTTAGTAAAGTAGTGGTTGTTATAGATTCTCCTCCAATAACAGTGCTTCCACTAGCATTGACTAATCCAGTGGATACATCTACAGAGCATGTGTCATCTAAGGCACAGACAGGAAACACTGAGGAAGATGGAGTAGGAGCTAGAGGATAAAGACGTTTGATGTTAAATTGTGCATCCTGGTAACATTAAAGCTGTACCCATAAAGTCTCACCAACACGACTGTCCAAATTTGACCTGAATAAGAATCACCCCAGCAAACATTCCAAACTGGACAGGAAAGGGCAATGAGGCCTTAATCTTACACAGAGAATCAGAGAATTACAGGCGACTGATTAAAGCTGGGAACAGGGAAGCTGGTCCTCCTGAGGAGAAAGCACACCTGTTGTTTGTCCATTGACAAGGGTTCTATCTGAAAGCACGCATGTCTGCAAACTCAACAAGTTACATTTAGAAATATAAATACTATACTTCATATATATGTGCATGCATTAACAGTTAATAAAAAAAGAGGCCGTGAATTTGAAGGAGAGTAAGGAATGGTATATCATAGGATTTGAAGGGATGACAGGAGATGGATAAATGCTGTAATTAAATTACAATTTGGAAAATAAACACAAAAATTAAAAATAACAAAAAGTCCCCAAAGTGTAAGTGCATAAATTAATTAATTTTCTAAAACTAAGTGTATTCTCTAACTAGGAAGTGGATCAAGAAATACTTTAATAGACTGCACAAGTATATTCTCTGCTTCTTCCTGGGGATTTTCTTTCTCCAGAGGATTAACAGCTCAATTAATNTGATCCTGGTTTAACTTTGGAACTTGGTATCTGTCTAGAAAGTTATCCATTTCATCCAGATTTTCCAGTTTTTTTGAGTATAACCTTTTGTAAAAGGATCTGATGGTGTTTTGGATTTCCTCAGGATCTGTTGTTATGTCTCCCTTTTCATTTCTGATTTTGTTGATTTGGATGCTATCCCTGTGCCCTCTTGTGAGTCCAACTGGAAATCAGTGTAACTTCAAGTCTTACTATGGGGTTACACTGAGGAGCTGATGGCTGAGCAGAAACAGGAGCTGATGGCTGAGCAGAAACAGGGAAGCAGTTGTGGGAATTGTGAGTAGTCTTCCTGGGCTCCCCCAAATGACAGTGATGTAGGATGTGTCTCATTTGCCAGTCAAAATCATCTGATAACAGCTTTCTGATTGGGAAGTAAGGAGTTATTCTCTTAATTTCCATATATTTAAGATGGCAGAAAAGCACTGTTAGATATGAATATAACATAATTTCCTCTTGTTCTCCCATTTATTTTAACTAGGTATTTTCTTCATTTACATTTGGTTCTCCCATCTTGTATATAAAATAGGCTCACCCTGGTGGTTACATTTGAAACTGTCAAGTTTTCAAATCCCACTCTAAGCTTTCTCCAATGACAGTTATGGAATCTTGAGTGACAGTCCATGAGCAGAACAACAGCAACCTTGGCTTGTTTTCACATGGATTAAAATATAGCAAACGTTAAGAAAAATTTACATGGGGTGCAGAAAGGAGCTTCCTTGATGAGGGATGACGACAGCTCTTCTCTGTGGGTTCAAAGGTTATCAATTGTTCTTGTGGATTATGCTTGTTAGTAAAGTAGTGGTTGTTATAGATTCTCCTCCAATAACAGTGCTTCCACTAGCATTGACTAATCCAGTGGATACATCTACAGAGCATGTATCATCTAAGGCACAGACAGGAAACACTGAGGAAGATGGAGTAGGAGCTAGAGGATAAAGACGTTTGATGTTAAATTGTGCATCCTGGTAACATTAAAGCTGTACCCATAAAGTCTCACCAACACGACTGTCCAAATTTGACCTGAATAAGAATCACCCCAGCAAACATTCCAAACTGGACAGGAAAGGGCAATGAGGCCTTAATCTTACACAGAGAATCAGAGAATTACAGGCGACTGATTAAAGCTGGGAACAGGGAAGCTGGTCCTCCTGAGGAGAAAGCACACCTGTTGTTTGTCCATTGACAAGGGTTCTATCTGAAAGCACGCATGTCTGCAAACTCAACAAGTTACATTTAGAAATATAAATACTATACTTCATATATATGTGCATGCATTAGCAGTTAATAAAAAAAGAGGCCGTGAATTTGAAGGAGAGTAAGGAATGGTATATCATAGGATTTGAAGGGATGACAGGAGATGGATAAATGCTGTAATTAAATTAATTAAACCTTTTATTTGTGTTTTTAATTTTTATTGTTTTTCAGGGGTTTCACATTCACGTATTTAATTAATTAAAAGATTTTGATTCACATAAGAGATTGATCCTTCACCTAGTTCTTTATGAAATTATCTGACGTGTTCATATAAGAGACGAAGAAGGACCCCTAAAAGAAAGAGGTCTCCTAATTGTCGAGTTAATTAGACAACATGAGCAGGTATTTTCTGATTTTGACTTTCAGATAAAGGGAAAAAATTGCAATATTCTCTCACTCACTTTGGCTTGTGAGACTATGTTGTTCCATAGAACAGCAGTTATTTTGCTCTCCCTGGAATATTGTACTCTAGTCCCTCATAGGATTTGGCCATAATTTATATTGCTCTTACCAGAAGGATCAGTAGTTTGAATTGATTTTGGTTTCAGGCTATCATGATTCTTCTAGTTATGAACATATTGTGCAAACTATTAATTCTCACACAAGATAAGCTATATAACTTTGGTAGTTTGCTAATACTGAATTTATGATTTAAAACATTTTTAAGAAGAAAGAAGAAGGTTACTATGAAGATAATCTGATATCTTCTCAAAGTGAGCCTTTAAAAAGGAATCAGATATCACTATAGTCTTAGTTCATCTTACCCAAAACAAGTCTTAATTTCCTATGCTAGCTTTAACACATGTTAAAAATTCTTCAGGAGCCAGAGCCACATTTCCTCTGGTTGACAGTGAATTGGAATAGTGACTTGCTTCTAATGAATGGCATATACAAAGGGAAAGATGGTAAGAGTTGAGAAACCTAGCAGGGAAACTTAGCAGGGCTCTAACCACCTTACCACCCTGTACAACTCTAGGAGCATAGAGAGCATCATCTACCCACTGATATGATATGAAGCACCAACCACACAGCAGACATTCTATCCTAGCATTAGCCTAAGCTGAAATGTGAACGTCACAGACAAGTCCTACCTAAGAGTTGCTTTACAAGATGTTTCTTTAAAGGTAACCCAGTCATGTCAATGAATGAGTGACAAGAAAGCATCACAATAACTCCGGAGTGACAAGGATCAGACCTGAAAGTCAAGTGAGTAAATTCTAAATAAGGCCTGCATTTTGGTTACAGGTCTTGTGTAAATAGTAATATCTTAGTTTTGAATGAATACACTGAGCTCTTGCCACTGGAAGAAGCAGTATAAAATAAGTATGCATTAGCTTGGATACTCTTCTATGAAATAAATCCTAGCTCAACAACAAATAATGAATGAATAAATAAATAAATAAATAATAAGATAAGATAAGATGACTTTAAATTTGCTCTGGATATAAAGTCCTTGTATTCTAAAGGAATACTCTTCTTTGAAGAGTCCTTGGCAATGTAGATTATTTCTCCTTTGGTGTATGTCTGAGTCCCTGTATTGCCAGGTATTGGCTATAGACTGTAGCAGAGCATGCATATTTGAATGCTAGAGACATGTGAAGAATTCCTGCCAAACGGTCTATGTTCTGCCTGTTTGGACTCCTACAGTGAGAAATATGCCAAAGCCAAGTAGCTACTCTTACATCTCTTCGTGTCACAAGAGTTTCGAGTCAGTTTTGACACCTTCTTTATAAATTTCCTTATTCATCTCCCTAGAAAGTTCTAGCGCTCAGCCTCTTGTTCCTATATCCAGGAGAAGAAACTATTTCAGCAACAGAGACTCCTGTAATCGAGATCTGAATGTGGCATAAGTTCTAAACCATCCAGACCCCATTATCACTTATGTAGATTAAGCTAAAAACTTCTTGCTATAGTATGCAAGAACAGGGATATTGAATTTATTAGTTCACACATTTCTACATTATCAAATATTTATATTTCTAGATATTTTGAGTTAAAACTAGCATTGCAGTATCTTGTAGGTAATCCAATATTTGTAATGTTAAAGGAATTGGTGTGCTTTTCAGAACTAAATTATGGCAGATCAACATATTAATTAGCATTTTGCTTGCAGAGGTCATCTTCAGGTTCAAAAAAAGAAAAGAAAACTGTGGACAATGTTATAGTAGAACAAAAAAGAGAAGTGATTTTTATATGCATGGGCTGATTGTGACCAAAAAGAACTAACTCTTACTTCCTAGAAGAGACTTAAAACCTCAACCTCAGGATTGGTGTATCTGAGGATGACATTTCCTGGAAGCAAACTTCTCAGAAAAATTTTATTACGTGACTATTTGTTAGATATGGGGATACTTAGGAGATAATGTTGAAAATACCATGACAATTAGAAGTCACAGTTTACTTTGTGGGCACCTATATATTATTATTGAGATACAATTACCCCTCTGGTCTTTAGAGAGCTATAAGATTGAGTTTAAAACATTGTTCTGAGCCACCAAACCCAGACACTATTGCATATGCCAGAAAGATTTTTCTGAAAGGACCCTGATATAACTATCTTGAGTGAGGCTTTGCTAGTACCTGGCAAATACAGAAGTGGATGCTCATAGTCATCTATAGGATGGAACACAGGGCCCCCAATGGAGGAGCTAGAGAAAGCACCCAAGGAGCTGAAGGGGTCTACAACCCTTTAGGTGGAACAACATTATGAACTAACCAGTACCCCCAGAGCTCGTGTCTCTAGCTGCATATGTAGCAGAAGATGGCCTAGTCGGCCATCATTGGGAAGAGAGGGCCCTTGGTCTTACAAACTTTATATGCCCCAGTACCGGGGAATGCCAGGGCCATGAAGTGGGAGTGGGTAGGGGAGCAGGGCAGGGGGAGGGTAGAGGGAACTTTCGAGATAGTAATAGAAATGTAAATAAAGAAAATATCTTAAAAAAATAAACATTGTTCTGCATGCTGCATATATATCCTGTTTATTCTACAGTCATCTGCTGGAGAAATGAAAACCTTGGGAAATGTTCAGTGGCTGAGCAAGAAACTGGAACCAAACGCTGATAGTCAAGTCCCATTCCCTAATTTTCCATGTATCCTACATCCTGAAGAGATCCTTATTTCTCCCTCAGAGCCACATTGCATAGGCAATCTTTATCTGCAGTGAATGTTTTTCATATAAGGGCATCTATTTTCAAATATCTCTTTGCCTCAATAGACTATTGAGAGAGATAGTTTTCCCATAATAGACATGGGCTTTGTATCACAACATTGAGAGACTGTTAAGAGAATAATGAGATGAAGAATAGCCAAATGCTCTGTAAATCATAAAGTACCAACTACTATTAAGATGTAACTTTATTCCAGCAAGGGAGCAACCTTGAGATGTCTACAGGGAAGCCTAATGTGAGTAAGAAGTTTCCTAAGAATAAATAGATCAACAAGGAAAGGGTAGCCGTCTTTAAACTAAGGGATAGGGTAAAGCAAATGTGATCCTTGTGGCACTAGAAGGTCTTCTTCATATATGTTAAAAGGAGTTTATTCTTATGAACAACTCTATCAACTGATCTGCTAGGAAAAGGTTCTGTTTCTTTTACAATGGCAAAAGGAAGCTATATAAATTTAGAGGTTCGTTTTTATATTCCACTGCATGTGCTATTAAAAATTATAACTCCTTCATGAGCTATAGACCTTCAAAAATCTTACATTAGTACCAAGTAATTAAAATATACAACTAAACCTAAATTATCTGAGCTGAGATGAATTAGAGTCAATGCCTTTTGATTAAGTATCAACACTGCTCAGGAACTCACTAATGAATACACTAACTATAGAGTGCCAATAACCGCTGATTATAGTGGCGATCTTGCAATTTAAGACTCAAAGACTGGAATCTGAATATCCACGGGGCTAATAACTTTGGTAATTGTTTCATAAGAGTTTCTTGCAGAGATGCTTTAGAGACAGAAGGTGCTGAGCTAGTGTCTTCATGCCCCCGGTGCACACTCTGAAGCCACGAGGAAGGGGAGCGGGTAGAAGCCCATCCTAATTGATTCACGTTTGAGGAAGATAAAGAACATGCCTAAAGATACCTTTGAATCTTTCTCCCTGAATAACTACTGAAAATATATTAAAATCCATAACAGTAGCTGTTTTTATCAGTCAGCCAACCAAATAAGTTTTCTTCGATTAGAGGAGAGGTCTTTTCCTTTGTTGCAAGTGCTTACTTCAGTTCATTGGCTTCAACTTGTCCCTTCTCCCGCTTTCACCTACAATTCCCATATCAAGGAAATCATGGATGCCTATACATTATCTTCCTGAAATAGCTGTAAAGTATATCCCCTTAAATCTTCTACTAAAGTGACTAGCTCCACAAGTATCATATTCAGTCAGTCATTTTTCACTAGCCTTCCTCTTTCCACCATCCCCTGACATGCATTCATGCCAATAGGCTGCACTCTAGTCTAGAACAGCTGCAGACTACTATTCCCTGAAAGGAGTGAAGTCTTGGATGAAGGTGCTGCTTTTCTCTCTCGCACCATGTCATTCAACAATCGAAAGTCGCTGATTATTCTCAGCACCCCTGAGCCCTCAACTATGCTGTGATGATTCTTAATTTTTTATGTTGCTCCTCTAGTTCTTTCTAGTTTAGAATGCCTTTATTCCATTTACCTAATATTTTTAGGACCCAGACTTCTTACATGCAGCTGATCAGCTTTTCGGTTTGCCTAGTTAAACAGTCCCTCAGAGTCTACTACCAGCCAATACTGATTTCTTTTCAAGATACTTGCATCTACTTTCCTGTGTGTGTAGCAGGAAGTAATTTCTCTCTTCCATAATGTTCACTGTAATTTGCATCTCATGGTATTGGATGACTCTTTATTATATTATATTTTGAACAGTTTTCATATCTGGTTATCAAATATTGAGCCAAGGAATTGTAGCCCATGATTCATCATTGGATAGATAGAGTGGCCTAGTAGAATCTCACAAATAGAAGATTCTCTGTAAATATGCATTGAATTAAAATGGCTTTGAGTGAGCCACAAAGGAAAATAGGATTGTATTCTCCTGTCACATATCTTATGCTATCATAATGACTCCTGTTTACATATAAAACAGAAGAGCTTAATCACCCTAGCAATCGTTAACTTGATAATGAAGTCAATAAAATTAATTTTTAAGTAGAATTTTAAGGAGACGGGATGGATTGCAAATAAAAACATCATGATCATATTGCCAGGAAACAGTATTTTTGACACCAAAACACGACTTTATGGGATCTGGTTGTTTATACCTTTCTAGGGCAGTTCCTTATTTCATGTTCCAGATAGCATTTCCCTAAATAAAGCTGCATGAAGCAAATGCCATTATGATTTCTAGCATTCATTTCCAGCGAGGTTCCTGTTAGGCTGGGGCCATAACTATGATGAAGGGGATATAGGAAAGCCTGCTGCAGCGATAACTGTGTCTTCATTCATCAAGCGAGGGAATTACAGAAGCATCTACACAGAACAGGAAACTTTCTGGATGTGTAGCACAATCTAAGAGGGCTTTAACACAGACTGAGAAATCACCAGAAATGGACGATTCCAAGGTCTGTTACAGTGAGACAAAAGATAGGTCACTTTCTAGGAGTGTAAGCAGGTCATCTATATTTTTTCCCTCTCATAAACAGTTATGTTTGGCATTCGATATGTTTGCAGTTGACTTAGGAAGCATGAAAAGGTGAGTTCTGGGTTAATAGCTAAACTCTCCAAAAAACTTGTAGCAGTAAGTTGACCATTCCTTCTCTTTATCACTAACCTCAATCAGTGGTCAAATCATAATAAGGAAATACTCTGAGCAGTTAGCTCACCGTGTTAGTCCTTGTTTATCCCTCCCCTTCTGACTTTAACCCATACTGCCACTGTTTATCCTAGACTGTATCCACCGTCAGCCTTCACTATTCACCTTCTTCAACCCTGTAATGGCACTGCATGTTTTTAACGTGCCCACAGATGTGTCCTTGCCCTGACTTAAAGACCTTTACACATTTTGTTTTGTCTGCAGAAGAAAAGTCAAACCATGGACAGAACCTAAATAAAGCCTGTGGGGGGGGGGGGAAACCATACTTTTTGTCATCCTTTTTCTTCTTTCACTGTTATATGTCTCAAGAACTTTTAAGCTCCAGAAATGTTGACCTACTTGTGCTTCTCAGATACATCCTATTCCTTCCTATGTTTTTGCCTCCTAACTAGACTTGCTGTGATAGGTACTTTCAGAAGGACAGTAAGAAAGGTTAGAGAGACAATGCCTTTTGAGAATCGCTTCATCAGGCAAACACTGCCTTTAATGATATTGATAGGTATCAATTCTTACAAACAGAATTATGCTTAGAAATCTTTATGACTCGTGATAGAAATAGCTTTGGCTCTGGAGGACAATGAAAGATAGTTGTTTAAAAATCACAGAAGTCATATCAACAATTAGTTTGCTTAGAATCAGCTGCCTTACTTCAAACAAACCTAAAAGACTGATGGAGGAGCTTCCTTCAGCAGGCTTTAAGGAAGACATTTTGAGAGAGACTCCTGGACCATTCAATGTCAGTTTGTGCTCTAGGTTCTAATTTCCATGTGAGTAGAAAGTTGCCAGATAGCAAATTTATATAGAATGAAAGAATGGGGGCCATCTCTGTGCTTGGTATTTTTAGGGATTCTATTGCTGTAACAAAACACCATGACCAAAAACTACTTTGGGGTGGGAGAGCATCTATTTCATCTTACACCTCAACTTAATAATCCACTGAGCTAATTCAGGGCAGGAATCAAACAAGGCAGGAATATAAAGGCAAGAACTGATGCAGAGGCCAAGGAAGGGGGCTGGGTTTTGGCTTGTTCGGATTGTTTTCTTTTACACCAAGGACCATGTGCACAGAGCTGTTACTTCCCACAGCAAGCTGGGCACTTTCACGTCAATATTCAGTCAGGAAAATGGATCTCAGGTTTACCTACAGGCCAGGCTGGTGGGGGAATTTTCTCAATTGAGTTTCCCTCTGTTGACCTAAAACCAGACAGCACACTTGCAGTCGGGACATCTCCTCAGCTTCCTTATCATCTAGACTTAAGTACCACTACCTTTATTTCCTACACCTCCAAAAAGTACTACTATTTTGAACTGAGAAGTTTATGTTTTTTTGTTGCTGGTTTTTTTTTTTTTGCTGACTTTTTGTTAAGACTTAGAAGGTAAGAAAGAAGCAAATATTGACCATTATGGAGTAGTCTGTCTTCTCTGCTGATGTTACACTGAAGCTTGATGAGATGACAACTCAAAGGAAAATGAGCGAATGGACAGGACATCCTCACTGAGGAAAGACCTTCCCACCAGAAAAGGCCAACACTTGTGTTCAGGTTCTTCCCATTTCTATAATTCAGTATTACATCACCAAATTGTTAGACTAATTTCATTAGAATTGTGAAACCCTGAAAAAAAATAAATAACACGGAGGAGGGTGACTACAAGTTATGGACTTTGGAGAGTTGTGGGGCAACAATAACAATAACAACAACAACAAAATATAACTCACACAAAGGGGTTACTATTTTTACCCATATAAAGGATGAATCCAGAAAAAAATAAAAAAACCAAAAACATAGTTAATTAAGAAAGTCTTAGCAAGGAATTTTCCTCTAGGGAAGTAGTTGATGAGAATCCTCATGCATGTTTCTCGATGCTTCAGTCCAAATACACACAGGAAAACAATCTTTGGATTTGGTAGGAAGGACCAGTAGATGGAAGGTTTTCAAGTGAAAAATAAAATGTTTTCTAAGGAAACATTGCTGTAGAATTCGTCTGCTGATGTGCTTCATCCTTGGAAAACAAATGCTAATTTTGTGTTTAAACTTCCAGTTCACAGGGAAGTGATCTGAATCCCCTGTACCTCTGAGAGATTTTTATCCTCTTCGTATTCCAAGCCAACTTAAAATACTGTGCGATTGCCAAAGCTCATATTTAAAATATGTGCTTATCATTCAACTCGGGGTAACATCAGCACACTGGAAACTGCACTCTAATTAATAAATCAGAGATTTAACCGCTGAAACATCACTCACACATATGAGATGGTGACAGTGACGCCCGTTAAAAATACTAGCATGGTGTCATTCTGCTAGGAAATGTGGAAATAGGCCTTTTCGGGTTTATTGGCCTACATTATTTATCAATGTTTGCCTTTAATATATGGATTTACTCAACATTGAATGAATATCATATTTCTCCTAGAACAGACAGCATTAATTTGTATCTCAGACAAACTGTCAATAGGATAACGAGCCCACGAGGGGCCATGCAATCAATGATTTGTACCTAGTAGTTCCTTGCCTTGGGTTGTTTTAGGAAAACATTGGCTTTTCACTTTCATTCTTGCTCACAAGCAGGAAACAAGCAGAGACAAGAGGGGGAATACAACCTTTCCTGCAGCTTAATAGTATTTCCAAAAGCAACCTGCAACTTCTACCAGTATACAAAAAGCTGGCAGGCACAGGCAACAGCAGTGGGGAAAAGCACAAGATAAAATCAAATTAAATGAAAGTGAAAGAATGAAAAGGTTAGTTTACAAAGAAATACTTGGGAAAAGTGGGAAGAATGCCAAGGCCCTGGGTTCTGGTGTGAGTTGAGAACAGAGGCTCTCCATGGACCCTACTTCCTTCCACCATTCTCCCTCCACCGCGCATCTTCCCATGCAGCTAGGCCCTAATAGATGTTTCTGTGACCATAAAACATGTCCTCAATTGTTTTACCTGTGTTGAGTTTTTCTTAGACAGCTCATGCTTTGGTTGCTGCAGCTAAACTCCCACACCTGGGCACACCAAACAAATTTAGAAGTTTATCTTGGTGATTAATGCTCATGTGGCCTTCCTTGTATGTGCTGATATCCCTTGCGTGAAACTATATGCTTGGACACAAGATGGCTCCTACATTCAATCTCTGTATATGCCAGCCTAATTCTGTCACCTTAATAATCTCCTTACATCTCTTAGATGGGTTTTTAATGAGATTTATCTTTTCATCTAGAACTTAAAGAAATTCAGGCATATGGACAAAGAAAAAAGTCATGGAGATTATAGTCTTTATTTGAAGCAGTCATGGTTTAGAATATATTTCGAAGTGAAATTAAAACACCATAGCTGTCCTACACTCTTCTGCTGATACTACTGATCTGTGTATTGGGAATGACAGCAGAGGCTGCTGATTTTTAGTTAAGCAGCCTTATGCTCCATGCAATCCAGTCCCAGGAGATACATTGAACAAACAAGAGCAGAGGAGGATGCTAAGTAACTACATAATACATCACTTCTAACCCTGGGCAACTGATGCAGCCACGCTGAGAACTATGAAATACTAAGTGTCACCTGTATAACATCTGAAATACAAACAGTAACAGCAGAATCCCCTTCTCAAGTGATGGCCCAGGGGGCAAGAAAAACTGGGGAGAAATTCTCGTTAAATGGATATAGGGCTGAAGGAAAGGGGTGATCAATTAAAAACAATTTTCTTAAATTTGCCTAGAAACAGTTACTTAATCAATCTGCCTCTGCCTTGAGAAAAATGGGTTGCTTTTCTCCTACTGAATTTCTTTCACCTTAAATCCGATCATAAAAAGATTGTCAAAAAACATAGCCTAAAGAGGCAAAACCAGATAAAGAAAGAACCAACAACTTTCTTTCTTCCCAGGTTATGATGAGCAACAGGATTGAGGTAAAGCAATGGACATATATTTTGATAGGGGAAAAAAAGTGTTCCTAGCATCTGGATGGAATACTTCAAAAAGCTTACAAATAAGTCATTCTAAAGCTTAAGATCAGACCACAATCCAGCAAAACTTCAGCTCTGTTCAACATACAAAATTTTCCATGTTCATTTCTTGTGAATACCCTATAATTAATCCATCCAGCAAAAGATTGCTTCATGGCAAATAAAAAGAAATTAAAAAACTGTTCCTACCAAAAACTAACACCTAAACATTTATTGGCATAAGGAAGAAACAAAGTGTGGGTATTAACTACCAGGACTTCCAGGGTCAGTACCACAACACATTATGTGGCAAAATGATTGGCATCTATCTCATGTCAGATTTAAGTCACTGCCACCCAAAATCGGGCACTGCTGACAGACCAAAGAGATGATTCTACCCAAGTCTAGCTTAGTGAGCCACTGAGTTCATTGGCAAGAATATGAGCAAATATTACTTACAGAAGCATCTATGGCTCAAAGGCAGCAGTCACTGAAAATTCAGCCCCAGCATGGGCGGATGACTCATGTCAGCTGCTTCTGAGAGGCCAGTTGGAGAGTCTCCATGAATAACAGAGACAGTAGAAGAATGACAGGCATGGGAGAGGCAGGATTTATTGCCCAGTTCACTGCATGGGATGGAATTGTGTTCACAGGAGGATTAAGAAAGAGGTTGACTCAACATGGGCCTTGGGACTGATACAGAGATTACATGGGTTGATTGAGTCCCATGGTGAGACATGTTTTTTTATGTAATAGGAAAGCCTTCAGCAAATCAGAATGACTTAAACCAGCATGTCCATCAAGTTTATATGGTGTTAAAGCAAACAAGAGGCGAGACCAGAATTGCAAAGCAGATAAAGGGGGAAGCAGACATGATTTTGCTTGAGCTGGGGTCCCTCAGATAAAAGTTAACAAAAGTCCAATGCTGTGCTGGTGAACTTCAAAATGGTTTGGAATGTTGACAACAGCTCATAAAAGACATAAATGGTAAAAGAACAAAACTTTAAAAGGTTACACTTGTCTTTTCAATGGAAAGCACATTGAGTATTCTGTGTGTGTAGGAGGTGGGAATTATTCATGCAACCTTAGGCTCTACCAAAAGCTGATGAAGCTGATAGAATGTCAAGGGCAATGGTATTAGCTTTGACTCCATCAGAACCAGGGAGCTTGATCAAGCAGCAATCATGGCAAAGCAAAAGCTTGTCCCTTTACCTCCTTGAGCCTGAGTGCAGATGAACATAAGAAAAAAGTCCCACTGAAACTAGCAGAGGTGGGGAGATATCTAGTGGCCCTAAGAAGCAGCAATACCTCAGGAAAAAGGGTAAGACATTGATGCCTGTGCTTTATGAAGGATTAGGTAGACATTATTTTATATCCATGCCATTGTACCCAAAATTACTCTGTTGACAAAACAACTGTTAGAAACTTTTTATATTAGATCTTACATTTATTTTCAAATAGTCCCTTAGTTATCCAAGATTAACTGGTACTTACTTGGAATGGATGGTGGTAACCTTTCATAGATCCGGCCGAACCTTTATATAAAGGTTTCACTACATAATGTTAACCCTTGAGTGTCTTAAAGATTTGAAAAACCACCTGGAAGAGCAGGGAAGACAGCAGCTAAAGCTTTTAAACAAAGACAACCTGTATAAGTAGAAATAAGTACTTCTTGTAACCACAAGGATGTTGGATAAAAATCACAAAAATAGAAGTGGGTATCTTAGGGTTTTATTGCTGTAAAGAGACACCGTAAGCATGGCAGCTCATATGAAGGTAAACATTTAATTGGGGCTGACTTACAGTTTCTGAGTTTCAGTCCATTATTATGGTGGGAAGCATGGCAGCATGCAGGTAGAGATAGTGCTGGAGATACCAAGAGTTCTACCTCTTGATCTGAAGGCAACCAAGAGAAGACTGTCTTTCACAGGCATCCATGAGGAGGGTCTCTTCTACCCTTAGTGGAGCTTTAGCATAAAACCTCAAAGCCCATGCCCACAGTGATGCACATTCTCCAACAAGGACACACCTCATAATAGTGCTACTTCCCATATTTAAACCACCACGGTGGGCTACCTTCATTTGTGACATTGGCCAGGGAAGACTCGGAACCCCATAAACCACACATTGCTGTTAATTGCATGGTAGAATTGTAGTTGAGTACCTTTACATAAAAAAGTACACTTTGGCTATAGGAACTACCTGGAGAGATTGGACTGTGGCTTTCTACCTGCTGATTAGCTTTTGCAGTACCTCCTAGGGTAACTGTTCTATCAAGATATGGACCTTTTCTGGTTCAGTACCAATAGTCCAAGGAAGTTGTACCCACTGTTACAATACTGGTACAACTAGTACATAGATAACTAACTGCTTCACAATTGGGTTCAATGTATGCTCCACAGAGGGGAAGTCACAACTGATACTACCAGCCAGTGTAAAAGCTCCTATCTTGGAAACCTGTAGACTCTGAAGAGGAGGTACAGTGGATCTGTAGTGTCTGGCAGACTTCTCAACATTTCTGCTCATACCCATAGATTATTGATGATATCAGCCTGTTGGTCCTCAGAGGAAAGTTAGTCTAAATGGTGGAGGTCATACTGCAGAGACTTGGTACTGGTCAAAGCCTGGGAGCTAGAGTGACTAGATGAGGAAGAGTAAACACTATAACACTCCTTCCAAGGACTGGGGAATATTAAAGAAGAAAGTGGAAAGAAAGGAAAAGCCAGAAAAGGGAGTCTCATAAAACCCAGGTAGCATCATGCCTCCTCCCTAGGGTTATAAAAGCTTAACACCTGCTGGGCAGAAGAGACTCCTCAAGTCAAGGTACCTGCAGGTTATGCAGAGAGCTCTAGGGGACACAGTTTCTATGGAGTTTTACGCATGCTATGGTGGACTATTTAATGGTAGATCTGATTTTGAGTTGTTTGTGTTCCTATAAATAATCCCTCACTCATAATATTGTAAAGAACCCTAATAAACTAACTGGCTCTCTGAACTTGACTTGATTGGAAACATTTATTTGGTCTATTACGTCTGCCATCATTGCCCTAACTGAACTAAAGAGATATTTGTTCATGTTTTCCCAGGAAAAGTCATTCAACACAACTTGTAACCTATGATTTTTACTAGTCTAATTTAATTCAAGAGAAGGACAACAAACACTTTTTATTTTAAATAAATACGTAGAGGCAAAATTTATTATTATTATTATCAATTTTAGACCAAAGATTCTCTTTCTTTAAGCAGTAATCATAATTAAAAAGACCTGCCCCCCAAGAAGAAGAGGGTAGTTAGGAAGCCCATGTTGATGGAAGTAATGATCAGGGCTGTCATCTTAAAGTATTCACCAAGCGCCAAACATTGCTAAGAAATGTGTGGACATTGTTCATTCTCATTGGTGCACCTAAGGTGCTATTATCTACTGGCGTGTACATGTGGCAGCTTGCTTTATCCCTGCCAGATATCAAACACTGCTTGGGGTACTGCTCACATAAAAATAAAATAGGGTAATAATACCTGCTAATGACAATGTTCCAAAATACAAACACATATCAAACAGCCTGTGAGTAGCAAAGCCATGTTAGCAGTCAGAAAGAGTTTCTGGAAGGTGAAGTGATTTAGGGTAGATCAGACTTAAATAATTTTGAAGGAGCAACCATGCAAAGGAGGTTGGACCTTCTGAGAAAGACAAACAGCAGATAAATAACCATAAAGGTAAAGCTTCCCCTGGAGTAAATGACAGACACGCAGGTCTTCACATAATGCAAATTAGATACGTTTTTAAAACGTGTCTACTACTTTTGACCAAATCTGTAAGGGGCCACGGTAGCACACAATGTAAAGGCTGAAGTAATTAGTAATTAATGTTTCTTCTGCTCCAACAATGTGTCAAGTCACATATGCTCCATCTCTGAGACTATATCTGAAATCCACTTCTCAGCCCTGCTTAAGTATTCCTATGATAAACATGATACCTCACAAATAATAATACAGATGCCCTATGGTTTATACAGTATACAAATTAGATTTAATTCATACCATGAAATAATGCTCAGAAGGATAGCAAATTATTAATTCATACAACTGCAACAATTCTCTAATGAGTTATGCTGAATGAGGATGTCAATCTGCAATAAGATGTGACTGACACCTTATTATACTCTAGACACATCTAAAGAAATTTGCAGCACATAAATGCCTGAATTTGTGATTTGCATTTACTTTACACTCCCTTATCCTATGCAAAATATACTATATTCAGAAAAATATTAGACGTACTAAACATAAATCAAATAAATTTAGTTCCTTATCAAGAAATGAAGCAACCTGCAGAATCACAGTAAAAATTAGAAACACTAGTGGGAAGATGGGAATTATAATTTTAAAATTACATATAATTACATATATAACTTATGTGTATATTTTATATTTTATGTTTACATATAAGATGTTATATTTATATATAAAAATGTTATATAACATTTCATAGTTATATAACATTTTATATTTATATATTTTATATATTTATAGATATAATATAAATTATATATAATATATGTAAACAATTATAAATATAATAAGATATATTTATATTACATAGTTTTATATAGTATATAGTTACATTTATATATTTTAAATATAATTATTTAATTGTATAATTTATATATTTATATATGCATTTACACTATGTAAATATAGATATTTATATAGAAAATAGATTATACATTATAAAAATATGTAACTATAAAATATATTTGTTTTATACAATATATTTTAATATAAATATAAAATATATTTATCTGTAATAAATACATATAACTTTAATTTAATTTTAGAACTAAAATTTAATTTTAGAACTATAAAACTAATAAAAGATGAAGTCTTCCATTACAGTCATCAGTAGATTTTGTCGAGGTGACAAGATTGAGAAACTTGATCACTAGCAGGACGTGGTGGCGCACGCCTTTAATCCCAGCACTTGGGAGGCAGAGGCAGGCGGATTTCTGAGTTCGAGGCCAGCCTGGTCTACAAAGTGAGCTCCAGGACAACCAGGGCTATACAGAGAAACCCTGTCTCGAAAAACCAAAAAAAAAAAAAAAAAAAAAAAGAGAAACTTGATCACACTTACATGGACTTTACTCCAACTGAAAGACAAGCAGAAAGTAATGCAGAGAGAGAGAAGACTGGCACCAAGCATCACGGGACAGCTGTACTGAATTGCCAAGTTGGTGACTTCTGTCAACGCCATCATAGAATTTGAACTCTGGGAAACCTTCAGCTATGGGTCTCTCCTTCCTCACTGGGGTGGAAGCTGGGGACTATTACGTTCACACAGCAATGCATCCTGAGTTGACTTGGGGAGCTCTGGGATCCCTGTAGTTACCTCTTCTATTCAGTTAGTACCTCAAAGTTCCAATTTCTTCAGCCTTGATAATCTTTAATCTGCAATTTTCTAACTCACTGAACAAATGGGGCTCAATTTGGATGCCTCTCACTTTTAGGGAAAGTGTATGATCTGTCTTCTGTTTTATAACGTCTGTTACCAAATATTTAATCTTTCAAAGCACTTGCTTTGTATATTTCCTCTGGCTTTTTTTTTTTTGTTGTTGGTACTGATACCAACTCTTTTCCTTATGATTCCACATTTTCTAGAAACAGATGTCTGTAATGTACATATTTGTTTCGAGTTATGTCATTTAGAGCCTTATATTTCTGCTAGAGTTTAACGTCACACTAGAATCAAAGTCACTAGAAAGGAATTCAGAAGTCCTAGGTGGCAGGCATTGCTTCCCGCCTACTGCTAGCTCCATCACCGTGAGCAAAGGGGGTTCCTGTTGGCAGCTCCGTTTCCTTAACTGGAGGATTCCAGCACTGCAGTTCTTCCTAGAACTGCCCCAGCAGTCTGAATCTAGGGCGGCGTCACACCGAGCACAAATCTATCTGAGGTTCCCCTGAGAACTAGTTTCCCCTTCATTTGACAGAGCAAAATAATGACTAGAATTTCAACCTGCCCTGCTACTGCTGAAGCTCCTGCCCACAAATATAGAAATTACACACATTCAACTCAGATATAATGGAATTTTCAATCTCTTTTACAAACAATGACAAATACTGACAGAATGGCTGACTTATAGTGGACACGGATCGGTTCAAATCCTAGTGCCTTCTCCATCCACCTCAAAACTCAAAGCACCAATGAAGCCCCCACCCCTGGCACCTGTTTATTGAGAGGAACATTAACGTCTGAGAAATAATATCCTCAATAGAAGAGAAAAGCTAAATATAAAATCCATGTGGTTAATAACCTTTCTCCCTGCTTTCAGATTTCTGATAATCAGATAATTGCAGATTAAAAGACTCCACTCTGTCCTTCTAAAACATAGATAAAGCATTTGAATGCTTTCTGTTGATCCTCAGAACAGAGGCCTGAAGAGAAATGAAATCTAATGGGGGTGGGGGGAGGCGCTTTTAGATTGCATTTTCTGGCGCCCTGGCTGACTAAACATCTTTAGATTTGTCTCCCCTCTGTCCCTCAGCTGAAGTGCTTCTGAACTCTTGCCTGTCACCATGCCATCACATGAGCTGAAGGGAAGTTATTGAGGCCGTATTTTAAATAAATTTTCCATGACATTGTTGTTTCTAATGTGGTTGTAGGGAGGATATGCTTGAGTTTATTATCTGCTGATGGAAAAAATCACAAAGCATTTGCTAGACAAGAACTTCAGAGGTAATGTTCTGCTCCTATCACTTTCCAACAATTAAGCTGAGTTGTTGGGTAATATTTTAATTCCCATGGGAGATAAGCATGCTCAACCACATTTTAAACAATAAGAGCGATGTTTTTTCTAGTTAAGCCTGGGTTGCTCAAGAACAAAATTTAATTAATGCAATTTCTTCTCTTTCCCAGGTCATTCCAGCTGAATTTACTTAGAATGTAACAACATAGAAAAGTCTCCAGGGAATTGCTTTTCCAATGGTAAGCGTAGAGAGACACGTGGCAGGGGGAGATGAAAAAAATGGCAGTCCATGAATGTGCTCGCGAACGGGCGCCGATCTTGACATAGAATGAGCCATGAGGGAGTAATGTTCCCATTACAGCATTAGACCTCTATCATCATAGCTCCGCCGGCCACATCTGAGACTTTCTACACAGGAAGTCTTGCTGCTTTGGCAGACTGAGGAGTGAATGAATGAAGCCGAGTAACTCTGGATATTTTAACAGGAATCACGGTACCTCAGAGAATCCGTAAGGACAAAAACAGAGGAGATATTTTTCCCTCTGCAAACTAAGCAAAACCATAGTTAAGATGACTAGAGGAGCTGAAGGGGTTTGCAACCCCATAGGAAGAACACTATCAACCAACCAGATCCCCCCTCCAGAGCTCCCAAGGACTAAACCGCCAACCAAAGAGTAAGCATGGAGGGACCCATGGCTCCAGCTGCATATAGAGCAGAGGCTGCCCTTGTTGGGCACCAATGGGAGGAGAGGCCCTTGGTCCTGTGAAGGTTCGATAGATGCCCCAGTGTACGGAAATCCAGGGCAGAGAGGTGGGAGTGGGTGGGGAACACCCTCATAGAAGCAGGAGGAGCGGGGAAGTTATTGGAGGTTGGTGGGGGGGGCAACCTGGAAAGGGGATAACTTTTGAAATGTAAATAATGAAGATATCTAATAAAAAATAAAGTCATATCCACAATAGATAGATAGATAGATAGATAGATAGATAGATAGATAGATAGATAGATACATAAATACATAGATAGATACATAGATAGATACATAGATACATAGATAGATACATAGATAGATACATAGATAGATACATAGATACATAGTTACATAGATAGATACATAGATACATAGATACATAGATACATAGATACATAGATACATAGATACATAGATAGATACATAGATATGACTGGTTTAAACAAGCTGAGTCACAGGTGAGGTGAGATTTGCCACCAGTCTATGTCCTCAGTGTTAGACCGTGTTGGCATACCCATTCTGAAAGAAATTCAGTGCTCTTCTTTTTACATCAGCACGTATTTCATTTTAGTGTTTTCTATTGAATACCTAAAACTGTTTTTAAAGAAATTCATACTTCAAGAGAACAGCAGAAAAACAAACAAAAACAAAAGCCTTTGAAATGCAAAGTTATGGGTGGATAAAACCCCAAGTTCACTGCAATCTGAGGATACAACATGCACTAGAATATTAATTACAAAGATGCTAATACTGGCACTTGTTTAATTAAATCCTCACAGAAATCCACGGCACTAGCAACTGGTATGATTTTTTTAATCTGGCTAAGGAGCTCATTTACTTGGTGTAGTGAGAACTTTGGTTTCTTTAAAAAGCCCAGTTATATTATGTGAATAGGTTTTTGTTTTAATCCCAGGTGTGGGAACAGTTCGTCTACATCCGCTGTGATTCTCTTGAGCTCTAAGAGGGTGCAGATAATAATAATTGCCAGGTGCAGATAATTGATTGCTGGGAACTCTGGAGAGGGTATAAATGGGAGAGGTCCAAGAGGGTCTGTGGTGGCTGCTGCTGATGCAGTTTCTAGAGTGGCCATGAGCAAAAATACAAGAAGTGGGAAATATCCTGACAGCAAAGATTGGACTTGCCCCATGGAATCCAATGCCCCTAACCAGCAGGAAGTAGTCTAAAGAGGTCTATTCCCCCACCCCTTTTCCTCTAACCTTCTTTCTTTCCTACCTAGTGTTGAGGAGTTGGAAAGGATTTGGGTGGAGAAAGGGTTGGAAGAGTAGTAGACATAAGAACCCAATAAAATAGCGTTTAAAAATATCCTAACAACTTAATCTAGGTGAAAAATCACTACATGCTTGGGATGAGATTTAAACCTGACACTATAGAACAAGAAGACATGATAGTAGGCTGGTGCTTTCACGGTTTGAGACAGGATTATGTTGAAGGCCAGAGTAGATCAACATTATTCTGTGTGGTCTATACCTTAATTTCATTTGAAATAAGTGGTGAATTTAGAGATGTTACAGGTGTGTGTATGTGTGTGTGTGTGTGTGTGTGTGTGTGTGTGTGTGTAAGTACATTTATATGCATGCACTTCCTTACATGCAGTCAACAGATTGCAAAGATTTCAGAAGTGTGATTGATTGTAAGGTTTTCAGAAATACCTCCCCTGAGTGTGCATCTCTGAGGTTAAGATTTGGCATTTAGAATTTCTGGTTCAACTATACAACCTTTCAAAATTCTCTGTCAGAAATTCCCTTTTACTGCCATAGCTCCAGAGTATAAATTAATCCAGTAAGTGTCTGCAGTAAATTACCCTACACCCTTTGTCATTCCTGGTTGCTTGGTTTTAATGGTTATAGGAAAGAAATTCTATAGTCTGTAAAGACCTTTACCTGGTGTTCTTGGAGATAGACAATTTAACTCTACCTAGAGTCTAGCTGCAGTGTGTCTCAGACAATACTTTAATAGTAACTTGCCCTGCCTGTATACAATGTCTTATTTAATGTTCATCTATGCAGAGTATGCATTGTCCTCTTGTGACAAAGTGGTCTTGGCTACCTCTATTACTGCTCATTCTCTTTCCTTGAATATTTATGTTTCTTTTGATTATTGATTTTGAGAGAAGGATCTGGAGAATGAATGGCAGCATAGACGAAGAGCTGATTGTAGAATTTAGTCTAAAACTGAGAGCACAACTATACTCAGAATGAGGAGGTATGGAGACTCACTGCATGCTCCCAATTCTCAACAGTGTCAATGTCAAGCAGACAGGGAAGAATTTCCTCCACCATAAAGGTCATCATTCTCTGGTCAGCTAGATGAGATATGACAAGCTACTGTTTTAGAACAGTGGCTTAATGGAGGGTTTCCAGAATTTAACTATTCATAGTCTTAATTGGCAGGCTTACGGTGGAGCTAATATGGTTTGCTGCAATTAGAAGTCACTGTTTGGCATAGAGAACAAGGATATTGTTTCAGCCTTGAAGAATCTAATTGCTTGGTTCCTACTTCCTGTTACCATTCAACCTTGCCCCATAGGTTCTTGAGAGACAGTTAACAATTATTCTTGTTCATGACATTCTTTCTGTTGTCTTCCCTAAAATGTTATTATACAGGGTCTGGAGAGATGTCTCAGCTCACTGGCTGCTCATCCAGGGGACCTCAACTTGAACCCCAGTTCCAGGGGACCTATCACCTTCTCTGGCCATAGTTGGTACTGCACACAGATGGTGAACAATGCAGTCAGGCAAAACACTTACACACATTCACTAAAAATAAATAAATCTTTAACAGTTTTATGATACAAGATTGTCAAACTACTCTAGGCGTATGCCCTTTCTTTTTTTTTAATCAATTAGTTTTTATTAGATATTTTCTTAATTTACATTTCAAATATTATCCCGAAAGTTCCCCCCTTCCCCCCCCCCGCCCTGTTCCCCTGCCCACCCACTCCCACTTCTTGGTCCTGGAGTTCCCCTGTATTGGGGTATATAAAGATTACAATACCAAGGGGCCTCTCCACCCAATGATGGCCGACTAGGCCATCTTCTGCTACATGTAGAGCTAGAGACACATGTTCTGGGGGTTCTGGTTAGTTCATATTGTTGTTCCTCTTCTAGGGTTGCAGACCCCTTCAGCTTCTAGGGTTCTATCTCTAGCTTCTCCATTGTGGGCCCTGTGTTCCATCATATAGATGATTATGAGCATCCACTTCTGTACGAGACAGCTATATCAGGTTCCCTTAAGTAGGCACTAGCTGTCCTATGCAATAGTGTCTCAGTTTACTGACTGATTATGGGATGGATCCCCCGTGGTGGGGTAGTCTCTGTATGGTCCATCCTTTCATCTTAGTTCTAAACTTTGTCTCTGTAACTCCTTTCATGGGTATTTTGTTTCCTATTCACAGGGGGAATGAAGTATCCATGCGCTGGTCTTCCTTCTTGATTTTCTTGTGTTTTGCAAATTGTATCTTGGGTATTCTAAGTTTCTGGGCTAATATCCAATTATCAGTGAGCGCATATCCAGTGACTTGTTTTGTGATTGGGTTACCTCACTAAGGATTATATCCTCCAGATACATTCATTTGCCCAAGAATTTCATGAATTCATTTTTTTTAATAGCAGAATAGTACTCCATTGTGTAAATGTACCACATTTTCTGTATCCATTCCTCTGTTGAGGGACATCTGGGTTCTTTCCAGCTTCTGGCTATTATAAATAAGGCTGCTATGAACATAGTGGAACATTTGTCCTTTTTACCAGTTGGAACATCTTCTGGGTATATGCCCAGGAGAGGTATTGCAGGATCTTTCGGTGGTACTATGTCCAACTTTCTGAGAAAACGCCCCGCTAACCTCCTTCTTCTCCTCATGGCTGTAACCTCCTCTCTCAGCTGCTTTAGGCTGAGAGTTCAGACCTGTCTCTGAAGGTGTGCCACAGGAAGCCACATACAGTGTGCCTCTCCAGCTAAGCCTGGCTTCCATTGTTGTGCTAAACCACACCTGACCTTCTCTGGAATCCTGCTACCAGTCTACAGTGCCTCACCCACACCCTGCTGAGATGGCCTTGGGACAATACTCAGTGCTTGAGACTTCGGACTACATTCCTGGTGGCTCCAGGCGCCTGTGCAGAACTGACAATGGGAGAGGTCTTCCCTCTCAAAACCAAGAAAGATTTTTCAGTAAAGATCAGGCATGCTTTGATCAGTGATTCGTCTCAATGTTTTCATTTCTCTCCCATCTAGTCTCCCTTAGCCAAAGTTCACCCACCCCATCCCCCGCCCCAAGGGGACCCGGTCTTTGGGTATGCTGTAATGGTGGACCCCAACACATGGCCTTAGTTCTGTTTATCTTCTTGTTTTGCTTCTAATTTCATGTCATCTGAAATTACATGATTTTATGGATCTATAATACCTAAACCTCACAAATTAAAGCAAAAGCTTGTGGTAGTTAACTTTTTGACATCAGTTTAATTAGTTTAATATGGTTATCTACAGTCTCATCTATTCTCCTGCAAATGAGAGTAACCTCATTCTTCTATGTACATTTTTCTATACTGTGCACATAAGCCACATTTTCTCATCTCTTCCGTTAATGTGGACACCTGTTTGAATGCTAAGTCAGCTATTGTGAATAGTGTTGCATAAGCATTGGTATACAAGCATCTCTGTGATTCACTGACTTGGAGAGGTACATTTGGATCATGTTACATTATTTTTTAATAATTGCACTGTATTTTATTTTTTGCATATGTATTTATGATATTTTCTGATCTTTTTTCTATCATTGAGGGTAAGTTTTTTTCTAAGTATCATCAATAGTAGTTTTAACATGTTATTTGTTTCTATATTCTTTTTGTGTCAATACATATTTATTTTAATTAAGATAGAGTTACATCATTCCATTGCTTCCCCATTTTCTTTCCTCCCTCCCTCCAACCCCTGATATGCCCAAAACTCCCTCTTTAATTGATTGTCACAATCCCTTTGGATATTATTGTTACACACACACACACACACACACACACACACACACACACACATATCAATCTTTTAAGTTAGTTTTATGTTACTTATTGATATATGATTTTATGATTGACTTTCTGTATTGGATAACTCATTAAGGAGCTCATATCCTCACATTGGCTACCACATGGTAGTCTATGGTCTCACATAACAATGGATAAATATTCCCTTTTGTCAGCATCCTTTCTATTTTCTTGATGACTGCAATCTGACTAGGATAAAATGTATTCTCAGTGTAGTTTTTATTTACATTTTTCTGGTTGTTAGTCATCCTGAATGTTTTGGCTTTTTTCCACTTTTTATTAGATATTTTCTTCATTTACATTTCAAATGTTATCCCAAAAGTCCCCTAAACCCTCCCACATCCCCTGCCCTGCTCCCCTACCCACCCACTCCCACATCTTGGCCTTGGCATTCCCCTTTACTGGGGCATATAAAGTTTGCATGACCAAGGGACCTCTCTTCCCAATAATGGCCAGTTAGGTCATCTTCTGCTACATATGCAGCTAGAGACATGAGGTCTGAGAGTACTCATTAATTCATATTGTTCTTCCACCTATAGGGGTGGAGACCCCTTCAGCTCTTTGGGTACTTTCTCTAGCTCCTCCCTTGGGAGCCCTGTGTTCCATCTAATAGCTGACTGTGAGTATCCACTTCTGTGTTTGCTAGGCACTGGTATAGACTGACATGAGACAGCTATATTAGGGCCCTTTCAGCAATATCTTGCTGGTGTATGCAATAGTGACTGTGTTTGGTGGCTGATTATGGGATGGATGCCCAGCTGCAGCAGTCACTGGTTGGTCCATCCTTTTGGTTCATCTCCACACTTGATCTCTGTAACTCCTTCAATGTGTGCTTTGTTCCTAATTCTAGGAAGGGGCAAAGTGTTCACCCTTTGATCTTCATTCTTCTTGAGTTTCATGTGTTTAGCAAACTGTATCTTGGGCAATCTAGGTTTCTGGGCTAATATCCACTTCTCAGTGAGTACATGTTTTGTGAGTTCTTTTGTGTTTGAGTTACCTCACTCAAGATGATACCCTCCAGATCCATCCATTTGCCTAGGAATTTCATAAATTCATTGTTTTTAATAGCTGTGTAGTACTCCATTGTGTAAATGTACCATAGTTTCTGTATCCATTCCTCTGTTGAGGGACACCTGGGCTCTTTCCAGCTTCTGGCTATTATAAATAAGGCTGCTATGAACATAGTGGAGCATGTGTCCTTATTACCAGTTGAAACACCGTCTGGATATATGCCCAGGAGATGTATTGCAGGACCCTCTGGAAGTACTATGTCCAATTTTCTGAGGAACCGCCATACTGATTTCCAGAGTGGTTGAACCAGCTTGCAATCCCACCAACAATGGAGTAGTGTTCCTCTCTCTCCACATCCACGCCAACATCTGCAGTCACCTGAATTTTTGATCTTAGCCATTCTTACTGGTCTGAGGTGGAAGCCCAGGGTTGTTTTGATTTGCATTTCCCTGATGATTAAGGATGTTGAACATTTTTTTCTTGTGCTTCTCAGCCATTCGGTATTCCTTAGTTGAGAATTTTTTTGTTTAGCTCTGTGCCCCATTTTTTAATGGGGTTATTTGATTTTCTAGCGTCCATCTTTTTGTGTTCTTTATATATATTGGATATAAGTCCCCTATCTGATTTAGGATATGTAAATATCCTTTCCCAATATGTTGGTGGCCTTTTGTCTTATTGACAGTATCTTCTGCCTTACAGAAGCTTCGCAACTTTATGAGGTCCCATTTGTCAATTCTTGATCTCATAGCACAAGCCATTGATGTTCTATTCAGGAATTTTTCCCCAGTACCCATATCTTAGACGGTTTTCCCCACTTTCTCCTCTATAAGTTTCATTGTCTCTGGTTTTATGTGGAGTTCCTTTTACCACTTAGACTTGTCCTTCATACAAGGAGATAAGAATGGATCAATTCTCATTCTTCTACATTATAACCGCCAGTTGTACCAGCACAATTTGTTGAAAATGTTATCTTTTTTTCCACTGGATGGTTTTAGCTCCCTTGTCAAAGATCAGGTGACAATAGGTATGTGAATTCATTTCTGGGTCTTCGATCCTATTCCATTGGTCTACCTGACTGTCACTGTACCACTACCATGCAGTTTTTATTACAATTGCTCTGTAGTACAGCTTGAGGTCAGGCATGGTGATTCTACCAGAGGTTATTTTATTTTGAGAAGAGTTTTTGCTATCCTAGTTTTTTTGTTATTCCAGATGAACTTGCAAATAACCCTATCTAACTCTGTGAATAATTGAGTTGGAATTTTGATGGGGATTGCATTGAATCTGTAGATTGCTTTAGGCAAGATAGCCGTGTTTACTATATTGATCCTGCCAATCCAAGAGCATGGGATATGTTTCCATCTTCTGAGATTTTCTTCAATTTCTTTCTTCAGAGACTTGAAGTTCTTGTCATACAGATCTTCCACTTCCTTAGTTAGAGTCACACCAAGATATTTTATATTGTTTGTGACTATTGTGAAGGGTGTTGTTTCCCTAATTTCTTTCTCAGCCAATTTATCCTTTGTATAGAGAAAGGCCATTGATTTGTTAGAGTTAATTTTATATCCAGCTACTTCACTGAAGCTGTTTATCAGGTTTAAGAGTTCTCTGGTGGGGTTTTTAGGATCACTCATATATACTATCATATCATCTGCAAATAGTGACATTTTGACCTCTTACTTTCCAATTTGTATCCCCTTGACCTCCTTTTGTTGTTGAATTGCTCTGTCTAGGACTTCAAGTACTAAATTGAATAGGTAGGGAGAAAGTGAACAGCCTTGTCTAGTCCCTGATTTTAGTGGGATTGCTTCCAGTTTCTCTCCATTCATTTTGATGTTGGCTACTGGTGTGCTGTAGATTGCTTTTTATTATGTTTATGTATGAGCTTTGGATTCCTGATCTTTCCAAGACTTTTATCATGAATGGGTGTTGGATTTTGTCAAATACTTTCTCAGCATCTAAGGAGATGATCATGTGGTTTTTATCTTTGAGTTTGTTTATATAGTGGATTACATTGATGGATTTCCTTATATTAAACAATTCCTGCATCCCTGGGATGAAGCCTACTTGGTCAGGATGGATGATCATTTTGATGTGTTCTTGGATTTGGTTAGCGAGAATTTTATTGAGAATTTTTGCATCGATATTCATAAGGGAAATTGGTCTGAAGTTCTCTATCTTTGTTGTGTCTTTATGTGGTTTAGTTATCAGAGTAATTGTGGCTTTAAAGAATGAATTGGGTAGCATACCTTCACTTTCTATTCTGTTGAATAGTTTGAGAAGAACTGGGATAAGGTCCTCTTTGAAGGTCTGATAGAACTCTGTGCTAAACTCATCTGGTCCTCGGCTTTTTTTGGTTGGGAGACTATTAATGACTGCTTCTATTTCTTTAGGAGATATAGGACTGTTTAGGTCATTAATCTGATCCTGATTCAACTTTGGTACTTGGTATCTGTCTAGAAATATGCCCATTTCATCCAGATTTTCCATTTTTTTAAATATAGCATTTTGTAGAAGGATCAGATGGTGTTTTGGAATTCCTCAGGATCTGTTGTTATGTCTCCCTTTTCATTTCTGATTTTGTTAATTAGGATGCTGTCCATATGCCCTCTAGTGAGTCTGGCTAAGAGTTTATCTATCGTTTTGACTTTCTCAAAGGACCAGCTCATGGTTTGATTGATTCTTTGAATGGTTCTTTTTGTTTCCACATGGTTGATTTCACCCCTGAGTTTGATAATTTCCTGCCATCTACTCATCTTGGGTGAATTTGCTTCCATTTGTTCTAGAGCTTTTAGGTGTGTGATCAAGCTGCTAGTGTATGCTCTCTCAAGTTTCTTTTTGGAGGAACTCAGAGCACTGAGTTTTCCTCTTAGGAATGCTTTCATTGTGTCCCATAAGTTTGGGTATGTTGTGGCTTCATTATCATTGAACTCTAGAAAGTCTTTAATTTCTTTCTTTATTTCTTCCTTGACCAAGGTATCATTTATTAGAGTGTTGTTCAGTTTCCATGTGAATGTTGGCGATCTTTATGTTGTTATTGAAGATCAACCTTAGTCCATGGTGATCTGATAGGATGCATGGGATAATTTCTATATTTTTGTATCTGCTGAGGCCTGTTTTGTGGCCAATTTATGGTCAATTTTTGAGAAGGTGCCATGAGGTGCTGAGAAGGTGGTATATCCTTCTGTTTTGGGATAAAATGTTCTGTAGATATCTGTTAAATCCATTTGTCTCATGACTTCTGTTAGTTTCACTGTGTCTCTGTTTAGTTTCTGTTTCCAGGATCTGTCCATTAATGAGAGTGGGGTGTTGAAGGCTCCCACTATTATTGTGTGAGATGCAATGTGTGCTTTGAGCTTTATTAAAGTTTCTTTAATGAATGTGGCCGCCTTTGCATTGGGAGCATAGATATTCAGAATTGAAAGTTCCTCTTGGAAGATTTTACCTTTGATGAATATGAAGTGCCCCTCCTTATCTCGTTTGATAACTTTGGGTTGAAAGTCAATTTTATTCAATATTAGAATGGCTACCCCAACTCGTTTCTTCAGACTCTTTGTTTGGAAAATTGTTTTCCAGCCTTTAACTCTGAGGTAGAGTCTGTCCTTTTTCCTGAGGTGTGTTTCCTGTAGGTAGCAAAATATTGGGTCCTGTTAGTGAAGCCAGTCTGTTAGTCTATGTCTTTTTACTGGGAAATTGAGTCCATTGATATTGAGACATATTAAAGAAAAGTAGTTGTTCCTTCCTGTCATTTTTGTTGTTAGAGTTGGTATTCTGTTCTTGTGGCTGTCTTCTTTTAGGTTTGTTGAAGGATTACTTTCTTGCTTTTTCTAGGGCACAGTTACGGTCCTTGTCTTGGTTCTTTTCCTTTGAAGGGCTGGATTTGTGGAAAGATATTGTGTGAATTTGATTTTGTCATGGAATACTCTGGTTTCACCATCTATGGTAATTGAGAGTTTTGCTGGGTATAGTAACCTGGGCTGGCATTTGTGTTCTCTTACTGTCTGCATACTATCTGTCCAGGATCTTCTGGCTTTCATAGTCTCTGGTGAGAAGTCTGGAGTAATTCTAATAGGCATGCCTTTATATGTTACTTGACCTTTTTCCCTTACTGCTTTTAATATTCTGTCTTTATTTAGTGCATTTGTTGTTCTGATTATTATGTGTCAAGAGGAATTTCTTTTCTGGTCCAGTCTATTTGGAGTTCTGTAGGCTTCTTGAATGTTTATGGGTATCTCTTTCTTTAGGTTTGGAAAGTTTTCTTCTGTTATTTTGTTGAAGATATTTGCTGGCCCTTTAAGTTGAAAATCTTCATTCTCATCTACTCCTATTTTCCCGGAGGTTTGGTCTTCTCATTGTGTCCTGGATTTCCTGGATATTCTGAGTTAGGATCTTTGTGCATTTTGCATTTTCTTTGATTGTTGAGCCCATGTTCTCTATGGAATCTTCTGATCCTGAGATTCTCTCTTCCATCTCTTGTATTCTGTTGCTGATGCTTGTGTCTATGGTTCCTGATTTCTTTCCTAAGGTTTCTATCTCCAAGGTTATCTCCTTTTGGGTTTTCTTTATTGTTTCTAGTTCCATTTTTAGGTCCTGGATTGTTTTCTTCAATTCCATCTCCTGTTTGGTATTGTTTTCCTGAATCTCTCTAAGGGATTTTTGTGTTTCCTCTTTATATGCTTCTAGTTGGTTACCTGTGTCTTCCTGTCATTCCTTCTTAACGTCCTACATCATCATCATGAGAAGTGACTTTTGATCCATGTCTTGCTTTTCTGGTGTGATGGTGTATCCAGGACTTGCCATGGTGGAAGAATTTGGTTCTAGTGATGTCAAGTAACCCTGGTTTCTGTTGCTTCTGTTCTTATGCTTGCCTCCTGCCATCTGATTATCTCAGGTGCTTGCTGTCCTCAATATGACTGATTGGAGCCTGTCCTTCTTTTAATCCCAGTTGATTTTGGACTCCTCTGAGTCCAGATTATACTGTGATCCTTTGATTGTGGGCTCCTGTGAACTGCTGGTCCCAAGATCAAGTGGGGAGTCCTCTAGGGCTGGTTTGGTAGTGCACAGACTGTGCGCCCAAGGAAGCCGGGCTCACTGGAGGGACTGGAAGGGACCTCTGCTCTTTATCTGGTCACTCCTGTATTTCCCAGGTGCTGTCTCTGTTCCTGAGCAACTAGATGGAACAGGATGTTGTGCTCCACTCACAGCTGGATCCAAGATCACATGGGGAGTCCTCTAGGGCTGGTTGGGGAGTACACAGACTATGCGCCCAGGGAAACTGGGTGCGCTGGCCTGAATATTTTAAAATATATTTGTACATCATCTTATAAGAACTACTTATTACATTATGCCATTTTAATTTTTTTTGCTTCTTTTATTTTTGAATTATTTACATATTTTAAATATTAATTACCTTTCAGATATATAGTTAGCAAATATTTTCTTTTGTTCTGTAGGCTGTATCTTCACTATATTGTTCCCTTTGCTGCGAAAAAGTTGTTAAATTTCATGAAGTCTAGTTTTCTGGCTGTTTGCACTGTCTCCTAAGTGACTAGAGTCCTATTCAAAGGTACGTACCTATGTCCATATCATACATTAAGCTTCTTAATATATTTAAATTTTATTTTTATACATTGTAAGAAATATAAGTTTAATTTGTATACATGGGTTATCCAGTCGTGCCTTCAGTCTTGTTGAAGGTTTTTTCTTTTCTCTAGTACATGTTCTTGGGCATTTTTATAAAAAATCAGATAGCTTAGTTGGGCATAGTGAATGTTTTTCTATTATCCTTTGTCAAAGATGTCATCTTTTCCCCATTGTCCACTTTTTAGATAGCTGAGCTGGGCATAGTGGCTTATAACTTTAATCCCAGTACGTGGTAGGCATAGACAATTTAAATATTTGAGTTCAAAGCCAGTCTGAACAGCATAGTGAGACCCTGTATCAAGAAACAGAAACAAGTTCACATGCCTAAATATTATAACAACAGAGGTTTATTTCTTGATTTTCTGTTCTAGTCCACTGAACTCTTGTCCAAGTTTGTACAAATGCCTTGTTATTTTTATTAGTATGATTTTATAGTATTACTTTGAAACTGCTATCTCCAGCCTTCTTTGGATATCTGATACTTTTTATGCTTCTATATAGGTCTGGTTAGTTTTCTCTATTTCTGGGGAAAGTGATATTGAAATTCGAATGAAGATTACTGTTTTATAAACTAAGAAATTTATACATAAATGGTTTGACTTGGAAACATTCATTCTGATTTAGATAATCCAAAATTATAAGGGAAATTTGCATGTTCTCTAATATGTAGATGCTACCTTTAAAGTATTAGACATGTGTGACTAAATGTGAATAATCATAGAGGAAATTAATACATCACTCGAAGCTTTAAAGAGATAGAAGAGAAAACAAGTAATATAAAGGGGACAGGGAAAATGATGGAGAAAGAAAGAATAAGTTGGGGTATAAAAAGGCAGAATAAAGGAAGGAATGTGTGGAGAAATAATAATACTAACAATCTCTCACGTGGAAACCTGCTGTAGAAGCTTTCTATAATGTATACATACAAATATGTAAAAGGAGTTTAAGTGGAGTTACCTCATAACGGGAATACCACTCCTAGACACTAAAGGCTATAAATAAAAAGTTCAGTGCCTGAAGTAGGTTACTTCTTTTAGAGTTATTGAGTAACAGAGGCCCTTAAAACCCTCCAAGCCCAGCCATTACAGGCTATTGTCATTGCTCTTGATTGTCCTCAAGAACCTGATGGTAAAATACATCCACATTGAGTCATAAGACAATAAGAAATCAAGTTAGTACTTACCTAGAAGTTTCATCCAAACTGGCTAGTTTTAATAGTGCTGGAAGGAGATATGTAGCCAAGGGAGGAAAAGAAGAAACTCATGGCCTTGCACTGTTATTGGGGACAACAGTTTGTGTGTGTGTGTGTGTGTGTGTGTGTGTGTGTGTGTGTGTGTGTGTGAGTGTATCACAGGCCTTAAGGGAGAGCCTGTTAAATGGGTAGTTTTAAAATGACTTCAAATGACATATCTTCCTCTTTTTTTTTTTTACAGTTGATGTTAAATAAGACAGCAACTCACAACAAGTCGATGTAAAGGTGAAAGAATTTTGAATAATTGGCCTTAAATGTCCATCTCTATCACAAACACCCTCTAAAGGCTCAGGGACCATCATGGAAAAGTTTACAGAAATATTTTAAATGCTATAAGCTGTGGGAACATAAAACCAAGTAAGCAGTGTGTTCAGACCGAGTGAAGCAGTTGCAGATAAGTCATAGCAGTTTTAACAGCATGCAGAAGTTCTGTGTGTGACCAAGCCAGATAGAATTCCAATATGCAAAAGGGATACTGGCATGTGAGAATAATATCATGACAAAGACATAGGATGTGTTTTCAATGAATAGAAGAAAGTTTTCCAATACTACAGAAAGAAATGCCCATCCAGTATGAGAACCCTACTGAACACCAAGTAGACAAGAATAAAAAAAAAGAATGTCCCTTGCCATATTATAGTGGAAATGTTAACATCACAGAACCCCCCCCCCCGAAAAAAAAAAGGTACTAAAAGTTGTAAGAGTCAAGCAACAGGTGAAGGCAAGTGATATGAGTCATCTTCTGGCTATAACATGTCTGTTAAAATCAAGAGAAGTCATCTGTGGCTAACTGTAAAACATAAATTGACATAAAATAACATAAAAGGAAAGAAGTGGCTGGAAAAGAGGTCACCAGGATAAGAGAAGGTGAAAGTGACTTGCTGTTTATAAGTATGATATGTTCAGTAATTAAACTAAATTAAAAAGTATTACCTAACAGAATATAACAAACTTCATATTATAACATTACGAAACAAACAAAAAATCATCCTAGTTTTCTTTCTCACTACTGCTATGCTTTGCTCATAAGTAGAATTGACTGACAAGGTTGATTTCTGAGCAACTTTTTGAAGTTGGTAAAATTAATTCTCTTATCAAATTCTACTGAGTTAGGAAAGTGTGTTTGTCTTCTATTTATATCCTAGACTGCTATTTCCAGACCCTTTGCCAAATAACCAGACGAGAAGCATGACTGGGCAGGTAGACCAGGTAGATCTCTGAAGTTAGAAGCTTATCTTCTGGAGGAACAGATGATTATAGAGTTCATAGCCTTGAAATAGTGTTTGAATGAATGTCATTGGTCTGATTAGGTTCTGGAAAATGAAATGCCTTTTCTTTGTGTGCTACTACTCCCTCTAAAGGCATCTCACGTCCTTTCAGGCAACTTCAGTTTTCAGTGATGATGTTTTCTCAAGTACAATTTAAAGTAGTATTGCCTTAATATCAAACTCTGTGTGTTATCTTTTTCCAATGTTATATTTCATTATATTCTTTTTAAAGTCTTGGTTTTTCTTCCATCTTTATCCAGAAATCAACACGTTTTGATTAAATAGTTGTATTGATATGAATTACACACCTAGCTAAAAGGATAACAGGGCCTATTAGCAATCATTGCTATTAACATCAACAGCATTGAAACTCTCATTTCCAAGTTACCCAATCTGATGATGTTCTCCAGAAAACTCTAATTCCATCTATCTCAGTAGACAAGGAAGATAATTTCTGAACAGCCATATTTTTGCTATGCTGTCCTAAAGAGTTATTCTTTAATTTAATTCTGAAATTTTGTTTGTTTGTTTTCTTTTCTCCCCATACCTCAGTGTTCTGGTACAGCCTTTATTGCTAAAATGTATTTGCTTCTCTAGTTGCACAGAACATAACCTGATTGGTGCATTAAAGTCAATGTCTTAGTTCCTCAGCAGCCAGTGTCATTGGGAATCTGGTGTATGAGCTTCATGGAGAAATAAGCATTTAAGGGGAATATTTGCTTAGAAAAACTTTTATTTACATTTAAAATTATCAGTAGCTAGTCACAATCAAATAATGTAGATATAGGCTTGTATTCATTAGCATATTATATCCATCCATGTAGGAAGCAGCTTCCATAATGAAATTTAGATACAGACTTGTCAACTGTCCTTATTCTCTGAGTTGACTTAGACCATTATCGTTTGGATGGGAAATTATCATTTTATTCAGATACATTCTTCCATTTAAGGTAACTGATAACAAAGATGTCATACATTTAAAATATGAAATATTACTCAATACTTCTATATGATATGACTAGCTAGCTACCATGTGATATTTAGCATAGCCATCTTCTCACATATCTACATTTGATTATATGAAATGTTTATGATCTAGTCTGCCCAGATTTCAAGGACACAATTCAGTAATTTTAACGAGCTGTACATTATCTCTTCAGAATGTATTCATCTGCTGAAAAGGTTTAACAGTAATATTTTTAACTCTATCTTTCCCAAATGGTAAGAGAACTTTCTGGTAGGTTTACCCTGGCCTTGACTATCCATCATAATCTAGGGAGGTCTAAAGAAGAATAAATTTTAATGTTTAAGGTGTAGTCTAATGTGGGTTTGGATGCAGTACCATCACTGTTTTGCTGTCATGGTAAAATATAATGTCGTTACCTGCCCTGTAATGCATTGACTGTGTTCCAGCCACTTTGCTAAGTATTAAATTCATTGCTCAAACTACCATAATAAAGTTTTGCTTTAGAATATGAAATATGAAGTCCAGAGAAATAGAAGAAAAAAATAGTCCAAAGTCACACAGAGGATCAATGACTACGATTGAATCTAATCCATGACCTTAGTATATGTGATGTTTAATTTTAATGGTCAACTCAACACAACCAAGAATCACCATGTAAGAGAGTCAATGAGATATTATCTGTATTAGGATGGCCTTTGGGTATGTTAATGAGCTGTGTTTTTAATTTTTTTATAAAGTATTCATTCTTTGAAAATTTCATACAATAAATGTTTATCATATTTACCTCTGCTCTACAATACCTCAAGCTACTACTCCACAATACCTCAAGCTTCCAAATCCACTCCATGTTTTCTTAGAAGAGAAAGATGACTGGCCAAACAGCCTGTCTCTGCTCCTTTGGTCCTCGTTGCCAATGGGAACCAACATGCCTGACTTTTCACAGGGGTTCTGGATTTCTTACATAGTAGGCAGTTTATCAGCTATGTCAAATCCCAGCTTTATTGAAAAATTTTAAGTCTCACAATGCAATAATGTGTCCATCACTCCAAGTTATACTTTCAGTTTTAATACACATTTTCTCTCTCTTATACTTTTTGGCCCTGTCACTCTATCATTCTAGATGAACTATATAACATAAGAACAGAAAATAAGTAAAGAGGAATACATGGGAAGGAATCACAAAACAGAGCAGAGACTTAGGGAAAGTATAGGTGACACATTCTAAAGATCCTATATACCACTCTCTCCTCTGTGACTTTCTTTTATTAATGTGTATATGTGGTTAATATTAGCCAGTGTTATAACTTTGCTTCAGTCTTAGAGAGCTTTTATATTAGTTTCATAAACTGTCGGCTATGTGTTTGACTTGTAGGAAGTTAGATGGTTCTCAGTGCCACATGACACACCTCATTTTTGATAGAAGACATTTTGCTGACTAAGAATATTTTTGGGATCAAAAGCAAAGAGTATTTGCCTGTGAGTCTGTGTCACAAAGATTTTTTTTTTGTAGTAGGGGTATCTGTGGCCTGATAACCAGAACACCTGCCTTATATGTTGTGTTCTGGGCATTGCAGTTTAATGTACAGACTTTAAGAAAAGGCAAAATGAAAGAAGAAAAAGAAGAACAAGAAGGAATAGACTCTGACAAGCTTCAGCTTTTCTTTTCCAGAAGTTTTTTCTATATTCATGGCCAAGTTATTTTATCAACTTTGGCAACTGAAGTCTGCACACACTTTATAACCCATAAAACCTTCCCTTGTTTTTGGCATGGTCTTGTACATCCCATGCTGGCCTCATATACTCTGTATAGCTGAGGGTAACCTTCAATTTCCATCCTCATGCCTATATTTTCCAAACACCATGATTACAGGCATGTACCACCATGTCTGGCTTTTGTGGTTCTGGAGGTCAAACACAGAGTTTCGTGCATACTAGACATGTGTTCCACCAACTCACTCATACCACCAGCTCATGGAATCAATAGTACTTAGTATGAGTCCTAGAGTCCTAGAAGGTCTTTGAATTATTTGTTTCATCATAGAAGGTGACATACTCTGAACTCCTGACCATTGGCTTGTGACAAACATATCAGTGTTTGTGACCTTTATTAGTTAAGTATACTTAAATATGCTTTTTATTCTTTTTTAATCTTATTTTTTGAGCCACTATATTATAGGCAATAATCTGTTTACTGTGGAGTTACATTTTAAAAGCATTAGAGTCTTTAGACTGGATTAGCAACAAATAATATAATTTCATCTTTCTTTAGAGTCACTTGGGCATATATTAAAAAGTAATATAACTGTGTCATACAGGAGTTCCATTTTTAGGTTTTGTAGGAAGTATCACACTGGTTTACATAGTGAAAGAGCAACTTACATCCCCAATAGAAGAGGACATGAGTTCCCAATCAGAATTTTTTTGTTTTTTACTTTCCTAATGATAATCATTCTGATTTGCATGAGATTAAATCTCAGTGTGATTTTGATGGTGTTCCTGTGAAAGTTCTGCATGTTAACACATATAAACACATATGTGTGTGTATGTATGTGTGTATACATGTGTGATTATGTGTGTATACATGTGTGTACATGTGTGATTATGTGTGTACATGTGTGTATACATGTGTGTGTGTATATATGTGTATGTCATCTGTACTAAATCTTTTAAGAACTCTTTGTTCATTTCATTATTCCATTCATTGCTTGGGTTAAAATCCATCTAGATATCCATAAAGAGATGAATTAATGAAAAATATGGTTTATACACAGTAGAGAGTTATTCATCCATAAAGAAAAAATTATGTCATTTACAGAAAAATGAATGGAACTAAATCATCATTTTAAGTGAAATAAAGCAAACTCAAAGGCAGATATCACATTTCCTGTCATATATGAAATGTACATTTAAATTATGTATTAAGGCTGGTGAGATGCATTACCAGACAAAGTTCTAGATATGCAAGCCTGACAGCCTGAGCTTCATCCCTGAAACTCATTCAAATTGGAGAGAGTGACTCAGCATAATTGTACTCTGACATTTTCAAATACACCATGGTCTACATGCCTTCCCACATACACCACACACACTACACATTCTATACATCCATGCCACACACACACATGCACATCACACAGACATATATCACATATACAGCACACAAATCACACAACTACATGTCACACACATCACACACATTATATATGTACACATCACACAGACATATATCACATGTACATCACATATCACACACAAAACATATCACATGCATATCATATGCACATCATAGTCACATCACATAAAATAAAATAATGTGAATAAAATTATATATGTGTGTGTATGTATGTGTTTGTATGTATGTATATATATATATATATATATATATATATATATATATATATATATGAAAAAAGACCAGTAAAAACGTGGAAGGGGGACAAGATACTGTAATTGGGTGAATATAAGTAAAATATACACATACATATATTGAAATGCTTCACTGGAATCATGAGTATATGCTAACAAAAGGAAGTATAAGGTAACTGGAAGTATCATCAAAAGCCCAAATGATTACATAAGATACTTTTCTGTTCCTAAGATAATAAGTATTAGGCCAATGTAAAATAAGTCACTAATTTTATAAAATTGCTTCTCTCTTTTGTGGGAAAGTTTAGTAATTCCCCTAGAAGATGATAGTTGCTTATGAAGGAATTCTTTTTTTCTCCTCAAAGAGTTCTCTGTCCTGGGAAGGAAAATAAGGCAGTCTCCCAAAGTCATGTTTGGAGACATGCACATAGATTCGAGACAGTACAAGTACAGATTCCAGAAGTCCAAAGAAGTTTTCATTGAAATGGATCTGCTTTCTTTGTAACACAGCACAACCAACTTCTTTTCAACATATGCAATTATTTCCCAAGCCTGGAAAATACTCTTAGATAATTGAATGACATGAGTTAAACTGGTACATAGACAAACAAAATCTTTTAATGAAATCCTTCAACGTGAAATGGAGCCAAGGCACGGTGTCTGTGAATGGGCACGTATTAAGCAAAGCCAACACATATTTGCCTTTGCAGACACTGATACTGGGGCAGATACAGGCATAATCAAAGCCAGAAGTCTCTTTGCTTTTTCATCTCAGTCTATGCATCCTTATTAAAGCCATATGCATGAACTCCAGCTATTGGCTTTACATAACTAATGTCTGCACACCACTAAATAAACCTGTGCTACTTAAACCAAATTAGAGAAGCTAACTGTAATGGATATATTTATTGGGTGGGGTAAGAAATAATTTACTTAAACCAATATTAGAATCAAAACCAATGTATCTATATTTCAACCACAAACATCCTCCCAAAGCATGTTATTGTTGTATAAATAGATACATATTCATCTATGGCATTTCATATTCATGAAAAACCAGTGAATTAACCACAAGCAGCAGATGTGGCGGAGTAACTGCTCCGCTTTCTCCTTCCTCTCCTTCCATTTCTAAACATAAGGTTTATAAGAACATATCAGTGAGAGCAGGGTAACTAAGGATGGTCCAGAGACTCGTTGCCTGTTGTGGGATTCAGTGGCTACCAATTGTGATGCAGATTTGCAACCAATTTGCATGTTTTGGGATAAATCACTCATCTGAGTTTCATTTTTCTCATTTGTACAAATGGAGATAATACTTTTTCAATATGTAGGGCTCCTTAAAGAATAAAAGGAGATAAGTCAACATACTTGGAAGTATTATTCTCCTCCTTATGTGGATAATAAGCAATATTGTTGCCAGGAATTCCCATGTCTTCAGATAAAATAAATAGCTGTCAGTAGCCCCATTTACTCATAATTTAGAAACAGTCATACCTAATTCCATTGCACTTTTTTTTTTCGCTTTTCTGTGGCAGTTTAAGGCTAGAATGATATCCTGAGTGGCCATTGGTTATGTTGTATTTACTGCATAGTAAGCCTCATGGTGCACTTCTTTGGCCTTTTCTGCAAACAAGTGTTGCACAGCCAAGACAGAAGAACAGAAGGTGCTGGCTGTGTGTTATCTGTCACTCTTCATGAATTCTAAATTGTTAAGAAAATGTAGCAGGATATGTTTTCCTGAGTAAGTAAGAAAATAAAGAGCATATATTTCAGAATAAATAATGTGCATATTCTTCAAAAGAAAACAAAAATGGCCTCATCAATTTGGAACAACATCTGAAAAGAGAGAGAGAGACAGAGATGGAGGGAGGGGAGGAGGGCGGAAGGAAGGAAGGAAGGAAGGAAGGAAGGAAGGAAGGAAGGAAGGAAGGAAGGAAGGAAGGAAGGAAGGCAACAATGCTAATCTTGCACATACAAAGGTTACTAAATGACCCAGCTCCTCATAGAAGATCAACATCTACAGCTGTCAAACTGACTATGATTAAAAATTACAGAGATCAATTGTGGAGCTGAGACAAAAGGATGGGCCAACCAGTGACTGCTGCAGCCAGGGATCCATACCATAATCAGCCACCAAACGCAGACAATATTACATATGCCAGCAAGATTTTGCTGAAAGGGCCCTGATGATATAGCTGTCTTGTGTGAGGCTATGCCAGTGCCTGGCAAACACAGAAGTGCATGCTCACAGTCATCTATTGGATGGAACACAGGTCCCCCAGTGGAGGAACTAGAGAAAGTACCCAAGGAGCTGAAGGGGTCTCCAACCGTTTAGGTGGAACAACAATATGAACTAACCAGTACCCCCAGAGCTCATGTCTCTAGCTGCATATGTAGCAGAAGATGACCTAGTGGGAAGATAGGCCCCTTGGTCTTGCAAACTTTATATGCCCCAGTACAGGGGAATACCAGGGCCAAGAAGTGGGAGTAGGTGGGTAGGGGAGCTGGGTAGGGGGTGGGGGGAGGGTATAGGAGACTTTCAGGATAGCATTTGAAATGTAAATGAAGAAAATATCAATAAAAATTAGGAAAAAATTTAATCTCTGCACTTTAATGACATTGTTACCTTTGTTACTTGAAAATTAAGTAACCATTCAGTTCACCTATAAATCTCTAGTATTTCATACATACACACACACACACACACACACACACACACACACACACACATGCACGCATGCTAATCTTTTTTCTTGTTCCTTAATATTGTGCTAAAATCTGAGTGTGTTGACACTTGCTTTGAATCCTAAAATTTGGGAAGCTGACATAATAGGACTTGCAAACCGATACTGGGCTGGGATACACCGTGAACATTGTCTCAAAAATACAAACACAAATGTACTAACAATGGCTTGTGGGTCAGGGGTATATCTCAGTGGTCAAGCACTTGTCTAACATGCCCAAGCTCCTATGTGTGATCCTCAGCTCAGGAAAGCAATGTCAAACATAAAATACCACCACCAGAAGCAATAGACATAAAACAGAAAGAAAAAGAGGCTTCCTCATCTATACATGGACTCTCCCAGCTTTTGGTGCAAATTAGAAATCTGGTGTGCATCCTAAGGCCTCTCAAAGGGCATATGTTGCCATGGGAATGGTTCTTGTGGTTCCACAGGGTGTTATGGGGGCAGAGCATGAACCATGTGTTAGAATTTTCAGTAACACCAATATCATCACCACAATCTTGGAGTTAGGTTAATCTTTGAATGCTATATAATCCAACACATGAGTTTTTCCAAATTAGAAAGTCAAAATGTAAAGGAAACAAAAATGGGTATAAAGTTGTAAAATACAATTTCATACTTTCAATTTGTATTGTGCTTCATCAAGCTGTATGAAGAATAAACTTTATGTTGTTGTTGTTGTTGTTGTTGTTGTTGCTTTAAAAGAAAATGTCCAAGAAAACAGCAAAATTGAAGTATCTGATATCTACTCCTTTGTGGCTTTCAGCACAGTGACTTAGTTCTGGTTGTGTGGGTGACTGACTTAGGTTCAGTTATATGAGCTGTTCTGCAGGCAAGGCTTGGCCTTCAGTCAGTCCAATGGAAAAATTAGGTCACGCACTTCCGATCTTCAAACAAGTTGGTCAGGACTGTTTATCCAGAAGTTTAACAGTCTCAGTGGAAACTGGGATGGTTTTTGAGGCACTAGGCCAAGAACTGACACATTAATAATTGTGAACCCCACAATCTTGTCAAGGAACTTCAAGTTATATTTCAAAACGGTGGTGATTGTGGTGTGCAGGGCAATCTATTATAAGTGATTTAGAAAGGTTATGTAAATTAGCAAATGCTGGGTGTGTGTGCTCGTGTGCATTTACATGGTTATATTTTAATGGATTTAATATGTATATATAAATATATTATTAAATGTTATATATATTAAATACAGTAAAATACATATCCTAATGTTTTAAATTACTTTCAACAATCTAATACATGCTTATTTGAATTAGTTTTTTGGTTTCTTAATTTCATTCAGTAGTAAGTGGTTCAACTTCAATGAGTTTATATAGCATTTCTCTTTAGTTTTTGTCTGAATGACCTATTCATTAGTATTAGTAGGGTATTGAAATCATCCACTATCCATATATGAGGGTCAGTATATGATTCTAGCTACACTTTTATGAGTTCTGGTATTCTTTTGTTTGGTGCATAAATATTTATGATTGCAAAATTTTCTTGGTAGATATTTCCTTTAATGAATATATACTATCATTACCTACCTCTTCTGATCAGTTTTGGTTTGAAGTCTGCTTTGTTGTTAAAATAGCTACATCTTCCTACTCCCTGATTCCACTTGCTTGGAATATCTTTTTTCCATCCTTAAACTTGAGATGTTATATGTTCTTGATGGTGATATATGTGTCTTGGATGCAGCAGAAAGATGAATCCTGTTTTCTAATACAATATATTTCTTTTATCTTTTATTGGAGAACTACTGAGACCACTAAAATCAAGAGCTATTAATGAAACATGTTTACTGACTTCTCTTATTTTGTTGTTGCAATGCACACATACACACACACACACACACACACACACACACACACACACACACTGATATACTGATAAATATCCTATAGTCCCACAACCTGCATAAGTGGCAGAAACAATGGGGGTCAATTATTCCAGTACATAATAATTTGGGGAAATATTTTTAATTAAAACACCACAATCCCCATCACCTCCCCTATAATCCATATGATGGGAAGATCATCAATAGCCTTGGATTCCAGTACATATATTCTGAATGGGAAAGCTGTGAACCCCTTGCCTGGATTACAGGTGTTACAAGAAGTTGTGTGTTAGACTGGGGAGATGGCTCAGAGGTAAAGAGCACTGACTGCTATTCCAGAGGTCCTGAGTTCAATTCCCAGTAACCACATGGTGGCTCACAACCATATGTAATGGGGTCCAATACCCTCTTCTGGTGTGTCTGAAGACAGCTACATTGTACTCATACATATAAAATAAATAAATCTTTTTTAGAAAACCAGAAGTTGTGTGTTAGCACTATTTTACCATTATCTTAAACTCAGGAAGTACTTATAGAGATCTGGGAAGAATTAAGGATTGAGAAAAATCATGGCAGTGATAAGAGATTGGTAAAAACAAAAAGAACTCTTGGTCTACATGGGCCTGAAGGAGAGATGGAAGAGGCTGATTATGTTAGCACCCAGAACCAAGAGAGCAGTGAAGGACACGTTGTTAGACAGGGCTCAACGGTGACTGTTTTCAGCAAGCATGGCAAGCACCACAGCCTGTTTCTTTCCTTTTCTCTGAGGCTTGCTGAGATAATTCATTGACCAACCTTAACGAAAAGTATTGAGTGGTAGGCAGGTGTGGGGATGAAGTTGATAAGATGTTGCTTTGGGAGACAGAAAGCAAACAAAGATGATGATGTGCACCTGCTGGCTATGGGTAAGAGAGGACACTGTGACTAGCACATGCCTAGAAAAAGAACTCAAGAAAAGAGGTATGGTAGAGACTAGATTCTTTGTTTTATCCACAGCACGTAAGAACATTCTCCTCTAAAAATCTGGGAGCCTCTCTAGGGTGCAGACGTAAGAAAGTTCTCTTCCTTGTCTTCCAGCAGACTTAGAACTGTCCCCACACGTGGAGCCATTGTCCTGGCTTTGATCTCACTTCTTTGAGATTTCTGAGGTCTATAGAATCATGGAGATGGTGTTTCACAAAATTATGTAAGGGGCTTTCAGGCTTTGGGGGCCTAAATTTTTTAGTAAGGTCATAAAAATATTCAGTACAGGAATTTGAAGATGTGTACATTAGAAATGAAATTGCTATACCTATTGAGAATTACAAAGGAGTAAGAACATATAATGTGCAGTGTTAGATGCTGGAAGATTAACCCAACCCCAGTGATTTGGGTTTTTCTGTCTCAGTTTTCCATATTGTAATTCTCATTGTTATATTCTAGAGCATTCCTCAGGAAGACATTGCTGATGACCCTGCGTTCAAACATGGAGGAAACGTGCTCCCTTTCCTTTTTCTTGCAACTACAACGTTTGACAGGAGGAAGTCATAAACACTATTGTAACTTCACAGGGTATCAAAGAATAATATAAAGAAAAGAATCGTGGTAAGCCACGTTTGCAAAGACCAGGTTTCTAGTACTATAGGAACTGAACTCTTGGCTTCAGAGCTAGTATTAGTTTTCAGTATTTTTGGTACCTGGTTTGTCAGTTCGTGGTCCAAAATGTGTCCCTTCATATTATAGTCACATCCTTTATTTCCCTAAAATGACCTCTATAGGTTAAAGTTTTCCCTCGTGCTTGAGTCATCTCACTTAGTCCTAGTACATTGGCCTATGGGCAGTCATGCTATTCCATTATTAGTACATTGGCCTATGGGCAGTCATGCTATTCCATTATTAGTACATTGACCTATGGGCTGTCATGCTATACCATTATTAGTATATTGACCTATGGGCTGTCATGCTATTCCATTATTAGTTTCCAGTTATTTATGTATTGATATAAGAAATCTCCCAAAATTTTTGACTATGATAAACACAACCATTAAGAAGGGCAGGTTGGGGAGCAGAGGGAGGGTATAGGAGATTTTCAGAGAGGAAACTAGGAAAGGGGATAGCATTTGAAATGTAAATGAAGAAAATATCTAATAAAAAAATAACAACAGCAACAAAAAAGAATCCATAAGAAGCTATGTCTTCAAACACTTACATACTGAGGAATAAAATTAATGTCTGAAGTGTAGTAAGTGTATAAATGTTAGATATGTATATACCTCAAGATATCTTGAGAACTTGAAACTATAAAAAAGTTAGAGATCACTAGTGAGCAAACAGCCCACAGTATGGTATATATGAGCAATTTTAAACCAGCATGGGAAACTGAGCATCGTGAGTGCGATGTAGATGTCCCCACTGAAAAGTGCATTCAGGTAAGTACATGGCTGTGCACTGAACTCAATATCATGAAAGGTGGGGGCGGGGGAAGACAAGAACAAACAAGGAAACAAAGAAAAGCTAGGTACCATGCTAACTAAAGAGAGCAAACATGAAATGTCTGTTGTATGATTCAAATCTATACAAAATATAAATGGCTTAATGAATGAAATGGTGGAAATCAGAGTAACAAGTAACTGGCAGTAGCATAGAAATCTTTCTCTTTTACCAATCTATGATCTATCTATCATCTATCTATCTATCTATCTATCTATCTATCTATCTATCTATCTATCTATCCATCCTCTATTATCTATCAACTATCTATCTACCTACGTACTATCTATCATCTATTTATCATATATCTATATCTTCTATCTATCTATCTATCTATCTATCTATCTATCTATCCATCCTCTATTATCTATCAACTATCTATCTACCTACGTACTATCTATCATCTATTTATCATATATCTATATCTTCTATCTATCTATCTATCTATCTATCTATCTATCTATCTATCTATCTATCTTTCTATTTGCTTTCCTACAAGCCTCAAGAGACTATCAATTGGTGTAGAAGGAGTCTCTTTAGGGACAGAGAATCTCTGTACTGTTTACTCCCACAGTTCTAAGACCCTTTGTAATTTGAGAAGTCTGAGATTGCTGATGATTGTATAGTCTATCCATGTGGTTCATCGCATCATATATTATAGATACTTAACAAGTACTACCTAATTATTTAAAAATAGGGGAAAATGTAGAACATTTCTCAAGATTATCCCACATAGCTAATAATGACATACAATAAGGTGCCTCCCAGGCATCATGGTGTGTGCATATTCCGAATGAAAATAAAGAAAATCAGGAGCCCAGTCTTTTATTTTAATGTCTGTCTGCAGAATATATGCACACAGAGAATATTTAGAAGGCCATAAAAGCTAGCACAGGATTAAACAAGACATTCGTATGGAAACATTTGGCAAAAGTAAAATCCTGTACAATGTTAACATTATAAATGCTCAGTAGGTGGTGAGGCCTGTGTTTGTCCCAGCAATTTTGTAACATGAAATCACATTTTGTTGGTCAATGGTAGAAGAATTTCCATTGCGCTTCAGCAGGAGAGACGTCATTCCTGTCTCACACCCCTGTCCTGTACTGTGAGAGCAACGCCTCAGAGCTTTGAATTGATACTCACTGGTGTCAGTTCAGGAGACCTGTTGAAGCCTCAGTGTTTGGGTTCAGCGTGCCACGGATCTTAAGCAGCACTGAGGTAACAGATGGTAAAGGGGCGAGGAGAAGAAGATGGTGTGAGGGTGGGCAAAGTACAGTACAGACTGTCTGGTTAGGACCAGCGTCTCTCTTCCTCTGATAAAACACTGAACTTGGGTAGGAAACGTGTTAGTTATCTCATGCTTACACCACAGTTTATCTCGGAGGGAAGTCAGAGCAGGAACTCAACGAAGGACCAGGAATCAGAGACCAAAGGAAAGTCCATGGGGGAACTCTGCTTACCTGCTTGCCCACCCTGAACTGTTCGGCCTGCTTTCTCCTACTACCCAAACCACATGGCCTGGAGGGGCGCCATCCAAAGTATGCTTGGCCCGCCCGACCTCCCATGTAATTCCAAAATGAAGAAAATGCCCTGAAGGCTTGCCTACAGGCAAGCTGATGGAAGCAACTAATTAAGTATTCCCTTTCTCAAATGATTCCAGCTGTGTCGAGTTTACAAAAAATAAAATAATAATAATAATAATAATAATAATAATAATAATAATAATAATAATAATAGCACATCTGGGGAAATAATATATCTAGAGAAGTAACATGGACGATCACGATCACTGGACATCTCTGGAAATTTTTATTATGTTAACTTAGAAAAAGCTTAAAGAAAAAGTATCAAGCCGGGTGTGGTGGCGCACTCCTTTGATCCCAGCACTCGGGAGGAAGAGGCAGGCTGATTTCTGAGTTCGAGGCCAGCCTGGTCTACAAAGTGAGTTTCAGGACAGCCAGGGCTATACAGAGAAGCCCTATTTAAAAAGAAAAAAAAAAGTATCAAATAGCAAAGTTACTGAAAACTACTGTTCCTGCCTATTTGCTAAATGTTTGGCTTTCTGATAGTATCTCCTTTCTCCTTCTTCATTCTTGCTATGTGGAGGGCATTTCCTGATAGAACAATGGTCCCTTTGGTTTTACCTACAGTGGCTTTGTCATCCCCCTGGTCCATTTTCCTTTTGATATATTAAATCCTTTGTGGTTGTTATTTTCCCCCCAAGGCCTCCTACATCTTAGCCAAAGGATTCTGGTAATTTGGTTCGGATTCACCTAAATCCTTCCACTCCCTTCTCATGGAGTTTTCTGCCAGGGACAGGATGGGAGTGAGCCAAACTTGTGCTCCAGCGTCGCCCCACTGCCAAAGAAGGCTGCTCATAGTGGGCTCCCCTGCACGAAGCAGGCTGTCCCCTGTGGAGAGCTCACTTTTGCACTTTCTCCAGCTCTTTCCAGTTGTCATGCGTCCAGCCACTTTGATGCAGACAGGTACATTTCTCTAAGGAACTCTTGACTGGGGGGAACAGGAGGCTCCCTAAGTGAGCCATTTGTTCCACGAGTGTCTGCCAAGGACACCAGCGACAGGGCTGCCTGCTTCACCCAGCCTGTATCGCAGCGAGGAATTCGCCATCTGAGGGGCAACAAGGCATGTTTTTGTTTGTGGTTTTGTTCTGTTTTGTTTACCCTACAGATTTGGACTGCCTCTCTTCCTACCGGAATGCTCACATAGAGTGGGCTCAGGCATTTAAATTCCTTTCTTAATCTCACCACCTCTTAACTTAGCCAATATTGAAGAAACATCTCACCTCTGTAGAATGCAGTTTCTCAGTGTAGTTAAAATTTCCAGGGTCACCTTCCAAGTGTTTTAGATGCAGGGACTGCGTTAATGGAGGCTAAAGTGCTCTGCAAACTGTGAAAAGCTATATGTTCATGTTTTTAAAATGCAAATTGCTCCCTAGGTGGAAAAGACAAAGTGGCCCATAGAATTAGACATGCCGTATTCACATCACCTCACTTATTGGACCTCACAGACTTCAATTGCAGAAATGAGCATGATATTAAAATACCTTTGGCTTTTTCTTTATTACAAATATTTGACAATTTTGGGTTAATTTTCCATACGGAGACCATGTTCACATGTACTGTGGGACTCAGAATCTTTTCTGATTGACCTATGATTTCACTTGAACACTGACTTTTCTGAGAAAAAATGTTTGTATTTGTTAAATATCTGTTCTGTGTGAAACAATTAACCAGGAGAGCATCATGGTTAATAACATACATGCAGACCCTTCTATTACACGTTAGGCCTATGGTGAGAAATCCTGTTGTAATCTCCTTCATGAACTACCCTTGACTGATAGGATCAGCCAACGTAGATTCAATTGATCTGTGAATCAGATGAACACTGACACCTCTTTGTGAATGCCAGACTCTCTGCAGACTCAGGGAGAATGTGAGCAGAGGTGAATGAAGGTAGCATGTAAATTGTTTAGCTCTACTGTGTTACTGTAAGTTTGATTGTAGAGCTAATTAGTTTGTATGACTGTCCTGTTTGCAGGAATTATATTTGAGATGCATATTTGCTTTTTATGAAATCAGTTAACAGCAGAGAAAGCCACTGAAATGAAAAAAAAAAAAAAAACTAATTGAAAGTAAGAGGAAATTACCTGAACATACATTGCCAGTAAATTAAATTAATTGAAGGTAATTGATAGTGACTGGAATTAATAAAAGTAATAGAAACAAATTGTACTTAATTGAAATTTATTGAAATTGAATTAAACTCAATAACTCAAAGTCTATTAAAGTTAATAGATTCTAATTGATATTAATTAGAGACAATGCTTAGCAGTTACAGACCATTCTTAAAGGCCTCCCACTGCATTTGAAACCATATGATTGTCTTCCACATGAAAAAATAAATAAATTCTACAGGGTAGGGGGAAAGAGATTCATAGGAAAAAAATCACTGCTTTGGAATTTTAGATTTCTCTGAGGAATAGCTGAATTAGAAAAATTTGATTCTGGCAACAGAGCTTCCCCCTAAAGACTTAGCAAGATAAAAATGGTTTCAGTACCGTTGAGGAGACTTTTATTAGCATTTAATGAGAACATTTTACCTCTTAAAACATTAGGCGTGATTTGGTAAATACTCTGAGAGTACACGGTGTATTTAGCTGCATAATCCATTCCTTTTACTTTCTGTCTCCTTGGCTTATGAAGCATCAAGGATAAGAATTCCTGGAAAGAAACTGTGTCTGCAAATGCTGATTAGCTGATCATAACTTTAATGATTTAGAGAGATTCGAGTGTTGCTAGTCTACAGCCAAATTGTCTTCGGGCATCTACATAGTCACCCTAACAGCTGTATATTGCCCGTCCCTGTAAATGACCTGACATCTTTTCTGACCATTAGGTGGATCCTTTGGAATCTATTAACAAACGAATAGTTTCTACAAACCAAATGGCTAACAATGCTATCATATAGCATTTAACACCTAGAGAAGAGAACTGAAGGATTTGAATTTTCAGTTTTATTCCTCCTTGGCCTCGAGGCTTTGGGAGTGGGGACCATGCCTGTTCTCATGATGTGGAAGACAGAATTCTGCTGGCCCATCCCTCTATTTCAGCAACACAACATGCAGAGTTTATCTGTAGACACTCCCACCTTTCTCACATTAACTAATGTTGCTGCTTTCAGTGTGCTTCTGATTTGTGAGAAACAGTAATTTTCTCTCAAAGGAACTTCAGTAAATTCGTCCCATTGGGAAAATGTACTGAGTAGTTTTACTGCTTACTGTAGGTGAGGTGTGCTAAGCAGACTGAGAATAAATGCCATGTTATTTGGTTTACATTAGAAGTCTCTATACAGTATACAGTGCAATTCTCATGTACTAGTATATTAGCCAAGGTACTCTAGAATAACAGAATATATAGAACACACACACATCATACACACACACACACACACACACACACACACACACACACACACTGATAACCCAACAGTAGCTGTCTATGAATAGAAAGTCCAAGAATCCAGTAGTTGCCTAGTCCACAAGGCTGGATGTCTCAGCTGGTCTTCGGTATATGCCAGAATCCAGAAGAAGTAGGCTCTAATGCCATTAAAGGAATAGACTTACAACAGGGCGGCAAGAGCAAGCAGGGGACAAGCAAAGGCTTCTTCCTTCTTTCTTTGCCTTTAAAAAAGGCAGCCAGCTGATGAAGTGGTCCAGATTAAAGGTGTATCTTCCCACCTTGAAGGAGCAGATTAGAAGTGAGTCTTCACATTTCAAATTATTTAATTAAGACAAAATCCCTCACAGGTGTGCAGTCACTTGGGGTTTAATTAGTTCTAGACAAAGTCACATTAACAGCCAAGAAGAGTCATCATACCTAGGTTAACTCAACTTGTTAAAATTGACCCAGGATTGCCTTATGCTTCCTACGAGAACTGCTTGGCATAAGGCATCAAAGGTTGATTCTGTTATCACTGAGTAATGATAAAGCACAGAGTGCATGGGAACCGTGTGCTAACCGGGAAGCTGCCGACGAAGGACCATCCCATCTTGTCTTTCCCCTCGAGCCTGCAACCGCTGGGCCAGTTTTTCATCTGTCTTTGCTGTAAAACTCCTGTCAGGGCTGATGAGAAGGTTCAGTGAGCCATGATTCCTACATCTTTATGACAATAGCCCTTACTATGAGCATGTTAACCCCAGATTCCACAAGGTGGCAGGAGAGAACTGACTCCTAAGAGCCATGGCATACCTGGGCCTACACACACACACACACACACACACACACACACACACACACACACCATTATTTAGTTAAAAACTTTTAAAATTACTTGTAAACATCAGCTTTGCATGAAAGTATAAAAATCCACCAACATTTGAATAACTGTTTTTTCCCCCAAACTAAATACACATCTGGGTGATGAGAATTTTAGCTATCACAAAAGGATAGGACAGAATCACTACACCTAGGCAATGTCTGACAGAGAGTAGACTAGATACATTGTCTTCCCTGGCTAGGATATTAATTCTTGCCTGAAGATCCATCCAACCAGGCTATTGGCTATTTTGCCACCATTTTTCATGAAAAAGAAAGAGAATACCACTTATATTATGGGAATAGCAATAATCACATACTTTTAGTGGCTATTTTTTATTTTTTTCTCCAGATCATTAATATTTGAAATCTTTAGCCCCATGAGGGAAATATGCATATCTTTCAAAGATCTGTTTATCTACCTATTTTTTTATGTATATGCATGCAGCTGCAGGAGTTTATGTGCATTACACATCAGCATACTCTTGGAAGCCAGAAGAGAATGATAGATTCTCAGGAAGTACAGTTAAAAGTGACTGTGAATGGCTGAGAAGCACCTGAAAAAATGTTCAACATCCTTAATCATTAGGGAAATGCAAATCAAAACAACCCTGAGATTCCACCTCACACCAGTAAGAATGGCTAAGATCAAAAAATCAGGTGACAGCAGATGCTGGCGTGGATGTGGAGAAAGGGGAACACTCCTCCACTGTTGGTGGGACTGCAAACTTGTTCAACCACTCTGGAAATCAGTCTGGNTAGCTGTCTTGTGGGAGGCTATACCAGTGCCTGGTAAACACAGAAGTGGATGCTCACAGTCAGCTATTAGTTGGAACACAGGACTCCCAAGGTAGGAGCTAGAGAAAGTACCCAAGGAGTGGAAGGGGTCTTCAACCCTCTAGGTGGAAGAATAACATGAACTAACTAGTTCCCCCTGCGCTCATGTCTCTAGCTGCATGGAAGGAGATGGCCGAGTTGGCCATCATTGGGAGGAGAGGCCCCTTGGTCATACAGACTCTATATGCCCCAGAACAGGGGAATGCCAGGGCCATTACGTGGGAGGGGGTGGGTAAGGGAGCAGGGCGGGGATGCGGGAGGGTAAGGGAAAATTTCTGAATAACGTGAAATGTAAATGAAGAAAATATCTAATAAAGAGAAAAAAAAAAGTGACTGTGAGCTGCCTTACATAGGTGCTAGATACCAAACAGGAGTGTATGGGGGAAGAATCTATTTTCAATAAAAAAAATTAAAGTTTCAAGGCAAATAGCCATTAAACCAGAGTAACTGTGGATAAAACCAAATACCTGTTAATCAGGAATCATCACTGTAGCCCTTAAGTGACTGTTTACACTTTAAAAGAAATCGTTTCTTAAAACTTAAGGTACAGAATTCTAGTAGACTCTGTCCTGCTTAAACTTCATACAGCTGACTACAAGACATATTTTGAACTTCAATTTCATGATGTAAACATTAAAACACTAACAGCCATATCCAAAAGGCTCCAATTCTTATTGTAAGGTTTAAAAAAATAGATTGTCCAAACCAAATAGTATTTGATGAATAAAACATTCCAACTGGCAATAAATGTAGTAACGTATTCAAATGTTCCAAGAACACGTAAATATTTGTCAGTCCGGGTCCTGTGTATGTCTTAGTCTAAGAATGCAGGCAACAAAGCAGGGCAAATGCATGGAAGCCAGGGATGCTGAGTGCCCTGGAGCGGGACACAGGGGCATTTCTCCATTTCTGTTTGCTTGATCCCTCAACAGATTGATAATGGCTATTCACATGGATGAAGGGAATCTTCCATACTAACCCTTGCAGTTCAAATGCTAGTCTTTTCATCATACAACCTCAAAGACAAACCCAGAAAAACTGTCTTCAGAGCCATTCGGATATCCCTGAGTTCAGACAAGTAGACACATGAGGTTAGTCATCCAATCTTCATACCAAATTAAAGACATATTTGTAAGTTCTCATTGTGTAAGTTCCTCGTACTTGTTTATGACAACAGCTATACCAAATTTGCTACCATTGAAATTTGAACTGTTTCTTCTGCTAGCAAAGTACAAGATAGGTGTGGTTTATGCATGTTTCACATTTGCACTGACAAAATTCCAAGTTCTGTTTCTATTTGTGAATAGTGTAGCACTGGGTATATAAATTAGCACTTTCTGACTCGATTTCTTTGTATTTGAAATGAGAATAGTAACACTTATTCTTAAATATATTGTATCAATTGAATTAATTTATATGTATAAAGAACCTAGCAGGGAGTAAATTAAATAATCTAACAGGAGAAGTAGGCTGTTAGTCTTCTTGAGAAAGGTAATATCTGATTGCCTACTATCTTATTAGCACCTAGGTCAGAACATTAGATTTTCTACAACATGAAAACCCCTAGTCACAATAATACATGTGTCTGTGGGTACTTGTGCTCCAAATCCTTGACTTTCTTTACAACTAAGTTTGTGCTTTGCACCAAATAAATATGACTTTTAGTGATAATACTTAATGTCAAACCCAGGTAGTATGTGTCAAAATAAAGTTGACTAAATGCAACTGTTGGGTTTTTGTATGATTATAGACAATGAAAGTTTGTAAGTGTACCCGATGATGTGCATCTTCTTCATAAGGGCTGGGGGTCACAGGAAATGTCTCCAGAGTAAACTCAGACAAGCACTGGTTCAGCCCAGATATGTTCTCTAATCACATATATGGGATTATTTGTTGAAATGCAAATGGGCAAATTTTCTCATTTTTATTTAAAATTTTTTATCTTAAAAGCTTGTCTTTGGGGGCTGGAGAGATGGCTCAGCAGTTAAGAGTGTTGCTGCACTTGCAGAAGACCCAGGTTCTGTTACCAACACCCATATATCAGCTCACACCCACCTCTAACTCCAGTTCTAAAGGATTCAGTGCCCTTTGACCTCTATGGGATTTTGCACACACATGATACACATACACACACTCAGGCATACACTTAAAATGGAATAAATATACGTCTTTTAAATTTAAAGAAAAAACTTGTCTTTTGCTAACTGAACTAATTTTCCAGGTAAGAATTTTAAAGTTGATTCCAACAACTTTCTTTTGACCTTCAAATGCTGAAGATGTTCTTGGAGAAATCCCTGTAGAGTGTGGATAGAAAGTTTAATTTTCTGCTCTTTACAGATTGAAAAAAAAAAAAAAACTCCTTGAATTGGTTTAGTTAGGAAAAATACAGCCAAATCTGTAGCCTATAACCATGACCTAGTTAAAAACAACTTCCTTCCTTTCCTCCCTCCCTTTCCCCCCTCCCTCCTCCCTCCTTCCCTTCTTCCCCCGTCCACCTTCCTTCTTTCCTCCCTCCCTCCCTCCCTCCCTCCCTCCCTCCCTTTCTTCCTTCCTTCCTTCCTTCCTTCCTTCCTTCCTTCCTTCCTTCCTTCCTTCCTTCCTTCCATCCTGTCCCTTTCTGTGTATGCTCATGCACAGCACCCGTATGGAAAGGAAATCTTGGAGTACTAAGCTCTCTCCTTCTACCGTGTGGGCTCCTGGGATTGCACTTGTGTTGTCAAGATCGCTGCTTTGTTGACTGAGCCACTTCAATGGCCTGCTCTACTTTTCTGTAGACAAGAAAACCCAATTCAAAGGCAACAACGAGAGTATGGCTTCCTCTGATTTAAGGGGATGATCCACCAACATATTTCCCCTTCTGATTGTTATGCCATGAGGAAACATCTGGCTTGACGACTTTGCTAGATCTCTTCAGAGATTGCCCCAAACTGGGAAGCTCCCCTATTTGCTAAATATGGCCAGTTTGTCAGGACTGAAGCTGTGTTAAGATCTAGTCAATTCCTGCATCAGTCTGGGTTTGCAAAGTGATTTAGAGTGGCCTATTTATTTTTTGAAAAGATGAGTTATCTTTTAAGAATAAATTGTCTCATTTCAAACTGATGTTCAAATATTCTAAACTGTCATATCACATCCTCATATGAAATATACTTTTGCCCTTTCCTATAAATTTTGTATAACAGAATACAACATTATCCACTAGTCTCTCCCTTTCTCTCTTCTTCAGATAATCATGTCCTTGGGGCATTATAAGGGAAGACATGCATCCAAGCCACTATAATCCCCAGGAGTGTGATTGCCTTGTGGTAATTATACCCCCTTTCACAATGTCTTATGCTATTATTATGGTGCCTTATTGCTCAAATACCACAGAGATATCACATAATGTAATTACCTTACCTTATCAGGCTTTAATAAATAATGTAGAAAGGATGGTTTCTGCAGAAATCCTGTCGACAGAGGCCAAGTATTCAAAGGGAAGGAATTTGTGATATAGCTAGTGGCAATTTGCAGAACCTAAGGAAAGCAACTGAAACATTAACATCAGATATTATGTCACCGTGAATGATTAAAGAAATTCATGATTCCGAATGTATCAGAGTGTAGCACGCACTCTGGACACTGGGAGAGTAGACTGCCCATCCAAGTGTGAACATTTGACATGTACATGTTTTTGTGGGATGGAAAGATCACTGAGATGGTGTGTCTGTTGCTGGACCTTCTTATGCCTTTTCATCCAGTGTAATTGTTATAAAGGTGAATCAATATGTGTTTGAAGCATGAACTATTACATAAAGAATAAGCATCTTATAGTCATTGATTTAATAACATTTAATGATTGTTTCTCTCACTCGCATTATTGGAGATGCTGCATTTCCCTTCAGCTTATTAAATATGGAACTGCTATATTGATCAGTGATCTGGCAGAGAACTCCAAGTTTCATAAAAAAAAAAAAAAACAACACTGTACATGGAGAATAACCACCTAACTGCATAATAATATGGATATTATTTACTTAAGCCCTCAAAATATAGCCAGGATAAATACTCTTATTAAATGAAGTGTAATTTAAGTGATTTTTATTCTGCTTATGCAAAGAAAAAGAAAAAGCACAATTTTATTAGAAATGTCATGACTGTGTCAGTTTCAGAAGCTTTGGCGCATAGAAGAGAACATTGTGTTAGGGCGGGGGTTCTTAACTGGTGGATCACAACCCCTCTGGAAGGTCAAATAGCCATTTCATAGAGTTTATCTAAGGCTGTCAGAAAACACAGATGTTTACCTTATGATTCATAACAGTAGCAAAATTACAGTTATGAATAGCAATAAAATAATTTTATGATTGGAGGTCATGTATTAAAGGGTCACAACATTAGAAAGGTTACAAACCACTTTGCTAGGTTTCCCAAACCAGGGCCAGTGCTTCCCCAAAATCAGTGTACTTAAATGGGTGAGTTATGGAAGAAGGCAACTCATTCATAAAACCTGTAGGAAATATAAATATTAAGTGTGTTAATCATATACAGAAAATGCAAAACAGAAATAGCACATGTTTTAGGATGCTAGGTGGTATTGTATTAGATTTTATTTAATGTCCTGTTGCTATGTTATAAATGACTAAGCATGCTCACAATAAAAATAAAAAGGAAATTCAAAGTAACTGAAAAATGGGATAACAAGAGTGAGACAAAGAGAGATGGGTGAGGAAGATGTGATAGGGCATTCTGTAATGAAGAATATTCGTAACTTACTGTAGCTATCCCAATATTGACTTCTTCACATTCCTTGTGGTATCTAATAGGTCACAACCACTGACAACTGATTATGGAACAGGAATGGTATAGGATATTCAATTAAAGTTTTAAAAATGCCTGTTTTCAAGTATTTCCAACTCCGTGACTTTCTTCTCTGTCTCTGTAAATTTCTCTGTCTCTCTCTCTTTTCCTTTTTCTCTTTGTGTGTGTGTGTGTGTGTGTGTGTAATGGGGATTCCTAAATGAACAGTATTTTAGATTTCTTTTATCAATGCAATTAATTTCTGCAACTTAAGATATGTGAAATAACAAATATACTTGCTGCCTCAGATAAGAAATATAGAGTGGCTTAAATTGGGAGCAGGCAGAGACTTGTGGCTCTCCTAGGGACTCTGAGGAGTCTACTGCTCCACTAGCTGTAGCTTCTGGAGACATCACCACACCACATGGTTGACAGCCTCCTCCCTCCATACTAGCTATTGGTGGGAGGTTGGGTCTCTGTCACCACACATCATTCTGACTTTTTCTTCTACTCTTTTTCCTCTATTTTGGGAAAGCCTTCTTGTTTACATTTTGCTAACCTGGATAATTCAATATAATCACAGTTTTGGGTGACAGACGAGTGAAGTTAACTCCCTCTGGAGAGTTGAACTCCCTTTAGTGTACAATATTTTCAATATTTTCTGGAGATTAGGTATAGTCTTTTTGGAGAGAAAAGCATTATTCAAAGCTTAATGGGTGTGGGGGTAGGGATTCTGTTACAAAACGAATTCTATCTTTGACTCTTGGCTGCTGTGATGTGAGCACATTCCCTGTAAGTACTCCCTCCATGGCATGCTGCCTCTCTGCAGTTCTAGGAGCAATGGAGCTAAGTGAGCATGGACAGAAACCTCCAGAACAGCAGACGTTCTCTTCTAGGTTGGTTTCTAGTGGGTAATGTGTTATAGTGAGGGAAAGCTGACTAACGCAAACAATTATTGTCAACCTTTAGTGCAACCTAACAAAATGTTTACATGAAACAATAAATTATATAATACATTATATATAATTTATAAACATGTATTATATTAATAAATATAAAAATTACATATTATAAAATGATTATGTTTAATAATCACATATAATGTTATATAACTTATTATGTAATATATAATTTAAATCACATATATACATATGTATGTGTGTATATATATATATATATATATATATATATATATATATATATATATATATGTGTGTGTGTGTGTGTGTGTGTGTGTGTGTGTGTGTGTGTGTGTGTGTATTAGGGTTCATCCAGAGAAGAACAATCAGTAAGTTGGTAGTAAAGTATGCAGTAAGCACACATGAGGTAAGGTTGAAAGAAGCAGTCCAGGAGGATTAGGTATTCTCTGAAACTCTATTCACAAGCTTCGTTCCTTCTTCATAGGCCATAGGTATATGGAACATTTCTGAAAATCCACTCTGTTGAGAAAAATTCTAGCCGTTTTGAAAGTACTTTATTTTACATTTTATATTATCTTACAAACTACTATGTTTCCATTTGGGATTTCCATACTCAGCTCACTTTGGTTGATTCTACTATCCCCAAAGATACCCCTGCACCTTGCTACCCTCATTCTTCACCATATCCTTTGGCCTCAGCATTGTCCCTTACACTGTTTTCTATGTTCCACATGATATAAGTATTTTTTTAAAAGAACAAAATAATATATGCTATAAGATAGTTTATTGAGTAAAGGCACCTGTTGCCAAACCCAATGATGTTAGGTTGATTTCTGGGACTCCCGTATGGTGTCCTCACACATGCAGCATGGCACACACACACACACACACACACACACACACACACACACACACACACTAAATAAATAAATAAATAAATAAATAAATAAATAAATAAATAAGTAAAATAATAACCCCTAAAATAATCTTAATAAATGTTTTGAGAATTCAAATTCACATAATGTAGGCAAATCCTTTAAAAATATGATTAGACTACTAATTTTATTATTCTGTGAGCTGTCAACATCAAACACAGTATAGTCTTTATTTTAATCTTCATTTTATTCTAGGGGCCCATTATTTTCTTAGTTTACATGAACTCTTGGTCTGCACTGCTTTCTAGACTGCTGAGATGTCATTCATGAGCATCCACGCATGTCTCTGGGAAATCATATGATTTTGAGTCTTAGGCTGCCTGTTTTGTTTTGGTTTGGTTTTTGTTTTAATTTAGGAGAAATAGTTCTGGAGAAAAAGCAGCCATACATGAACTTTTCTGTTTCAAAGAGAACATAAGTCATCCTAAAACAGCTATTTTTATTTTATTTTTAAAGTCCCAAACTTCTCTGCACTCTAATCATATTCAAAGAGCCAAAGCTTGCACAGTTACCACAGGACTCATGAGCATCTGAACTCAAGATTCCCAGTGGGGAAGGACTAAGGTCATGACCTCTGAGAAGACGCATAATGTTTGATATATTGACAGGAAACAATCAAATTATAATCTGGCAGATCACTTCCCAACAGACTACAATTACTGTACCTGCTTCCGTGATTTATGGAATTTCCCTTGTAACCACTGGATTCACTGGAAGGATGAATAACAAACACCCTACCTCAGGAAATCAAAACTTGAGAGGACGGTGAACAAAAACAGTCTCGGGAAAAATAACAGAAGATAGTAACAGCAATCACAACAAACAGCTTTAAGAGCGAGGCGCATTCTTCAACATTAAACTGTAAATACAAGGCATCAATGGTAGCTCACATTGAAAGTTAAACTAACATGAAGCCTCACAAGAGCCTGGACTTGATGATATGTATTAAAGAAACAATGTAAGTCTATTTAAACAACCGGTCAGTGTTGACTTTGGGGCTGATTGTGTCTGTCCATCTCCACTGCCCTGCTTCCTTCCCAGAACACCGTGAGAGCTGTCGCACTCATTTGCCCTGGCTTTTCCACTCCTGGGTTCTAGGTTAGATGGTTGTCTCGAATTAGCCAGTAGAATGAAGAAGAGGCGGTGCTGTGATAGCCCTGGGACGGCGTGTGTGCCCGTGTATGATGCCGCTAAAGTCCCAGCATTCAAAATTAAATGATTTTGCAAAATGGTTTATTTTCTGATGGTGCTAGGGAACGACCCCAGGGCCTGCACATGATAGGCCAATACTTGATCTCTGAGCCATGTAGCTACTATAAAAAAATTTTTTTTAAACAGTAGATTACTCACAAAAAGATTAAGGTATGAATTCATAAATTTGGCTCATACTGGTAAATCCCACCTGGTCCCTGTTTTTTGAGATACCCTGCATTTGTACAGTTTTGTAACTGCCCTTGGGATACAGCTGCTGAGGTGAGTGCCATAGAGAATGCCCAGAACTCACAACCATGGTATGTGGGTCTTTTCCAGTAATATTTGCTATTGTTAGAAAGAAATACACAACATCATCTTTATTGTCAGTCCATCGAGTTAAAAGTACTCTGAGATGAATCCCATTCCCACACAAGATACCATTCATCTACTAGATGGAAGAATATGAGTTTTATATATTTACAATATAATTACTAAATATAGACTCGTGGAATAGAAATGACATACTGCAAGGAGAAACCTAATAACAGCATAGTTATAAAAACACTAAAATATTTCAGCAAATCTCAGAAATGGTAAAGTGTCAGAAAGAGGGAGAAAATAAAAGCACCGTTAACTCTCCTGCAGGGGAAGAGGGCTCTTCGAGGACAGAAGAAAAAGCATGGGTAAGTAGAACATAGATATTTATGGATGACCAGCCAGAGGAATTGGGGAAAATAAGCACAGAAATGAAAGCACTTAATCAAACTTCAGATTTAACAAGGAAATATAGAGTTGTTAATATCTCAAAAGAGCAAAGAGTAGACATTTAAAGGAATACACAGCAAAATGAATTAAGTAGTAAACATCAGAGAGCTGAATACTTGTCCCCATGCTGGTATGCAGAACTCAAAGATGGAGGAAAGTTGTAACATTTCACTAGACATTACTTTAAAAGGTATAATAAGAAAGAAAAAAAAAGGGAAGTTAGGGAGATGGCACGGGATGAAGTGCTTGCCTGTAAGCATGAGCTCCACAGACTTCACACTGGAAAGCCAGGCATGGAAACACACATGCTCAGGCCCAGGGAGCTGGAGGGAAGAAACTGGAGGACCCCTGAGGCTGGCCAAGCAGCCTTCTAGCTAAAATGGTGATGTTCAGATTCTGTAAGAGATCCTGCCTCCAAATAATGAGATGGAGGGCAAATGTAGACAACATATAGATTCTGACCTCCACACGAGTGCACACATGTGTGCCTGTGTACCTGCACATGTATGAATATGTACACACCCACACTGAGACAGAAAGCAAAGCATTTAAAGTTTGAACATAAAGAGTGGAATAATGACACTAAAATTCCAGGGAAACGCTTCGGTGTGAGCCGGGGTGTCAGACAAACGAGACGAGAGAGGCTACATGTACTGAAGAGGACATTGAAGGACTTTAGGCAATGACAGAAAGAAAAATTTATGAAGAAGATATAAAAGTCATAAAGTTGGATGCGCCGGGGAGATAGCAGCAAAAAATATATAGAGCAAAATATTCAAAATGTACATTGACCTTGATAAAATGCAATTATGGGGAAAGATTTTACTGTTGTCATATTCAAGAGTTGCACAGATATAACAGACAAGAAATAAGCGATGGTGCAGAGACAGAATAATATGTCCAATAAAGTAGACTTTATGGGTGGATACACACAGCTATGCAATATTACAAAGCTATATTTATGGTAAGAAGAAAACACTTTTGCTTAAGTCTATAATGTATTTGTAATAATTATTAATATCCTACCCATAAATAAAATGGTTCTGTTGAGGGAAACTTTCAGTCTACAATCTCTTATCACCATACAACATAACATTTAACATAAAATATCCTTTTAAAATTAAGTTTTAATATTATAAAATAATGTATTCAAGCACTCCTAGGGGCTGAAGAAAGCAAAACCTGAAACTGTAAGCAGTCTGAAAAATAAGGGCAGATAAAGGCATCTTTGTTGGAGAAATTTGAGTAATTGCTTGGAGAGGACAGAATACCATTTCTTCATTTTTAATCTCCCTTAGTGAGGCATATTGGAATTGCGACACTTCCAGTCTAAGGCAGATGCTCCAGTGTTTTCTGAAGTTTCTTCTCCTTCAGTGTCATACTGACCTCATCACCATCACCACCACCTCCCTCGTCTGACTACTTCATCACCAGGTGTCATATTACAATTTTCCTAGCATGCACCAAATAAAGAGATTGTCATCATATAAACATTTACTCTCAGCTCTATGCAAAGAAATGTAAAAGATCTAGATATAATGGATGGTATTCTAGAAAAATATAACTTACCATAAAAAAGCTATGAAGTTCCTTACAATTATCTGTTGATTAGGCAAAGTGATGTCCATTCCATGAACTTCCTGGAGGAGAACAGAAAGTTAAATGATTACTGTCTCAGAGAGAAGAGGTAAAGATAGCCACAAACATTGTTTCAGATCAAGTTGCAAATACAAAGTGACAGAAAAAGATTCTCTCAATGTGGGAATCTGAGCTTGAGTAAATGTCATTGTCATAATGACACAATATGTAAGATGTCAGGGAGTGGGGGTGGTGAGGGACTGTTCCACATACTGAGATGAGGGAACTAAAGTCCCAGTAAACAAATGGACTTTACATAGCAAACTGTTAAGACAGGCAAATAACTCACTGTTTATTTGAGAAGCTATTTGCTAAGGTGAACCAAGTGCCTAAGTTTGGCTTCTTAATATCTCAAACCAACAGTGAAGTTGTTTATTGATTTACCGCCTTAACTTCCTGGGCAAGGGTTTCCTTGAAACAATAGTAAAGTAATGTTGATATAATAGGTGTGGATGGTCATGTCTGACAGCAAATCATATTAGAAGTAGGTGTTTTCACTTTTCACCCCAAAGTATCACAGGTGAGATCAGATTATATCATGGCTTTCAAAATATGAACCAGAGAACTGAGGGCAGTGAGATCTACTGTTTTTGACGTTTAAGAATGTTCAGAACACTGGATGGAGAAAGTAAAACTGCACTCTGCATTTCCTATTTTGAAGCTCAAATAGTAGCATCAAACTCCTACAATTTCAATTTTTCCACAATCCTACACACCACAGTTGCTTGTGTATTTACGTAAAAATCTAACTTATGCTAGAGAACAGCAGAATTCAGGAAAAAAATAATGAATAAGAATAGTTAACACTAATAAAGAAGGATGCATCACCATGGGCCCATCTATAAATATAACTTACTGTAGCAATAGTTCTTCAAGGGAAAGGTCATGGCCGTCTTTATAAATGCTACAAGCGCAAGCAACACCAACATTTCTTGTTGAAATTTTCAGTGTCAAAGTGAGAGGTTAATAATGATCATGCATTACCATCTTGTCATCAAAGCCAATCACAGGTAAGGAGGGAAAGTGTTGGATTCCCCAAAACTTCTGAACACATGACCACTACAGAATCTAAACAGTCTGTTTCTAGATATTTACCCAAATGAAAACATTTGCCTACTCAAATGAGTATTCAAGAATACTCACCAGGCGTGGTGGCACATGTCTTTAATCCCAGCACTTGGGAGGCAGAGGCAGGTGGATTTCTGAGTTTGAGGCCAGCCCGGTCTACAAAGTGAGTTCCAAGACAGCCAGGGCTATACAGAGAAACCCTGTCTTGAAAAAAAATAAAACCAACCAAACAACCAAACAAACAAACAAAAACAACAACAACAAAAAGAATACTCATAGTCTCTTTATTTGTAATAGTCCCAAACTGGAAAACATTCAGTAGTCCACCAGGAGGATATAAAAATGTGGTTGTATATCAGGTCACTGATGAAGACAGCCACAGATATAAACTATCGATACAAATAAAATTATAAATAAATTTCCAAATAATTGTATTCACTGAAATAAGAGACTCTCCAAACCCACAAGAACAGTAACTAAAGAGTACATAATATATGCTTCAGTTTTCTTTAAATCCTATATTGAGAACCAATTTAAAATCCCAGTGGATTAACAGTTATTTCTGCAAGAAGGTGGATTACAATGAGCATGAGGTTATAAGTTGTACAGCCATAATCATAACCCTAGCAATGCTCTCATCTGTTTACACAGATATCCCAAGTACCAAACTCTATGCTTTTATCATATATATGTTGTATAGGTTATAATTAAATCTTTCTCCATTATACTCCTAAGTAGCTAATGGCCACTGTGTATCTGATGGCATTGTTCCTGGGGTTGTATTAGCAAAATATTTATAAGTAAGAAATGTAAATAGCAGGTCAGAAGAAAATAAAACAAATAGTATTTTCTTTGGCCTGATTCTACACCTCTCTGTTCATATCTCTAATGGTTGAAAAGAAAAACTAGAATAGACTCATTAGCACTGCCTCCCTGGAAGAAACATATATTCTATGCCATACCATAAAAAATGATACTTTAAAAACAACACAAAGGTAAATGCTCAACAAAAGAGGAGTTGCCATTTCCTTTCCTTGGGAAAATACTAGTCCATTTCAGAATCTTAAGGGTAACCTGAGTTTATCTGAAACTGCTTTACAAGTGTGATAAGACCTAACTAGATCTGGACCAAAAACAGTATGTCAATCAAAGGTTTGCAGGATGCCCTGAACAGCAGTGTGGAGGGAAGATGACCTTCCATAGCTGTCCCTAAAAGGGAAGTCTTGTACAGTTCCCTTCATAAACTGCTGGTAAAACACCGTGTTAGAAGTTAGGATGCTTCTCGTTCTGTTCTTTTATCACTGGTTAGCTGTGTCTTCGGGAAAGCTGGTACCTCTTTATGCCCCAGCTCCTAAGGTAGAAAATGTGTGCATGTGAAGAACACCTGCCCTACTTATTTTATAGGTCTGCTGTGAATATAAAAGTGCATTTGAAATTGCTGAGCGCTTTACAGAAAAGGGGATTATTCTTTGCCTTTATGGGAGAAAAGATTTTATTTCTAAAAGCACTTAGAGCAATTTGGGTATTTACATAATAGCTAGGAGAGTGCACTTGTAACAGTAAGACCTGGGGAAAGTATAGATTCCCGGTTGTATATTCCTTTATATCATCTGCAGCCTTTATTTCATTGTTCTACACAAAGCAAGTACTAAGTAATTTTTGATCACATAATTTTGATTCTACCTTTGATTACTGAATGCCCTACTTATGAAGCACTTTTCCTAAATTACTATAGAGTGCTAAGAATCTCTTCCTGTGAATGTGTTAAGTTCTAAATTTGGTGGAAAATTCTTGGAGAAGAGGAACCAAGCTATGTCTAAATTAAAAAAAAAAAAGACCAGCACAATTTCTATCAAGTAATATAGCATGTATAAATGAATCTTTTATCTTTTAATGAATGAGTTTGAAACATTTCAGTGGGTGATTAGCAGAAAATCATGCACTTGTTCAGTTCCCAGGCAGCCTTTACGTTTGAATTTAAGTATTTGAAACAAATAGTTTGCATAGATGAAGTTATTTTTTAAAAATGATATGCATGGCCCTCTGAAGGACAAATAATTATATTGCACCATTTCTTTAACAAATAAGATCTATGTAGTATAAGTTTCCCTTTCAAGAGAGACACATGCTTACCTTACTCCCCAGCAGATACCAATCTGAAAGCTGGAATGCTGTCCCATAGTTTCTGATGAACTTGAGGATTTGACTCGTTTATCTCTTCACACACAAAGGTCACATGAAGTCTCCACAGATGCAAAAAGGGATTGATACGTAGAAGAAACTTGGAAATTTTGTCCCAGTACATTAGGGGGAAATATGATTAGAAATCTGAACCTGTTCTCCAGACCTCAGCTGTGAATCATAGATGGTATTCAAAATGGAACCCAGTGCCTTTGGTGTTCAGTTCTCAGCACTAACCATTTCATGAGCCTTATTCATCACTGTACTCAACATGAGACATTCAATTAAGTGTGCTCAGGTTTTAATACTGCACAAGATTGGCTATAAACCCAGGAACGCACGCAGATCACATGGTACTCTTTTCCGTTATCTTTTGCACCTTACATTACTTTTCATGCAAGGTTGTAACTGCATGATACTTTATAAACTGTTTCTCTGGAAACCCAGGTGGTCTCATTGTACATCCACAGCAGGATGCTTGCTGCAGTCACACGAGCAGACTAAACTTCTGATACCCTGTTAGCATTGCATGGTAATACTGGAATTCCCTGTCAACCTTGAAAATAAATCCCATCTCTCTCCTGGCCTAGTTGGGCCTATTATTTCACTTAAGAGTGAAAGTTAAAATAACTTTAATACTTTGAGCCCATTACCTGGCAGTGTCTAACTTATTTCCTGAGCCAGTCCTAACCATTTGTAGTAGTGTGGGACCTCTCCGTTCATTATTTCTGCATATTTGATTTGACATAAATCAGATGTGACTGTGTTTATGAATGTTGACTATGGCCACTCATAAAAACAAGCCACTGAGGTGAAGTTCTTTCATACTAGCAAGTTACTACGGTAGCAGGGAGTGTGGTATTTCTTTCTATTCCACACTGGAAAGCAAGTATTACTACCTGCCTGCCTGTCTCACATTGAGCTATGTATTATCTAAGATGGAAGAAGTGATACTGATATGTTTTCAGACTAAAAGGAGATGCCACGTGCACGTAGCAGAACAAACTCCTAAACACAGCTACTTACAAACAAACCCTCAGCAATAGATGTATATAAAGACAAAGCAAGACTTAATAAACTTTATGTGATATTGTAGGGTTACAGGATTCTCTCCATCACACATAAGCCAACACAGGCAAAATAAATTAAATAAAAATAAATTAAATTAAAAAAAATAAATCCTTGAGCTGAATTATGGTTGAGTTACCAGGAATCCTAGTTTCTAGAACAGTCTCCTTACTCTACCTCTGCAATCCTACTAGGGGATTACCATGGAGACTGGGGATCCATACTCTTCATTGTGTATGTGAAACTGTCCCAGACATTTTAGGGTGACAGGAGCTAATAGAAGTATAACACATTTTGAGCATGAAAATTTAGACTGAAAGTCGATCTGTTAGTAATGTAGTAGTGTCTATAGAGTAGAAAAAAGTAATAAACTTAAATATTAGGTAAATTAGTCTTCACAATATAAAAATTTCATGAAAAATCATAAAGGAATTTTTATAAAAACAGAATCCTATGACTTAAAATGTCAATATTTGAAATATGTCTATTACATAGAAGAAAGTTGAAAATTCATTTATCTTATAAAAAGAAACATTCCAAGGGAAAAAATAACAAATAATTTTAAGAATAAAAAATTTTAAAAGTCTCACAATTAAAGTATTAAATGCTATTAAATAGTATAGTCGATATAAGGTGGGGAATAAAGAAGATTAACATGGAAATAGTTGTGACACCAAGAAGGAAGAAATAGTTAACCTTTCCATAATGAGAGTCAATCACTTGTAAGAATCAAATGTCAGACTGATTCATTTTAACTGGCAGTAAAAATCAAACTAAAATCAAGTTACACATTGCAAATTTACAGGGAAATTTATAATTCTAATGTTAAGTAGACTATTATTTAAATACCAATGCGGAATAAAGATATTTTTAAACTTCATATATAAGACTTCAGGAGTCTAGAAACCCAGGCTTTTCAGAGTTCAATTAAATTGATATTCTCTGTAAACACTGGCTCAGTATAGATGAGAGGTCAATGCCATCCCTTTAAACATTCCAAGTTATATGTAAAAAGTGAGTGAAAAAATACACAGAAGCTTTGGTAAATAACTCCATTGGAAAAATATGGTCTAACTATAATCCATAGCACCAAAAAGGATATGTATAGAGTAAGGGACAGGGTGTGGTGTGTGTGTGTGTGTGTGTGTGTGTGTGTGTGTGAGAGAGAGAGAGAGAGAGAGAGAGAGAGAGAGATCTTAGGAGACATAAATAGGTAAATAGAACAGATAGTTATAGATGGATATAGATTGAACAGGAATGGGGTAAGAGGGAATTGATGGAAAAAATTGGGTAATCGAGTGAGAGACAACTAAAGTCAGGGGCCATTTCAGGGGCAATGTGAACACCTAGTACAATAGAAGTTTCAAATATATATGTGTGTGTGTGTGTGTGTGTGTGTGTGTGTGTGTGTGTGTGTACATATACAAATACTTGAAGACAATCTAAATAAAATCACCAAAATAATGGAGTAGACAGAGCCACAGTTGGATATCTCTTGTTACAAAATGATGCTTCCTGTAACAGAAATGGGTTATATTTAATTGAGTTGTTGGTCAAAAGGGTCTTATGGGAGCCGCCAAACCATCCAAGCTGTAGCCAAGACTGTAAGTTGTTCTCTACAAAGTGATGGCAAGGCTCTATTGCTAAAGACAACACCCACACAACTCATTTAATACAGAGAAGTATGTGGGTGCCTTCATCCCTATGGGTCATACTGGCTTGGCATAGAAAGGTACTCTGAAGCCTATCAAGAGAGAAATGTGCACCAACACAGCCCAAAACCCATTTCCAGTGGCGTCCTGTCTGCAATAAACGCAAATGCGATGGTGGCACAAAGCTCGCGGGAGTAACCAACCAAAATCTGATTAGACTTAAGACTCATACCGCAAAATGGATCCTATACTGAATGCTGCTTGGATGGTCAAGAACCTGAAACTAGATAAACCAGGGACTAGAATATAGCCAAATACTACTGTTCTACTAAAAGACTGTACAATAAAATGAGTCTCAATCACACTCTGCTAAACTCATCGATGAGTACCTTCCTCCTACAGCAAAGGGAAATAAATACAGAGAACCACACCGGGACAATAGGCAGAAAGTGATGGACCTTGGGACACAGCAGTAAATGGAATGTCCCCATCAAATCTCTCTCCTCAGAGTTCATGGAATCCTGAGGAAGAGGGGGCAAAAGGAGTGTAAGCGCCAGAGGGAATGGAGGACACCAAACACAAGGCCCTCTACATCAAGTTTGATGCACATATGAACTCACAGGGTCTGCATGGATTTGCATCAGATGGGGTCCTAGAGAAGTAAATATGTTCCCCCATTCCTAACCAAGACGTAATCACCAGTTGTCAACCACTTGAAATTAAAATTTTATTTTCTCTAAGGAAGTCTGACTAGAGAAAGTCTGAAGTGAATGCAGCATGCCCAATAGTAGAAGGCCAAGAGAAAGTGAACTTACTGGCATCTTTGGAGGTTCCTTGTCCCGTAATGTAGTGTCAGGGCCTTTCCTGCTTGTTGATTTCTTTTATCTTACTTTTTATTCTTTATTTGTAATTTTATATTTTATTCATTTTCCATTTATTGCAAATAGGTTATTTATTTTCACAAAATGTGTTCTACTTACGTTCTCCTCCCTCTACTCTGCCAGCCCCCCCTTGCCATCCCTTCCATCCAGATCAGCCTTCATTCTGTCTCTCATTAGGAAACAAATTGGTTTCTATAGGATAATAATGAAATACATTACATTAAAACATAATGAGATCAAGCAAAAAACTAACCACTGGAAATATTTTAGGGAAAAATAAAAGAAGTATGGTTTTCCAAATTTGACCAATAGCTCTTCTAATACACACATCAAAGTGGTCAGAGAAAAGACCATGAGACTTCAAACTCACCGAAGAAACCCACAGGCACTGATGAGAATGGGAACAATAGTCTCCCACAACACACTAACAGGTAATCTGATTCCAAACGGTCAGCCTTGAAATCAAACATCTCCAAGTTACATTTAGGAATATAAATGCATAGACGCGCGCGCGCACACACACACACACACACACACACACACACACACACACACACACACATATATATATGCTTTAACATCTGCATATATAGATATGATGAAAAAGAAGATATACATTAATATAAAATAGAGCAAGCAAAAGCTCATGGGAGGATTTATAGTGATAAAGGGAAAATGACAGGTGATGTAATTATATAATAGTCTCAGAAATAAAAGAAATACAGCTCTCCTATCTCTCATGAGACTCTTTCTGAGAAGTAGACATAAATTTGATTTTCACTTAAGTTCCAACTAGTTTAATTTCACTTTGTGTGTGTGTGTGTGCGTGTGTGTGTGTGTGTACATGTGTGTGTGCACCTGTGTGTGTGTGCACCTGTGTGTGTGCATGTGTAATTGAACTATAAGGTTCAAGCGACATGAAGTGACTGCCTTATAGTGTCACTTGTATGCAATTGTGTCTGTGCCTGTGGTACTTATTTTTACAGTAAATTCCAGTGAATTGCAGCACAGTAATCATCTGACTCATTTTCAGTCTTACGTTTTGCTACAGAATTACAAACCAGCTAATTCAGGCCTTCATTCCATTCTGTACAAACTCTGTTTACATTATTTGTATCAAATTCACCTTTAGGGGACAGAGAAAGGACATCAAAATGGCAGAAGTGGTGAGCTAAAGAAAATTGTGGTGGTGATAGTCCACATGAAGCTTGTCTCCAAATCATTTTCAGTTGTGACTTTTAGGATCTGTCCTTGCATCTTCAAGTACTTCTCCTTCTACATATGTCTGGTATATTCTGGATTTGCTTTATAATGCCCAGTTCCTGGTTCCTACCACATGACATACATCTGAATAATTTACATCAATTGACAATGACATGAATCTTTAAAAAAAAATACAGTCCTCAATATTAAGAAATTAAATTGTACCAGGAATACAACATTGCTTTCTCCAATAGCTTGGAGATAAACATACTTATTTATGTAGGTAGAGAGCTTCTCTGTGCCTGTGATCTCTTCACACAAAATTGGATAAGTCTGGCTCAGACTGTATTACTTTCTCTGTTCACAAACAAAATCGTTCCGGCTTCTGAGAAACTGGTGTCTTTGTCCCTGCTGTGATCAATCTCAATAGCTCAAAGGGATGAAAATCCAGCACATGGTTGCGTAATCATTAGACATTTTACACACATTCAGAAAATAATATACTCGTTGGCTGAAATGGATTGAACAGAAGATCCCAGTTCACATAATACATTTGCAGGAATCCAGGTCACTCTAAGCAAAGAAGTTTATGAACTTGACAACAACATACTGACCAAAATAGAAGCTTAAGTAATCTGTTGAATGTCATGTAATGCACATCATCATAAGATGTTATTAAAATGAAACTGCATGTTTCCTTTTATGTGTTTATTTTAAATCTATGGAAATCTCTAGGTTTATGCCTCAGAGCACAGTGACCACAGCATCCAGAAGAGGATGTGAGGTTTCCGGTAACTGGAGTAGGCAGTTGTAACCCACTGGGCACAGTGCTGGGAACCTCCCTCTTTGGGTCCTCTGCAGGGGCAGTATATACTCTGAACCACAGAATAATCTCTCCAGTCCTTGAACTTGTTTGCTACCTAAATTAGGGGCACCACCACCTTCAAAAGCAGAAAGAGCAGAGTTGTGATAGTTGGTGATACTTTGCAGTCTGCAAGGAATGTATTAAGCTAAGGATCATTGTATAATTGGAGATGTGATAAGGATCAACATATAATAAAAAGTATAGTAAGGATCATCATACAATGTGAGATAGGATAAGGGTCATTGTATAATATAAGATAGGGGAAGAGTCATTGTGTAATAATGTGAGAAGCAAAGAGTTCGGCGTCTGAGCTACAGACAGCCAATGAGCACGTACTACAGAGAAGCTGCTGGGTTTCAGGAAACCTCAGAAGCAAGCAATGATGTTACTTACAACTTTTACCTTCTAAGCTGCCAGAAGAATTATTTTAAAGAGAAGAAAGTTATGGGCCAATCATGTTTATTCTAGTGCTAAATCATGTGACGCACAATGCTTAAACTTTTAATTATCCTCCTAATTCTCAGTAATCTACAAATACTATCACTATTAGGATATTAATTTTCATATGCCCCAAAGTTCTGTTATAATGTTCTGATGTTCAATGAAGTGTTGTAATAAATGTGGGCTGAGTATTAAAACATTAAGTGGCTGATGGATATGAACTAATGGGTAAAGTTAAATAAATTAATATTAGGATTTGGATGACTTGATCAAAGAATGTTTTTTTTTATTAGAGCCAGTAGAATGAT
>LR749544.1:274557-281200 GCA_902729485.2 Mus minutoides
AGGTAGCTTTATTACAAGATCTAAAACAGTTAAACTTAGAAAATATTCATTGCATTTACTAATAATGTTTGACATATAATAATTATTACATTTATTATTATTATTTTATTATTTTACAATCCAGACGTTGCCTCCCCTCCCAGTCCCCCCTCCCCCAGTTCCTCCTCCCTCCTGTCTCTGAGAGGATGCTTTCCCTCCCATTAGGCCTCTCCCCAATATGGGGCCTCAGATATTTCCAGGATTAGGTATGTCTTCTCCCACTGATGCCTGACCTGGAAGACCTCTGCTATATTTGTGCCAGAGGTGGGGGTCAGGGGGCTCAGACCAGCTCGGTATATGTGCCTGATTGGTGACCCATTGTCTAGGAGCTTCTGGGGCTCAGGGTGAGTTGAGACTGCTGGTCTTCCTATGGGGTCGCCCTCCTCTTCAGCTTCTTCCTTCTTTCCTCTAATTCAACTATAGGGGTTCCTGACTTCAGCTATTAAGAACAAGGACATCATGAGCTTTGCAGGCAATTGGATGGAACTAGGAAATATCAACTTGAGTAATATAACCTAGACCCAAAAGGATATGCATGGTATGCACTCACTAATAAGTGGATGTTAGACAAAAAGTACAAAATACCTAGGATACAACCCACAGAATTTAAGAAGTTTAACAAATAGAAAGGCCCAAGTGAGGATGCTTCAATCTCACTTAGAAGGAGTAAGAAAATAATCACTGGAGGTAGAGGGAGAGGAAGGGAAAGGGGAACAAGATTAGGTATGGGGTTGGGTGGGTGGGACAGAAGAGAAGCCCAGAGGGCTAGTAGAATGAATGGAAATATGGTGTGGGAAGTGGGGGGATCCTCTAGAAAACATCAGAGACCTGGGAAGTGAAAGACTCTCAGAACTCAATGGAAGTGACCTTAGATGAAATGCCCAACAGTGGGGAGAGGAAACTTGAAGAGTCCACCTCCAGTAGATATGCAGGGCCTCAAGGAGTTACCAACCCACAGTCAAAATTTCTGACCCATATACTGGGGCATAGAATATGGGTCATGCCCGGGCCAGGAAGCAGGAGTGAGTAGGTTGGTAAGCAGGGAGAGGGGGCAGGGGAGAGGGAGTTTTTGGAGGGGAAACCAGGAAAGGGAATAACATTTGAGATGTAAATGAAGAAGATATCTAATAAAAAAATTTCTAACCCAGAATTGTTCCTAAAAGAACTGCAAGGACAAAAATGAAGAACAGACTGAGAGAGAAAGGAGGTCCAGTGACAGGCCCACCTTGGGACCCATCTCATGAGAAGGCACTAAGACCTGACCATATTACTGATGCTGTGGTGTGCTATGGCCAAGAGCCTAGCATGACTGTCCTCTGAGAGGTCTAGCCAACAGCTGACTGAGACAGATGCAGATATTTACACACAACTATTGGATTGAAGTTGGGAACACCATGTGCTTTCAAAAAGCCACTCACAGCTTTGAGAGCTCCATGGAATATAACCTACACTATGAGCTCTGCAAGCAATAAATATGGGAACCACATCCTACCTCAGCGAGGCATGCCATTGGTTCATGTAAGAGAGTTTACCATCACAAATAAAGCCACTGACTCTGCCTGGTTCCTATATGCCTGTCCCCCTCTTTCTCCTACCACCTTTCTCTTTCTAACTGACCTCCTCAGATATGTCAGTAACCCTAGGAGAACATCTGACATTGTTCAATACATAGAGACCTGGAGCATGTGCAATTGCATACACCCATACCTGCTCATATGGAGGCAAACAGATGACACTAGGAATCTCTCTGTCACTCTGTGTCTTATCTCCTGAGACACTGTCTCTCAGAGAACATTAATGTTGCCATTTCAGCCATTTGGTTAGCAAGCTCCCAGGATCACCTGTCTGTCACCCACATTCCTACTGAGGTTAAAAGCATGTACCCCATGCCTGACGACAACAGTGGTGCTGGGAATTCGAACTCACAGCTTCAAGCTTTCACAACAGGCATTCCTTTTTAAAAATTAATTTATTTACTTTATTTTTGTCATTTTTATTAGATATTTACTTTATTTACATTTCAAATGTTGTCCCCTTTCCTGGTTCCCCTCTGAAAATTTCCTATTCCCTTCTCCCTCTACCCTCCCCCCTCCCCCTGCTCACCAACCCACCCACTCCTGCTTCCTGGCCCTGCCATTCCCCTACATTGGGATATAATGCTTTTACAGGACCAAGGGCCTCTCCTCTGATTGATGACCAACTAGGCCATCCTCTGCTACATATGCAACTGGAGCCATGGGTCCCAACATGTGTACCGTTTGGTTGGTGGTTTAGTCCCGGGATCTCTGGGAGTACTGGTTAGTTCATATTGTTGTTCCTCCTATGGGGCTGCAAATCCCTTCATCTCCTTGGGTACTTTCTCTAAATCCTTCATTGGGGACCCTGCACAGCAGGCATTCTTAAACACTGAGTCAACTTCCTGTATTGAAGTAGTATTTTTAACTGAAAATATATTTAAATGCCACATATTTAATTAAAAAGGCTAATTCATATCTGTTTCCCTTTGTTTTCTGCTAATATTCATATGGAGGGTGCTTTAACATTTCCAGTATCTTACAGTTATTTGTATGGTCACTTACTGAACTTCCTACTAATTCAGTTGCTATTCCATATACATCTCTATGACTCATTCTGAGACTCCAAAGTGTATGGTTGATAAGGAAGACAGGAAGAGCTCACAGGGTGTATAGTGAGGGTCCATGGGAGAGGAACGTATCTCATGACTTATAAAGAAATATTAATTAAGATGTGAGCCAGTAAGAATGTGTTGAGGCTACTTGAACAGAGGGAGAAAATAGTTACATTAAAAGAAAAAAAATTACTTTAGAAGGTAAATTTAGAACTGTTAGTTGACATTTCCCACCCCTCTGGAGGTGGACATAACTGTCCATATGGTTTTGAAACAGATCATTCCCAGCCTGTTCTGATCAGACTGAACACTGGCAAATATGCTGCCCCACTCTTGGTTACAACTGATTTCCAACCAGTATCCTGGGTGTGTTATATGTTTGCTCTTCATGACGAACTGTTTATAAACTGTAAGCTTACAGTCAGTTACATGACTCTGAGGGTAAAAGTACTTACCACCAAGCCTGATGACTGAATCCTATCCCTGGTACAAACACACTGAAAGAAGATAATTGACTCGGGCAACTTTCACTTGAACCTGCATATGCATGGTACATGCACACCACACACAAAAAACAAATAAATTAAAAAAACACACACAAAAATTAAGATTAAATTGAATGTTTTCAGAGAATAGTTTGTTTTATAATTGTAAATATTCTGTATTTTAGTTAGCCAAAATGCGTTCTACCTTATGGATTTTTCTGCCTATATTGATTTCAAATAACAAAACACAATCCTTGATTTTACTTATTTTATGTGATAGGTACCGTGTTACCCTACTGCTCACTATTTCAAATTTCTCTGGTAACCTGACTTATTCCATCACCTCTTCTTGTATTCATCCAGTGGAGAGGACAGCGGGAGATCTGGTTTAGTCTCTGGTTGGCTCCAGATGGGTGTGAGGGTTGCCAGGAGGAAGACGCACTCTATGAGACTGCTTTGTCTTTGTATCTCAGTAAATTTGTCTTCTCTTATAACCCTCATCTTTGTGAGAGGAGTAACCAACTAACCTTAGGGCATGTGTTATGCTGGAAATCATACTTTACTTACTATTTAAATGTAATGCAATGCCCACTTATTAAACTTTTGCTGAATTAATCATGTTAGAATATGTCTCAGTTGTTATGGAGATACTGATACAATGGAGGGGTTACAATGAGTTAAGGTCTTGGCCAGGACTTTCTTGTAAGTGCTATAAAGTATCTGTATTGTCATTGCAATAAAGCAGCAGATAATAGAATTCATGACCAAAGATCACTTACTGTATCACTCTAGCCTAGTTGTTTAATCATTCTATGCAAAACTTTACTTGCCTGTAATATGAGTATATAATTTTCTGTATTTCTTGTGAATATATCATTTAAAATACACCCTAAGTCTGGGACAAAAATATTCTCATTATGATTCGAAATAACTAATCTAGACAATCAGGTGGTTTTGGAGCCAATAATATGGCTTTTATCTTTAGCACAATCCTGGTACAATGTCTGCCCTTTTTCACACACAATCCTACATGGACTTAAAGTTTTGCTTCAATCAGCATTCACTGATCATTTATTATCTAAATGATATGGTGTTAAGAGCAGTAGAGAATTATGTTAAGGTGCTGTCTTACTTTTCTACAGCTGTGATAAAACACCATGGCCAAGGCAGCTTATAAAAGAAAATGTTTAATTTGGGGTCATAGTGGTAGAGGGTTAAAGCTCATGACCATCAAAGCAGAGAACATGAAAACAGGCAGGCAGGCAGGCAGGCATGGTGCTTGTACTGACTGGTTTTGCATGTCAACTTGACACAGCTGGAGTTATTGCAGAGAAAGGAGCTTCAGTTGAAGAAATGCCTCCATGAGATCTAGCTGTAAGGCATTTCCTCAATTAGTGATCAAGGTGGGGAGGGCCTAGCCCCTTGTGGGTGGGACCATCTCTGGGCTGGTAGTCTTGGGTTCTATAAGAGAGCAGGCTGAGCAAGCCAGGGGAAGCAAGCCAGTAAAGAACATCCCTCCATGGCCTCTGCATCAGCTCCTGCTTCCTGACCTGCTTGAGTTCCAGTCCTGACTTCCTTTGGTGATCAATAGCAACATGAAAGTGTAAGACAAATAAACCCTTTCTTCCCCGACTTGCTTCTTGGTCATGGTGTTTGTGCAGGAATAGAAACCCTGACTGAGGCAGTGCTGGAGCAGTAGCTGAGAGCTCACATCTAGAGACACGGCCATGAAGACAAAGCAACCAGAAGCAGCATGAGCTTTTCAAAGCCTGCCCCAGTGATCCACTTCCAATAAGACCTCTCTTCCAAACACTTCCAGCCTGCCCCAGTGATCCACTCCCAACAAGACTTCTCTTCCAAACACTTCCATCAACTAGGGACCAGGTGTTCAGACATATGACCAAATGAAGTCATTCAAACCACCAGAATCTCTTATTTTTCAAGAATATAACATTCTCTTTGGAAGATAGAGACAAAGGAAAGAACCATCACTCAGTACTGACCTAGAGTTTAAATATTCTCCTCCAGAAAACTAATGCAGAGACAAATGAACAGACAAGACCTATATATTCCCAGTTATTCTTTCTCTTTACTCACAATTCAGTGTTCTTTTACTGAATTACCATTGCCTTGCCATGCTTTGAAAAAGTCATCCTGTTGTAATTAATTTATGACTCAGATGTTATGTGACCTTTCTTGATGAAATGTGAACAAACATGTATTCACCTGAGATAGAGCACTGATTAAAGATCAAGAAAGAATTCTACCCAAGACTTGCCTATTGAATCAGTCAGTTCCTTGTGGTTACTTATAGCAGCCCAGGTGGAAAATTACTTAGAAAGTATGAGCATCACCAAACACCTCATCCCAGCAGAGTAACAACTCTGAAAGCTGCATCCCAGAGCTCTCTGCTTAGCTTGCTGGGTCTCTGCCCCCTGCTGACAATTGATTTCTTTTTTCTAAACTTGTGGAAAAAACTTTGAATTGGGGGAACTTATAGAGCTTCCAGAACCTGTAGCTTTCATTACACAAGTGTAGCCTTTCCTCTTTTATTTCAGCAGTGAATGTTTCAATCAGGAGGGAATAGTTATACAACTGTCTATCCCTTCTGTCGACTGTTCTCTTTTATTTCTGCCCTCTCTTTTATGATGTTAAAAAGCGTCTTGAGAGTTTTGTTCTATTTACGATTGACCATTATATTACCATGCCATTATATTACCATCCATTCCTAGTTGACCTGTTATAAGACCCTGTGCTAAACACTGACACTAAAAAGAAGGGCCCTTCAATGACCAACTGAGTGAGTCTGATAACTATAAGTTAGGCACAAATCTTTAGAAAGCAATTTAACAAACATTTAACATTCATTTTCTAAAATTATATCAATGTCCTTCCAACCAGGTCCTATGACCTCCTCAGCAACAGTTCTTCGTCCTAGGCTGAGTGCCAAGTTTGACTCCTTCCTATGGAGCATGCTTTAATTAGAAAGCATTTGTTATACCCATACTAGTTGTGTAAGTACTGAACCAGAAACCCCATCTTGCTTGACATGTTGATATTGCAGTATACTCACCCCACAACAAAGCATGACCGTTTGTGATCATTGTCTTCCAGCATCCTATATGGTTCCTTTTGGCACTGAAGAAGCCATCTATCATGTACTACAGTAGGGGGATCTGGGTGCAAAGTATGTGGGGTGAGGCCACAGGAGCTATCCTGGTTAGTCATTGCCTACTAGGGACCTATTGACGTTATTACTGGCCCAGCTGTGAAAGTAAAGGTGGTCCATTGGATTTTCTCATTCTAGTGGAAGACAGTGGACACCAGAACACCATTTGTTGCCTATGAATCTTGTATACTTGTGGTTTACCAGAAAGCTCTAGGAACTATATGATGTACTTTAGATATACTGCCATTAGTACTTTCAATCTACTTTTCCAAGGATGAGTTCTCAGGAAGGGGTCCCAGCTACTATCAGCAAGAAGTCACC
>LR749544.1:281300-391223 GCA_902729485.2 Mus minutoides
CCTGGGGTTCTATCTCTAGCTTCTCCATTGTGGGCCCTGTGTTCCCTCTTATAGATGATTATGAGCATCCACTTCTGTACGAGACAGCTATATCAGGGTCCCTTAAGTAGGCACTAGCTGTCCTATGCCATAGTGTCTGAGTTTAATGACTGATTATGGGATGGATCCCCCGTGGTGGGGTAGTCTCTGTATGGTCCATTCTTTCATCTTAGTTCTAAACTTTGTCTCTGTAACTCCTTTCATGGGTATTTTGTTTCCTCTTCACAGGAGGAATGAAGTATCCACGATCTGGTCTTCCTTCTTGATGTTCTTGTGTTTTGCAAATTGTATCTTGGATATTCTAAGTTTCTGGGCTAATATCCATTTATCAGTGAGTGCATACCCAATGACTTCTTTTGTGATTGGGTTACCTCACTAATGATTATATCCTCCAGATACATCCATTTGCCCAAGAATTTCATAAATTCATTTTTTTAATAGCAGAATAGTACTCCATTGTGTAGATGTACCACATTTTCTGTATCCATCCTCTGTTGAGGGACATCTGAGTTCTTTCCAGCTTCTGGCTATTATAAATAAGGCTGCTATGAACATAGTGGAACATGTGTCCTTTTTACCAGTTGGAACATCTTAGCTCCATATGTAGCAGAAGATGGCCTAGTCGGTCATCATTGGGAAGAGAGACCCCTTGGTACTGCAATCTCTATATGCCCCAATACAGGGGAAAGCCAGGGCCAAGAAGTGGGAGTGGGTGGACAGGGGAGCATGGAGGGGGCAGGGGGGGAGAGGACTTTCAGAATAGCATTTGAAATGTAAATTAAGAAAATATCTAATAAAAAAATGGAAGAAAAAAAAAAAAGAAGTCACCACACTTCAACTTCTGTGCTCGCCATTGCCACCATGAATATGAATAAAGGTAAAGGAGGCAAAACAAACAAATAAAAAAGGGCACAGAGAAAAAGATAAAAATAAATCTGAAAAATGAGAGTTGGTGCTTAAAGGGAATTAGAACAGATTTCTGGGGAATAGATGATAGAAGCAATGTTTTGATGCTGTAAGGAGGCTGTGCTATATTAAAAGAAAATAGCTAGAAATGATAATATCAAGGAATCAGACACATTTGGTCCTGGCAGATGACAATGAAGTCTTGATGGATGATATTGGAAATGATGATCAAAGTGGTTGGTTGATGGTTTCTAAAATAAACTAGGCATGGAATAGTCCAAGTTTTCAGGACAGAGTTTATCTGTTGTGACCTTGACCTTCTGCTGTTCAAAGCAATGTGTCACTGGGCATGAGTAGGACTTGTTAAAGCAGATTTGCATATTTTGTTTTGATAGGTATCATATTTCTTTGAAACCTGAAGTTGTTTAATTATCTCAAATGACATGTTACCTTTTTGTTCTTATAGATATAATTGCATTTACTGGTAAAACATAGTATGCACTGTTGGAAGAAAGAAAAATGTCTTCTCATTTGTGATACTTGAGTTCTACAAAATGAATACTTTGCATTAGTTATTTGCATTATAATCATGATATATTGTAGTAAGTCATAGTGCTGTAAGGAGGCTATGCTCTATTAGCATAGTTCAATGTCTCTGTGGTCTAATTACCTGAATATACTTTTGAGACTACTATCAGTTTTAAAAACAACAAAAATCTACACTGGGAGTCAGAGGAATAAGGAAAGCCAGCTACCAAGTTCCTCTAGCTCAGACACAACAATTTTTTTCTGTCTTATAGCTAAAATATGGAGTATATTTAACAATGGGGTTTATCATCCAGATCTTGCATGAACCAATACCACTGACAGTTGCTTTATGGTTTATAAGGACAAGGGGAGCCTTACACACACATGTGATGACTTTGTCACTCCCTCCAACTGCTATTTTTACTATTCTTTCAAATTACTTACAAATTGAAAATGTACCTAAAGGTGAGCACCAGATGATAAAAAAATATTAAAGCTTTATGTGATTTTTAATTATGTGTAGATAGGTGTAAGTAGGTAGGGGGTTATCTGTACATGATTGCATGTACCTGCAGAAGCAAAAGGTATTCATATCCCATGGCTTTGGAATTGCAGGTTATTGTGTGTCACTTGATATGATGGTTGGTGTACTGGCTAGGTTTGTGTCAACTTGACACAGCTGGAGTTATCACATAGAAAGGAGCTTCAGTTGGGGAAATGCCTCCATGAGATCTAGCTGTGAGGCATTTTCTCAATTAGTGATCAAGGGCCCCTTGTGGGTGGGACCATCTCTGGGCTTGCAATCTTGAGTTCTATAAGAGAGCAGGCTGAGCAAGCCAGGGAAGCAAGCCAGTAAGGAACACCCCTCCATGGCTTCTGCATCAGCTCCTGCTTCCTGACCTGCTTGAGTTCCAGTCCTGACTTCCTTGGTGATGAACAGCTGTACGAAAGTGTAAGCCAAATAAACCCTTTCCTCCCCAACTTGCTTCTTGGTCATGATGTTTGTCCAGGAATAGAAACCCTGACTAAGACAGTTGGGTATAAAACTTGGCCCTCTTGGAAGAGCAGTGCATGCTCTTAAGCACTAAGCCATCTCTCCTACTCAATAATAAAAATGTTTTTTAGAAGATAGACTTTCTTTTGGAAAGCTTATTGATATCCACTTCAAGAGAGTACCAGGTGGTTTTATAAATATAAAAAAGAAAGTTCATCAATAGATTTTATCACATGCATCTGATTTTCATCCAAAGAAAGTAGTGTGGATAGAAGATACTAACCCATCTAGCCCCTAAAGGCCAGTGGTTTTCCGTCAGTTATTGTGCCTTCTCATTTGGGGATGCTGCTGCCATATGGGTCGTCAAAGATATCTTCATATTGATGGGTTGCCGGCTTGTGCTCTGGCCCTCCATGCTACTGGTTCTGACAAACCACAGGCCAGCACTAAACCTTTGCCTTGCCATAGGCTATGTCTTGCTTCTGAAAGAGACTGAGGCCATTTAAAAAATTACATCCCCTGTACACATTTGTGCAAAGGAGATGAGTACACAACAAATATGATGGAGGAATAGCTATACTCTTCTAGGGACAGTTTAATATTTTCACCTGTGTTATTTTAGCATTTATGTTTTCTGTGGACATGAACAGGTTTAGAGCCTTTAAAAGCTCAGTAGAGTGTCATTTTTCTGTGTGTTAAACTTCTTTCCTTAGAAACTACAGCTTGCCTCAAATATAGCTAAATTTGCCTTTGAATGATCCAATGAGTCATTTTCATGTAATTCCCTCCCACATGGCCCATGAGTCTTTTATTTATTTATTTATTTATTTTGCATATCATAAGTCTAATTTAAGATCCACCCTGAACCAATCAAATCTGCTAGATCCTCTACTAATTCACTAATATCATATATCATATATCAGTCCAGTGATCCTTACTGAATCAACCATGTTGCATAATGTTTTCTTTATTTGCAAATACTTTAATTTGTCTTGTTTTTTGTTGTTGTTTGTTTGTTTGTTTTGGTTTTGGTTTTGGTTTTGGTTTGGTTTGGTTTGGTTTGGTTTGGTTTTTGTTTTTTGGAGACAGGGTTTCTCTGTATAGCCCTGGCTGTCCTGGAACTCACTTTGTAGACCAGGCTGGCCTTGAACTCAGAAATCCGCCTGCCTCTTGTTTTATTTTATATATGATGGTATTTTACCTGCAAATATGCAAGTATACAATGTGTATATGGTGTCCTCAGAGACCAGAACAGGGTGTAGGATCCTCTGAATAGCACTGGAATTGCAGATGATTGTGAACCACAAGGAGGTGCTGTAATGGAACCATGTTCCTGTGAAGAGCAGTTTACCACTGAGCCTTCTCTCCAGTCCTGTCAACCTCATGCTTAACTCTGCTGTGAACACAAGCCATTGGGTATATTTGATTATTGCCAGCTGAGTTTCCCACAATGTCACAAGTTGGAGGATGAGAGAGAGAGAGAGAGAGAGAGAGAGAGAGAGAGAGAGAGTCTAGATCTCAGCTGGAAATCACCTGAATGCCCCTTCTCTGAGGACTGTCTGATCAGATGAGTATCAAACTCACAGAACAGCTCCCTCAGTAAAGCCTATATATCCTTTCTTGTCCTCCAGATTGTGACATTCATGGGGAACTCAGCTGGCAATAATCAAATCTTTCTAATGGCTTGTGTTATCCAGCCTCTTGGGGGCTTATTTCTTTCATATGACTTATGCTATGCAGCCTTTTTCTCGAGGAGAGATGCGTACGCATACTGATACACGTCTCTGCTTTCGGGATGCTCAGACTGATCCCATCTATCCTCATTTTTTACAGAAGCCAGATTGTGAGGGGTTATTTCATTCCTTGTGAGCTTTTGTTTGTTCTGATTTGTTTCATTTTTAATGAAGCAACACATTTCAATTTTGCAAGTATATAGATTGTTAAATAAAATGAGATTATCATATAATTATTATATGTCTCTTTCCTCCCTCAACACCCTCTTATATAAGCCTCCCTATTCTCTTTCAAATTCATAACCTCCTTTCTTCACAAATTGTCATTGGGTGCATATATGCCTGTATATATTCAGATGGTTATCTCAACCAGAGGTGGATAATAAGTCCCCATTCCTACTTCAAGAGCAGAGCCCAGACCTAATCTGTAACTTACTTGAATGCCCCTCCCTGAAGACTAGCTTCCATGGTACCAGAAAGCACCAACCAATCTTCCAAAGGAGATAGGAAATCAACAGTCTTACCAGCTGTGATGCCCATGAACCACATCAATGATAAATTATTTAGCATGGTTCAATAATCCTAAGGGTACAGTAGTGGCAGGTCTACCCTCAGGTAACCAATTGTTCTCTCACTGGACTTAAGACTCGTAACAAAAGGGAAACCAAGCCTGGTACTGGAACCCTAGCTAACTACTCAGTGCTGATTAAGTCATAGTTATTTGAGGAGAATCTGCAACTTCTAATTTACTAAACTAGCATGCCTAGTTTTAAGAGAAACAACAACAAACCCTTCCCTGTTTCAAGAAGTTCAGATTCAGAGTAGTCCCTTGTTTTCAGTCATGTCTACAATGCTATTATTAAGCTACTCACTCCATGCTGAATCATACATCAGCCCTACAGGTATCTTCTATTGCCTATCTATCTATCTATCTATCTATCTATCTATCTATCTATCTATCTCTTCCTCTTTCTCTCCAGTGTTAAGTTCTTCTCACTGGATTCTGAGTTTAGAAGCCAAAGTCCATTCTTGTCACCCAAAGCAAAGGCAACACAATCATTTAAAATATATCTTCTTATTAAAATATTTATCTCTTTAAAAGTATGCCTTCAGGGGTTAAAACACATTGCCTAGTCCACTGCCCATTAGCAAGGCTTCCTTGTACTCCCTAAGCCAACCCTATTAAGGAGGTATGTGACCCTCTAACATGAAGACTCTATTAATCATTCCATTTGTTTACATCTCAAATGATATCTCACTTCCTGGTTACCCCTCTGCTACACCCTTCATCCCACATCTGCTCTCTACCCTCCTTTTTGCCTGTTTAAGGATGCTCTCCCACCCACCCACACTCTCCCCACTGCTCCGGCATCACCCTACTCTAGGGCATCAAACCTCCTCAGGACCAAGGGCCTCCCCTCTCATTGCTATCAGGCAAGACTATCCTCTGCTACATATGTATCTGGAGCCAAAGATCACTTTAGGTACACTCCTTGGTTGGTGGTCTAGTCTCTGGGAGAACTGGGTGGTCAGGCCAACCTATGTTGTTCTTCCAATAGTGATGCAACCCCCCTCTGATCCTCCAGTCCTTCTGCCAGCTCCCCAACCAGGTTCCCTGAGTTTAACGTGATGGTTGGCTCCAAGCATCTGCCTCTACATTGGTCATTTGCTGGCCAGACCTCTCCAGGAACTGCCACACTTAGTTCCTGTCCTCAAGCACCTCTTGATCACAGCAACAGTGTTGACTAAAAACAAAACAAAACAAAACAAAACAAAACACCTTGAACATCCCTTAGATGTATTCCCAGGTGGGGCCATTCCCTAGTTGGCCCTTTCTTCAGTCTCTGTTCCATTTTTTGTCCTTGTTCTTCTTTTGGACAGGAACAAGTCTTAGTTAAAAAAAAAAAAAAAAAAAAAACTATGATGGGTGGGTGGCTCCATCCCTCTACCAGGGGCCATGCCTATCTACTGGAGGTGGCCTCCATAGGTTCTATCTCTCCCTTCTCTGTGCACTACTGCTAAAGTCGATCCCATTGGATCGTGGGAGCCTCACTTTTCTCTGGTGTCTGGGACCCTTCAGTGGCTAGCCCCAGCTCCTCATCTCCCCTGCTACCTATTTTTATTCAGTTTCCTGTCTCTCTGTACCTCTCTCACATCTCCTCCAGATTCTGCTACTGACACCCTTATTTCCTCCTCCTCCTTTCTCCGTCTCTTATCTCCCTCTCCTTCCATCTCCCACAATCATCCTGTTCCCCCCCACAATGTAGGACTGAAGCTTCCATCCCCTGATCTTCCTTGTTTCTATGCGCCATATGGTCTGTAGGTTGTATCATATGCATTGTGAGCACTCCTGGGCATATACCCAAAAGATGTTCCAACATATAACAAGGACACATGCTCCATTATGTTCATAGCAGCCTTATTTATAAAAGCCAGAAGCTGGAAACAACCCAGATGTCCATCAACAGAGGAATGGATACAAAAAATGTGCTACATTTACACAATGGAGTACTACTCAGCACTTAAAAACAATGATTTCATAAAATGGCCAGGCAAATGGATGAAACTAGAAAATATCATACTGAGTGAGGTAACTTAGTCACAAAAGAGCACACATGGTATGTACTCACTAATAAGTGAATACTAACCCAAAAGCCCACATTGCATATGATACAACCTGAGATTGTTGCGCCCTCAATACATGTCTTATCTATCATCCTAGGGCAACTTTTGCTCTCCGATAAGTTTTGGTTCTTTTGCCCCTTTTCGGGTATTAATAGTATTGTATAAATTTTCCTTGGAAGACAAGGATAAACATCTATTTATTTAAAAATAAATAAAGATCAAAGAAATTATTCCACCTAAGTTTTACTCACTGAAACAAGGAGATTATTGTAGTTTAGATGTTTGTGGGTGATAGGCTACTTACAGAAATATGAGTGTCTCAAGATAAACTACATCAACAAAATCCCGAGCCAGCATGGGTAACAGCTTACAAAAGGTACATGCTGGGGCTGTTTGCCACAGCTGCAAGTAGCATAAGTGGCACCCTCATAGAAGCCCAGGGAGGGGGATGGGATAGGGGGCTTCTGGAGGGAAAATCAGGAAAGGAGATAAATCAAATATATAATAATAATAATAAAAGTTTCTTCTTCCCAACAATTACTAACTGCATTTCTAACCCCAAGAGATCATGTGAATCCTGTAAGTTTCCGAGCTTCCTGAGCCTTGTACATTTCATTAGCTTCTAGTTTTACGTGTCTCCTCTCATCAAGGAAGACATATTTCAATTCAGAGGAAAAGGCTGTGTACATAAATAATCTAAGATGTGAAACCAATGTTTAGTTTTCTCAGGTATTAAGAAGTCTCTGCTTTCTTTAAATGAAAATTTGATATGTTTATTATAGTCATCTCTCCAACTTAATTAATTTTAGTGATGAGCTTATAGATCTAAGCATTTGCATTATACTTTTGACAAGGAATTATATGCTTGACTTATCCAAGATTTGAAATTTTCCATCATTAACATGAAAAATATTGATTTATTCACAGATAATCTCCATTTTCATTTCAGTTCTAAGCCCTTAAAGATACAGTGCTGTCCTGTAAGTAAGGTTTGTTATCTGTCTACTTGGTTGGAAAGATGAGAAATTCAGGTTCCTTAGCAAGTTACTTGCTTCTAATACATGAGAAGTGGCCATTTTTTCTCTCTACTCACAAACAAGTTCATCATTATGCTCATAATTTAGTTTAAGAATTTTCAAGACTATATAGTTTTTGGAAATTCTTAGAAATTATTTATATATAAGAAAATAAAACTAATGAGTCTCTGGCATAATTATTTTGTATTGAAGGAGCTTGCATAAGTGAATTAAATAGGAACACTAGTTTTGGGTTAGTTTGTTTTTATTTTTCTAAGGACTTCAAATTTTCCTGAAGGCTAGATTGATATTCATGAACATCATTTGCCATTTGACACTTTCTTAGTGTGCTTGATCGAATGATTTGAATATTGAATGTACAATCCGTAGTTTATAGGTAGATAGATTAGTTATCTAACTACCTACCAGGTCTCAATATATCTTTAGCACCACATAAATTTTCTCATGAATAACATGTTCATTATTACTAAAAGCAAGCCATATTATTCCTAATGAAGTCTATTTTGAAATTGAGACAACTGTGTAGACACTCATGCACAGACACAATACACCTGTGCAAACTGTTACAAAAGGACAAGCTCAGACATAAACACAAACAGAAATATGTTCCATGTCTCAGAACATTTGCTAGACAACATATTTTGATGGATAGAAAATCATATAAAGGACAATATGAGACACTAGAGGTGCAAAAGCATGAGACTAGTTGACTGTGAAATTTCATTACACATACCAGTCTATGAGGAGTTTGAGCATGTTATACACTGACACAGAAGACATGACTTGAGAATTATTTGGGGGACCAGTAGAAATTGAAAAAATTTACTACAACTTCAATATTTTCCTTATTCCATGTTCCTACAAAAAATAAGTACAGGTGTATTAGATCATTTCCCTCATTATTCCTAGCTGCCCACTGTAATGTCCTGCACAATTCAATTTGTATTCTAGAGTTAGTCATGTTTAAGTAGGTTCTTTGAAATGTCACCATTCATGATGGAATGGGTTGATTCTTGTGTGCTCTTATGTGCTCCTCTTCTCTGCACCACTAAAGATAGCCCTGTTACTTTGCAGAAATGCAGTCTTAGATATCACTCTTCTTTTACAGAGGAACTGAACCCCGCTAAGTTCTGTGGTCCTTCATGGCCACAGTATCATCTCTGTCACACCTTTCCTGTTAAGACTTGAGGAATTTTCCTCACCATGAGGTATGCTAACAAATGCTGATTCCCATGCTAGAGACATCACAAAATACCACAGCATTTCTTAATTATCACAATAATTTGGTGAGGTGGCTATCAACCTACTTTACAACTTAAAAATGACTGAGCTGTCAAATAGAGAGGTATGTATTAGATCCTAGGTCTCTGCACTACCTTGCTAGTTATGGGCCCTTGCCAAATCTGTCTCCTTGGACTCATTGATTAAAATGCAAATACACCTGTGATTTATAGTCTTAGCAGCTAAGATCCCAGCTACTAATCCTGCTTTAGGGAGGATTAGTTGACAACTCAGTAAGAGTAAGAATTGAATTCTGAAGTTGTGCTGGAGGGCTGGTTTTGATGATGAAATGACAAAGTATAAATACTATTTCATAGCTTTGCCTTGAGCTACTACTGTCCCATTTAGCCATAAACTACATGGATGGCTGGTAAAACAGATGGAAGACCCATTGCCAGATAAGAAAGGGGTCTGTCATTCCCAGAGAAAATAAGCCTGTCCCTAATCTCTCTCCTCCTATGCCAGTCCCTTCTAGGCTAATGATTGCCTGGAAATTCTCAGAAGGTCCATTTTCTGGTGAACAGAATAAGGTTCCTTGAGGCAGCTGCATCTCTCTGTGGCTTCTGAGACTATGATATATTTGTGCTTAATCCATAATTAACTTGGAAGATATAATATTAATTATTTTCCTCAACTGTTAACCAGTGGGGTGTTTCCCTCCCTCATTTCTCTCGTCACATACTAACCTGTCAGGCTCTGGTAATTGTTGCATGAACAGGTTTGACTAAATCTCCAAGGAGCACCAATTCTCTTGTTCCATTAGTGAGAACACATATAGATCATTTCCAGCACTAATCTAGGGCTAAAATCAATTATGTCTCTTGTATTTAAAAATTAAATTGATTCACCATGGGAGCAGAATGAAGGCAAAATACATTCTTCCTATTATGTTTAATTACAATTGTAAAACATTTTCCTTTGAACGTGATTTCTGCCTACAGAGGCTGAAGTCGGTAAGTTTGAAGTGTTTAGTGGAAATGCTAGGACTTCTCCCAGATATTTCCTTGGGCCTTTGTTTTCCATACCTCCCCAGACCTCTTTCCTTCTCATTATTATAATACTGTTATAAAACTGGAAGATCCTCTAGGGCTTCTCAGCTTTCAAAAACTCTCAATTACAGTTTAGAAGCAAACACTAAACTAGAGAGAGAGAGACAGAGATAAAGACAGAGACACAGATAAATAAACAGAGACATAGATAAAGAAACAGAGACATAGAGAGAACTAATTATGGATATAAGCTCCAAGTTTCAATTATTATGTAATATTAATAGTTTGGCCAGAGCTAGTTAGATTCTATAGGAAACCTATACATAAAATGAAGGTCTTAGGTCTTACATTTTGATGAATGACCCCAGTTCATGTTAAAAAATAATAAACATTTCTTTTGAAAGAGTAAAGATAATGTCTGGTATATATATATATATATATATATATATATATATATATATATATATATATTGATTACAGAATCAACTGGCTCTTTCCTATGCTCAGTTGTCAGACTCCTGATTTTGTCCCTGAAAAATGCTGTAATTTTTTTAACATAGGAAAATGACTTTGGGAATACTTTGTTTCCAAAAATAGTGATGGGCATTCACATAAATGACTACCAGACTAAAACACAACCATTCAAAACTACACACTTAGCTAAATAATGACTTTTTAAATCAAGAATATTCTAAGTATTTTAGACTGTTTAGATACAAAAAAAATCCAAACATTTATTTTTTTATCTGGCATTCATGTTTAGCTTGGAGCATTGGATTTTTTGCTAAGTCAAGCAAACTTGTTTACAACAAGAACAATTTAGTGTTGGGATACAAGATGTTTCTAGAAACTAAATGAGTGGGTGATAACTTGGCTTCAGAATAGTTTTAATAAGGTTTTAAGATGAATTATCTATTAATCAAGGAAGAGAAAAGATAAGATTTGTTTGCAAATCTTACTTTTACTTCTATGAAAAATTGTTCAATCTCCAAATTATATAAATCTAACAATAATAAATGAATATATTTTATTAGTTGTCTCAAGGATTATTTAAGAAAATAAAGGATACATTATTTTGTGCTAAAAATAAAATCCTCTGTCACCTACTAATAATGAAGCCAAATTGCAATGAAATTGGATCAACCGCATATTTATTGTCCTTGCAAAAGTATTCACAGAGCAACTGTGTATAACACTTCCATACATAGAAAGACAAAATATCATGATAGAAATAATAATTTTGAAATCAGATAAGTAAGAGTTACAATGCAGAAAACCATGCAACTTAGAACCTAATAAATCTTCCACTTTCTACAAATCTGAGCACATGGTTAACTCCTTTGTTTAATTACTTTGATGCACATCCATTACTAACATCAATAACGGACAACTATAATAAAACAACGTATAAAGAGATCACTTTATATTTTTATCAGCAACTTGAGTAAATATTATTTTCTTCTTGATCAGATACATCAATCTGTGTCGTATATATTCATTTATTATTGTTAGATTTATATAATTTGGAGATTGAACAATTTTTCTAACAAATGTGGCATATTTTACTTGGGATTATGGAATTCTTTCTTAGTTTGGAATACTCACTTATTATTCTTTCTCTTTTTAATTTTTTGACAATGTGATACATGTATATAATTAATTCAGTTTTATTCCTTGTTATTCTCTCTTATTCCTTACCCAATGAAACTCTTCTTCCTAGAAAGCCCGTGTATTAATTTTATGCCACTTTGGGTATACATATGGTTTGTTGAGTTAATTATGACAGCTTGCCAGGGCATGCATAGTGGGTTACTTACTGGAACTTGACCAGTTTAACAATAGCAACTCCGTTGAGAGAATGATACCCTCTGCTTCAGCAGCCCTTAACGACCCATAATTCCTTATGAGCTCCTTATCTATGCATGATGTAATGGTGATGTGTCCAATATTTTGCAGGCAGCTCTTCCTCATTTTCTGGCTCTTACAGGTTGTTTGTTTGTTTGTTTGTTTGTTTGTTTGTTTTTGCCGCCTCTTCGACAACATTCCTTCTTTGGAGGGGGTGGTGTAGAATAGATATACTGTTTAGAGATGAGGACTTCACAGTTCTTATTCTTAGCACTTCAACAAGCTTTGGGTCTCTACACTAACTTCTAAATAGGCCACCCACTTAGAGAACAAGCTTCCCTGATTATTGATTGGAGTAGCACTAATCTATGGGTATAAACATAGCTCCTTAGAAGGCAATTTGATACTACATTCATTTAGCAGCATAGGCCTTTGACCTCAAGGCCTATGAAGTCTCAAACCAAGAACTCTTGACCAGTTCCATTTATACAAAGTTCCTCCTTGTAGATTGGAACATAAATACAACCAGGAAGTTGTTAGTTACCCCCATAAGAGAAATGCTTATACTGCACTAGTGAATAAATCTTGCCTAACCAATTGTTATTAAAGTTCATAGCACTCAAACTTGTACAAGTCTACTGACGAATTTTCTCTATCAGAATTTTGTATAACACTTTTCCAGCACTGTGAAGATTGGCCAGTAATGAGGATATTCCCACACTTGGTTTTTCTGGGTACTATAACCAGTGTTTGTAGTATGTTCCACCGCAGGTCTTACAATTCATTGATTTCTGGTGTGATAACAATTGACTGTTTTGTTTGGAGGCCTCTAGGTCGTCCCTGATCAACAGCTCATAGAGGAGTATCTGACAACTGTTACTAGCATTTTTGTTGAAGAAACTTTGGGTACTGGGTAAATAAAGGGTATTTACAATTAAACACTTTTTTAATTTTTAATTGTGAGCTTTAATAGACTTAGAAAATAGATTTCTGTATAGCCTTTTCATAAGCTATACTTCTGCTTAATTCTTTCCTCTCTACTTTCATTTAACTTGTGTTCTATTATCCATCCACTACCACTCTTAGAGCCCTTTTCCCTTTTTCCATGATCCTTTCTTACTTCCTGGCCTCTCCAAACACTTCAAATTAAGTATACAAATGCAAATATTCAAAGCTCAGATCTTTATATGAGAGAGGATACACAATGTTTGTCTTTCTGAGGCTGAGATGTATTAGTATATTTTTTATATCTACTCATTTTCTTGTAAAATTTAATAATTTTATAGTTAAATAAAATTCTGTTGTATGCATGTACCATATTTTCAGGATATTGATTAATTCATGCTTTCCATACATGAAGTCACCGAATTGATTAGTGCAGACATCATTAAGACCATATAAAACACAGGCAATTTTTTTCTTGATGGAGTGGGAATTACTGAGTCCCTCTGAGCAAGAATGAGATCTTGAAGAATTAAAACATGTGAAATAAAAGAAAAATGACTAATGCCATTCAGCAGTCCTCTGTAGATAGCTAGGATAAATCCTATTTCTGTCCCTAATAGGTACCTTTCTTACATTTTTATGAAACACACGGATGGCTTATATTTTCCCAAATGATCAAAAGGACTTTCCGTTAGTCTTGCACTTCCCTGTCAAGAAGAAAGTCTTAGATTAAACTCATTAACTCCAAAGTATTAGCAGCTTAATTAAAATGCAAATCCTAGCCAAAAGATTTACATGTCAATGAAAAGGAAGGAAGAGGATAATTCCTGATTTAGACGCACAAGGAAGGACTTGTAGTGTCTCAAGAATTAGAAGTACTATTTAAGGGCAAGGATGTTTTAATATCCACGTTACAAACCACACTATCAGAAACTGACTTTGAAACTCTTCATTAAGGGCAAAATGGCCAACTAGAAGCCATGTTGGAGCAAGTGGCTGATTACAGTTTGAGGAATAAAGAGTATTGAAAGATCTTATCATGCTACCTGGCACTCCTCCAGTTCTACACGAGATATCAGTCAACACAGCAATGAGCTTCTCCTAATGTTGGACTCACAAACTTCTATATGATCAGATGTGATTTGGTACTGTAACTGTAACCAAATGCAGCTGCCACTACAAGACCAGAAATTTACCCCAGGCAAATTGAGTTACAAGACTTCCTTCACCATGGAAAAACAGTACTGGTAAGAGTTTTACAGAACATGCTCCCAGCCACTACTGTCAGGGCCACCATCAGTGCCCAACAAGGAAAGGCAAAACTGTCAGCTATGCACAGGGCTATATAACCTTTGACTACCACACAAACACTGTCGAAGAACACAAACACAGAAACTTTGGCTAGATGAAGACTGCCTTAGGCATCCACAACAGAGCATAGCCAAGAAAGTCCATATACAAAGAAAGGTGAAAAAACATGAGAAGAGCAAGGTTGATAAAAATCAACAGAGCATATCAAAGAACCTACCAAAGAGACAAAAATCAATATTCAGCCCAATAACTTCATTTTGATATTATCTCCACTCCACTCCCACTCTCCAGTACTTTTTTTCCTTCCCTTTCAGTAATTCCAGAGTCTTAGGTGTCTGCCACGTTCCCCTCTTCCCCTACTGTATTTACCATGTATAAAAAAAATAAAGGAAGAGACAGTAGCAGGCCAACACTCTCCCCTGATATTCTCTCTCTCTGTTTCTCTCTGTTCTCTCTGTTTCTTTCTCTGTGTTCCTATGTGTATGTGTTTCTCTCTGTTTCTCTCTATCATACACACACAGGCACATTTCTCCATTTTTTCCTCCTTTCTTTTTCTTTTTCTTTTTTTTTATTAGTATAGAATAGAGTTTATTTAGGTTATGGGGAGGGGAGTTGAGAGGGTAGTAGAGACAGAGAAAGGGAGAGAGAGAGAGAGAGAGAGAGAGAGGTGGCTGGCTATGAGCATATGGAGGGAGAGGGGGAGGGGAATGGGGAGAGAGAGGGCCAGATACAAAAAGACAGAGCAGGAACAAGAAGACAAGAGCCCCTTTCTTTTTCTAGTAACTGTTCCTCTTGCTGTTATATCTCCGAAAGCCTAAAGGCTGACCTAGTTCAGGAAATCTGGTTACAGATCTTTACTTCTTCTTTTTAGTCTACCATTGTAGAGAGAATACCTTGTGTATTGCATGGATTAAAAAGCCTATGCCTATAGTTTAGGCAGGAAATAGAGGTGGAACATCCAGTAGAGAAAAAGGATTCTGGGATAGAGCCAGACAGAGCAGGTCTCCCTAGGAAGATTTGAGAACATGAGCAAATGGTACCATGGTATGAGAGTCCAGTTAACCAGTCACAGGGCAGAATGTAGGTTAAAATAACTGGGTTACTTTTCATTAGTATTTACTCAGAGAAGAACCTAGATATATGGCCAAGGTATTTGTAAATATATTTTGAGTCTGAGTCTTATTTCTGGGAACATGATAGACAAGTTGTTGGATCAGCTCTCCTATGCTCAGTCTATCAGGACTGGCTCACCCATACCCTCACCATCAGGGTCAGCTCTACTGGGCTTCCCTGGCAAGGTTCAGGGCCTGCCAGGAGTGCTCCAGTAAGTGAGGGACAAGGACAGCTCTCCAACTTTCCTTAGTCTGGGGACCAACTCTCCTGCTGTTATCACTTACTTCTTCCTCTTGATGGAGCCCTGGGTCTCTGAGTGTCTGGCGTTGTCTCAGGAGTGGTCTCAGGAGTGCTGTGCCCTGCTTGTGCATGATGGCACCAGGCAGTGGTCATCTGGGGCATGGTGTGCTTCCACAGACATACAAGTTTCCAGACTGGTGGCCATCTCAGGCTAACTACCTATCTAGGGCCCATGGTGCCTGGTCTGATGGTCAATTTGGGCTGTCTTTTTCTGGTCTGCCCAAGTGAGCCTTTGCTAGGGTCACCTTTCTCGGGCTTACTCCTGCCCATGGTCTAAGGGTCTCAGGCAGGGTTTTCCTAGTCTCTGGCTTGCTCCCTGTCTGGGGAGCCCATCTGAGCCTGCCTAGTGCCAGACTATTGGTAGTTTCAGGTTTTGTAGGTCAGAACACTGAGTGTATACATAGCCTCTCTCCCCTCTGCCACCTACTGCTGCACATGTGACACCTGAAACATCTGTAGGGGCAGGTAGAAAATATTTTTCATCAAATTATTAAAGAAAATTTTCAAAATTTAGAGAACAAGGCAGCCCATCCATATAAAAGAAGCATACCAGGATAGGACCAGAAAAGGTACTCCCCATGCTATATTATAGTAAAGGTATCCAACTCACATAACAAAGAAAACCTGCAACAGAGAAAGAGAAAGCTATATACAAAGGCAGTCCCAACAGAATAACTCCTGCTGTTTCAATCCAAAACTTGAAAAGAAAGAAGGCTTGTACTGATGTGTTTCAGACTCTGAAATATCACCACTACTGACTCATTATAATATCCAAAGCAAAAAAATATCATTTATGATTGACAATAAAATATGGTTAAAAAATAAATAAATAAATCAGGCTAGAAGATTCACGACAACGAAGCTACCTAAAGTTAGTATTGGAAAGAGTACTTCAAAGCACACATAATGTACTATTGGAGGGGAAAAATTATGCTATTATACTCATTAAACAACAACAAAAAAAAGACAAGAAATTCCCAAATGTTACAAAATCAACTATATGGCAGGTAGCAATACAGACCTGCCAGTCATAGCTGTAATATTAGTAATCTCAATTCACCCATCTAAAATTCAGACAAGTAGATTGGATTAGAAACAATGATTTTCTTTTTACTGACTTCAAAACACCTTTCTGCCAAAGATAAATACAACCTTAGGTCAAAGGACAGAAAAATACACTCTAAGAAAATGGGTCCAGAAAATAAGTAGTCATTCTTATATTAATATCTGACTAAATAAATTCGACCCAAATTCTTTTCAAAAGATTTACTGAGCAAGGAAATATTCCATCAGGAGGAAATTACATTTCTAAATATGTATGTTCTAAATATAGGTTCATCCAACTTGATGACGCAAACACTAACAGATTTTAAATGAATGCTAAATCAGGAACAGTGGGTGACTTTAACATTCCACTCTCACCATTTAGAGATCAACTGTATGCCAACCATCAAAGAAACATTGACATTACAGAGCATAGACAGAGCCAACATATAGAACATGCTATGCAAACATAATTCATGCTCCTCTCAGCAGCCCATGAAACCTTCTCCAAAGTAGACCTCATATTTGACACAAAGCAAGTCTCAACAAAAATCAGAAAGTCAAACTGTAATCCTTTATCCTACCTGGCCACCAAGGGATAACTTTAAAATCTACAGCAGGAAAAATCATAAGACATAAAGTGTGAGAAATTACAGAGACTAAATGACACAGTAGAATGGGCCCTGGCAGAAACCAAGAAGGAAAAAAATTAAATCCTAGAGTTATATGAAAGTGAAAATATAACCTGTAGTGGCTATTCCTGGTTGTCAACTTGACTATATCTGAAATGAACTACAATCCAGAATTGGAAGGCTCACCAGTGACCCTAATCTGGAGGCTGGGAGATAGAAGTTTCTGACCTGGATCTTGGTATGGAGATCTTGAGGCATAGTGACTATGGACTCCAGAAGATTAAGACAGGGATATCTCCGAGTTCAAGGTCATCTGGGACTAAAGGTGTGGTGGCACACACCTTTAATCTGGGGTACACCTTCTGCTGAAGACCATATAAGGACATTGGAAGAAGAGAGTCTTTCTCTCTCTCCTTCACCTGCTTGCCCTGTGGGATTGAGCAAGCCAGTAGAAGCAAGCCAGTAAAGAACATCCCTCCATGGCTTCTGCATCATCTCCTGCTTTCTGACCTGCTTGAGTTCCAGTCCTAGCAAGCCAGTAAAGAACATCCCTCCATGGCTTCTGCATCATCTCCTGCTTTCTGACCTGCTTGAGTTCCAGTCCTGCATCCTTTGGTGATCAACAGCACTATGGAAATGTAAGCTGAATAAAACCTTTCCTCCCCAACTTGCTTCTTGGTCATGATGTTTGTGTAGGAATAGAAACCCTGACTAAGACAAAACCTATCTGAAGCTATGGGATAAAGTAAAGGCAGTTCTAAAAGTAAGGTTTATCACGCTAAGTGCCTATAAAAAAATGAAAGAGAACTCAGATAATGGACTTTAAGATATGGGGGCAGGAGGGGAGACAAACAAACAAACAAAGCAGAAGAAGAGGAAATAACAAGAGAAAAGGCTGAAAATAATGAAATGGGAATGAAAAATAATAAAAAGAACTAATACAACAAAGAGTAGATTATTTGAGAGAATAAGCAAAATAGCAAACCCTTAGAAAAGTTAATCAAAAGAAGAAGACCCAAATTAATAAAATCAGAAATTTTAAAAAAACTGGGAAAATTCAGACAATCATGAAGACATAATCAAAAATCTTCTAAACCTTTTTAAATGTGCACAATTGCCCATATCCTGAAATCAGGTATGTGTATTTTGCTTTAAGCTATAAATTCCATGGATAATTCTGTATAATGCTGACACTGTAGCTTGTAACATTGAGAAATAGTCTAGTGCTCTATTTTGGGAGATATTATTTAAGATTTTTCATATAAAATTTGACAATTTATAAAATGCATTTTAATCATATTCACTGATCTATTATTCCCCTAACTCCCTCTGGAACCACCTCTCAACATTATGTTCTTTTTTGTTTTCTTTATAATAACCCACTAAGTATAATTTCGCTGCCTATACCTTCTGAATGTGGTGGTGTCTACTGGGCATGACTGATCAACTATGGGCTACACCCTTAATGAAAACTAACCATGTTGCTTTTTTTAAAAACAGAAGAGGAACTAAAGCATGCATAATCAGAATTTTAGCCTGATGGCACAACTTAGTTCCAATCATACTAGTACATCATAATTATTACCTCTGGGTTTATAAGTTAATTTGGTCTATTATTATCTTTACCCTCATTCTATTTGTCAAAATTGTTTTTTTTTCCTCAGCCACAATTTTACTGGATGGAATAATGATCATCAGTGAAATAATTTTCAAGGCATTGCAACATGATGATTATATCCTTTGACATCTACCATAGACATCAGCAAATCTTCAGCAGGACTTACATGCTTCTCTTATATCCCAGCTTAATCCTTCTTTCCCTATTTTTATTATAAGTATCTTGAAGATGGGATAAATACTTATCCATCCTATTACCTATGTCTAATTTATGGAGACAGTTGGTGCTAACAGTTAAATTGGACTTGCTGCTTATACAGTCAGGTCTGGACTATTTACTGGGACAATATTCTAGTATTCTCCACTCACTGGAGTTTGGAAGTCAAAAGTTTGTGGTTTGTTTGTTTGTTTGTTTGTTTTTACAACAGTCATTTCTTGTGGCTCACAAGCTTGCAGTTCTATCTGTTTTAAGTAGTCTTTCAATGTAAAATAAACATGTGCTTGTGTATGGTCCATGACCCTAAAGGAATCATAATATCTTTGTTCAGCTGAATAGTCATGTTGTTAAACTCTCTTCTAAATGCTCATGTTTAGACCCATAAATTTGTGTTGTGCTCAGACTTAAGCAAAGAAACCCATTCCTGTAGTGGGTAATGGGCAATGAGCAGAAAATCTTAACTGGCCAAGAGTGATAGTGTAATATTTGCTCCTAAACTGGCTTGCTCTATCACTCACTCTAAGGAACAGGAAACCTCATGAATATATGTGGTAGAAATGATATGTAAGTGCTCATATTGGAGTGATGAGCAATAAAAAGATGTCATCTAGACATGCATAACTGCTGCACTCAGCTGAGATTATCTTAACAAACCCTATAGTAGGTTAGGCTCATCACCTCTGCATCATGAGTTGGGAGAAGGCTGTCATTTCTTTACAGAGGGGGATGTCATTTTCTTTAGTGGTGTAGCCATGGGTAAATTGCTCTTGATCCACTGAATAACACTACACCCCCAGCATAAAAAAAATGATTCTTAACTAAAATCACTGTGACAAACACAAAGAGAAAAATGAAAGTAGGAGGGGACACGCTGAGAAGAAGGGTTCTAATGGGAGAGGAAAATGAGGGATGGGAAAAAAACTAAATTTTTAAAGATTAAATATTTTCTTAATTTACATTTCAAATGCTATCCTGAAAGTGCCCTCTACCCTCCCCCTGCCCTGCTCCCCTACCCACCCACTCCCACTTCTTGGTCCTGGCGTTCCCCTGTACTGGGGCATATAAAGTTTGCAAGACCAAGGGGCCTCTCTTCCCAATGATGGCCGACTAGGCCATCTTCTGCTACATATGCAGCTAGAGACATGAGCTCTGGGGGTTCTGGTTAGTTCATATTGTCCACCTATAGGGTTTCAGACCCCTTCAGCTCCTATGGTACTTTCTCTAGCTTCTCCATTGGGAGCCATGTTATCCATCCTATAGATGACTGTGAGCATCCACTTCTGTATTTGCCAGACACTGGCATAGCCTCACAAGAGATAGCTATATCAGGGTCGCTTCAGCAAAATCTTGCTGTCCTATGCAATAGTGTCTGAGTTTGGTGACTGATTATGAGATGGATCCCTCGGTGGGGTAGTCTCTGGATGGTCCATCCTTTTGTCTTAGCTCCAAACTTTGTAATTCCTTTCATGGGTATTTTGTTCCCTATTCTAAGGAGGAATGAAGTATCCACACGCTGGTCTTCTTTCTTTTTGATTTTCTTGTGTTTTGCAAATTGTATCTTGGGTATTCTAAGTTTCTGGGCTAATATCTACTTATCAGTGAGTGCATATCTAATGACTTCTTTTGTGATTGGGTTACCTCACTAAGGATGATATCCTCCAGATACATCCATTTGCCCAAGAATTTCATAAGTTCATTGTTTTTAATAGCAGATTAGTACTCCATTATATAAATGTACTACATTTTCTGTATCCATTCCTCTATTGAGGGACATCTGGGTTGTTTCCAGCTTCTAGCTACTATAAATAAGGCTGCTATGAAAATAGTAGAACATGTGTCCTTTTTACCAGTTGGAACATCTTTTGGGTATATGCCCAGGTGAGTTATTGCTGGATCCTCCGGTAGTACTATGTCCAACTTTCTGAGGAACCACCAGACTGACTTCCAGAGTGGTTGTACAAGCTTGCAATCCCACCAACAATGGAGGAGCATTCCTCTTTCTCCACATCCTCACCAGCATCTGCTGTCACCTGAATTTTTGATCTTAGCCATTCTGACTGGTGTGATGTAGAATCTCAAGGTTGTTTGTAAATCTATGAAAGTGTCAAACAATAAAAATTGGGTTAGAGATATGTGTTGGTACAGTGCTTGACTAATATGTGAGACTCTAGGTTCTATCACAACATTGAAAAAATAATTTTAAAAAAAATTTTTAATTAATGTTTTACTAAGTTAAAAAAAGCTGGCTTCTTATCACCTTGATCCCATTAATCATATGACCAGCTCTAATTAATTTTTTAAAAATATAACAATATTTTATTTGATCCTAATTAAGATAAACTGGATAAAATATCAAATAAGACATCCTATGTATGCTTAAACTACCTAGAGAGGTGCATGCTTTGGATATGACTCTGCCAAATATCTTTTAGTCATGTGATCTGTTAGAACACTAAGCTGAGTACATGACTTATTTCAGACGACAAGATAATGACTCAATACAGTCTATCTTTCCAAAAGAAAAAAATTGTAATATTATCTTCTGATTTAGTTTTTGATAGTCAAGTATGCTTTGAGGTTGGTCACTGTTTCAGTCTTTGAGGCTATAAATGCAATCACCTAACATTCTAAATCTGAAGATCTTCAGGTAAAATTCAAAGTCTTAGAAGTATAATTATTACTTGATATGTTCTATTAAAAATTTAATGAGAGAGCATGGTAAAGGAAGAAATATTGGGAAAGAGTAGTAACACTAAAGGCCTCTTGAAAAGTCATATGGAAACCTACTACCATATAAGCAACCTAAAATATATACATAAATGTAAGGAATTCCCGTGGAGTCACCATTCGATGGGGGAAGAGAATACACCAGTTAGAAATATTATTCTACCAAGTAAAATCTCTTATGCCAGGAATAGGATACATTTTGTTAAGTCATTGGCCCAAGAGGCCCATTGAACATTCAAGTCTCATAGGCTATTGCTGAGGATATTGGTTAGTCTCCATAACCTGATGCTAAGGTCCTATTGCTGAAGACAAAAACCTCCTTATGTCATCAAATATAGAGAAATTGAACTGTTGGCCTGCTAGAAGCTGGCCCATCGAACATCCAAGTATCATAGGCTACTGCCGAGGATATTGATTAGTCTATATAACCTGATGCTAAGGGCCTATTGCTGAAGACAAATCCTACTTATGTCATGAAACATAAAGAAATTGAAGTTAGAAGCTTCACCCCTACTGACTAGTGTTTACAGTGTGCAAAGTACTTTGCACACTACTGTATAAGTAAGAGAATCATCAACAATACTTAACCTCGAATTCTACACCTAAAAAAAGACCTGATGCAAGAACGACTAATGCAATATTGTCATAAATGTTAGGGGAGTAATCATCCATTTTTTTATTTAAGTCTGACTCTATGAGACCAAATCCATACCTGATACTGCTAATGTTGCCAAGAATCTGAGACTAGATAGGTTATAGGCAACAAGGAAAGAGTCAGACATGTTCGCTGACTTCAATGAAACAGCATCATCCAAGTGCAACAGAAGAATACACAGGCGGACAAAGAGAAACTACTACAGCACTCATAAGACATGTACAAGTTCAAACTAAACAAAATCCTGCCATGGAGAATGAAAGTGGACATATCCTTAACAGAGAATCGATTTGCAATTGATAGGTTCTAGAAAAGGGAAAAATCAAGTTTTCTCCAAGGAAGTATCTCTGGTATATCAATTGCCCTCTAGGGCAGGCCTGGTGCCCTGGTATAGCTGGACAACACAGAAACGGACTCCATGAAGCTTGCTATTTCTGTATGGGGGCTGGGGTTACACTTCTGTTTTTTAATGTTTTTTATTTTTTGTTTTTTAGGTTTGATGCTTTTGTTTGTGAGAGAGATAGAATGTCAAGTTTGGTGGGTGGGGTCGTGGATCTGGATCTAGAAGGACTTAACAAGTTAAGTGTGGGTAAAAATATAATGCATGAAAAATTTTCAGTAAAAATATTAATTAGCCTTTCAGACTCATTATTTAATATTTTAATATTAATATAAATAAATTAATATTTTGGGAAATATAAAATACATTTTATCAACTTTGTTCTCTTGGGAGGATGATGTTGTCCTGAAGAAAGGAAAAATCATATTAATAAGCACCTAGTCTGCTTATGTGTATGGATATCTATTCTCAAACCATGTGGCACACTGTAAGAGTGTATGTCTTTATTTAAATGAGGCTAGGGTTGTTGTGCTGAATTTTACTATAGAAATGCTATATTGATATTACCAATTAAATAAAGCAAAATATACCAAAAAATTAGCTGGAATCTCACTCACTAATAATCAGTAGGTTGTAATCTTTAAGTCTCCAATCTTCTTGTATGTACAAAATTTAAAAGACTGTGTCAGCCGGGCGTGGTGGCTCACGCCTTTAATCTCAGCACTTGGGAGGCAGAGACAGGTGGATTTCTGAGTTCAAGGCCAGCCTGGTCTACAAAGTGAGTTCCAGGACAGCCAGGGCTACACAGAGAAACCCTTTCTCGAAAAACCAAAAAAAAAAAAAAAAAAAAAAAAAAAAAGACTGTGTCACAGGTGGTGTGATATCAGCAGGCTTTAGTATTTTCACTTGAAATATGAAAACAACATTGCATAGGAATTCTCTTCTTGGTTTAAATAGAATGATTTAATATGATAGTAATATCTCTAGACATCTGATACACAGACTATGAATCTCAATTCTACACGTGCCCTTCCAATGAAATGTGCTCAAATCAATAACAGCTCAACCCAAAATATGTAGAAGCTTGACAAAACTTAAAGCCAAAATTTTAGTTTCTCCACTTGGATACTGTCTTAGTCAGGATCTCATCACTGTGAAGAGATACCATGACCAAAGCAACTCTTATAAAGGCAAACATTTAATTGTATCTGACTTACAGTTTCTGAGGTTCAGTCCATTATTATGGCAGGAATCATGGCAACATGTAGGCAGACTTGATGCTGGAGTCACTGAGAATTCTACACCTTGATCAGAAGGCAGCCAGGAGGAGACTAGAATTCCACATACAGCATAGCATGAGCTTATACATGAGACCTCAAAGCCTGCCTCTAAGTGTCATACTTCCTCCAACAAGGCCACAGCTACTCCAACAAGGCCAAGCCTCCTAATAATGCCACTCCATATGGGCCAAGCATTCAAACACATGAGCCTGTGGAGGCAAGCCTACTCAAATCACCAGAGGTGCCTATCATATATGTTTTATCTTGACACAACTAAGGTAATGTTTAGGAATCAAGAACATTAGACAATAGAAATTTAGTCAGCAATTCAATATTAAATTAATTATACTTATAGTCTCCTTACCTGCTCTCTTTGCTTCTCATGGTAATCTTAGACCAATTCACTAAGGGCCTGTCACCTTAAAATCTATATAAAGGAGAAAATCTTGACATCTGCAGCACATATTCCTAGCCATAACTTGAAGCACTATTCACAATGGATTCACAAAAGAGTACTTTGTATTTCTGCCTCTAAGATCTGATAATTACAGCACTGGCCAAAACATGAAGTATTATCAACATCAGCAGTGGCTTCAAAACTACCCCACTGTTCTGCTTTACCTAGAGTCACCATACTAGATTAAAAAGTTTTAGACACTCTCTTCTCCCACTGGTATAAACTACTTTCCCTGTGATGATTAAACTCTTTTAAATAAGAGCTTTGGAAATGTGTCATAGTGTAATGAGCAACTTTCAAGACTACCTTCTTAGATTGTCTAAGCTGTAGAATAAGAACCCACAGAGGCAAACTTATTAGAAGTGGACATTGAGGCAATTTATTCTCTGCTTTTTAAAAAGCTATCAGTTGAACTAGTTCCACTCTACTCATAGTATTGTTGAATCTTAAAGAAGTACCTTTGACTTGGACTAAATTGTCATTTTTCAACTTCCAAAAGAGAACAGGAGAATGACAGTTCTGTTGTCTAAGGTGAAGAGTTGACTTTATTGTAAATACAAGAAAGCATCTTCTTAATAAATACTCACTTTCTCTCTCTCCTTTAGGTACACTTCAATAGAAAGCCTCATATCCAAATGTGTACAAAGAGTGCAAAATCAATCTGAAGAGAAAGAAATGGAAGAGGAGGAGGAGAGAACCCAACATTAGGCTTCATCCCAGGGATGCAAGGATGGTTTAATATACGGAAATCCATCAACGTAATACACTATATAAACAAACTCAAAGATAAAAACCACATGATCATCTCTTTAGATGCTGAGAAAGCATTTGACAAAATCCAACACCCTTTCATGATAAAAGTCTTGGAAAGATCAGGAATTCAAGGCCCATACCTAAACATGATAAAAAGCAATCTACAGCAAACAAGTACCCAACATCAAACTGAATGGAGAGAAGCTGGAAGCAATCACACTAAAATCAGGGACTAGACAAGACTGCTCACTTTCTCCCTACCTATTCAATATAGTACTGGAATTCCTAGCCAGAGCAATTCGACAACAAAAGGAGGTCAAGGGGATACAAATTGGAAAGGAAGAAGTCAAAATATCACTGTTTGCAGAAGATATGATAGTATACATAAGTGACCCTAAAAATTCCACCAGAGAACTCCTAAACCTGATAAACAGCTTCAGTGCAGTATCTGGATATAAAATTAACTCTAACAAATCAATGGCCTTTCTCTATACAAAGGCTAAATGGGCTGAGAAGGAAATTAGGGAAACAACACCCTTCACAATAGTCAAAAACAATATAAAATATCTTGGTGTGACTAGGGAAGTGTAAGATCTGTATGATAAGAACTTCAAGACTCTGAAGAAAGAAATTGAATATTTCAGAAGATGGAAAGATCTCCCATGCTCATAGATTGACAAGATCAATATAGTAAAAATGGCTATCGTGCCTAAAGCAATCTACAAATTCAATGCAATCCCCATCAAAATTCCAACTCAATTCTTCAACAATTTAGAAAGGACAATTTGCAAGTTCATAAGGAATAACAAAAAACCTAGGATAGCAAAAACTCTTCTCAACAATAAAAGAACCTCTGGTGGAATCACCATGCCTGACCTCAAGCTGTACTACAGAGCAATTGTAATAAAAACTGCATGGTACTGGTACAGCAACAGACAGGTAGATCAATGGAATAGGATTGAAGACCCAGAAATGAATCCACACACCTAAAATACTGCACAGGGACAGTATCTTAATTAACAAAATCAGAAATGAAAAAGGAGACATAACAATGGAACAATGAGGAAATCCAAAACATCATCAGATCCTACTACAAAAGCCTATACTTAACAAAAGTAGAAAACCTGGATGAAATGGACAACTTCCTAGACAGATACCAGGTACCAAAGTTAAGTCAGGATCAGATTAACAATCTAAACAGTCTCATTTCTCCTAAAGAAATAGAAGCAGTAAAAGCCCAGGACCAGATGGGTTTAGTGCAGAGTTCTATCAGACCTTCAAAGAAGACCTAATTCCGACTCTCCTCAAACTATTCCACAAAATATAAACAGAAGGTACTCTACCCAATTCATTCTATGAAGCCACAATTACTCTGATACCTAAACAGCACAAATATCCAACAAAGAAAGAGAACTGCAGACCGATTTCCCTCATGAATATCGATGCGAAAATGCTCAATAAATTCCTTGCAAACTGAATCCAAGAACACATCAAAAAGATCATCCATCCTGACCAAGTAGCCTTCATCCCAGGAATGCATGGATGGTTTAATATATGGAAATCAGGGACTAGACAAGGCTGCCCACTTTCTCCCTACCTATTCAATATAGTACTTGAAGTCCTAACCAGAGCAATTCGACAACAAAAGGAGATCAAGGGGATACAAATTGGAAAGGAAGAAGTCAAAATATCACTGTTTGCAGAAGATATGATAGTATACATAAGTGACCCTAAAAATTCCACCGGAGAACTCCTAAACCTGATAAACAGCTTCAGTGAAGTAGCTGGATATAAAATTAACTCAAACAAATTAATGGCCTTTCTCTATACAAAGGATAAATGGGCTGAGAAAGAAATTAGGGAAACAACAACCTTCACGATAGTCACAAACAATATAAAATACCTTGGTGTGACTCTAACTAAGGAAGTTAAAAATCTATATGACAAGAACTTCATGTCCCTAAAGAAAGAAATTGAAGAAGATCTCAGAAGGTGGAAAGATATCCCATGCTCATGGATTGGCAGAATCAATATAGTAAAAATGGCTATCTTGCCTAAAGCAATCTACAGATTCAATGCAATCCCCATCAAAATTCCAACTCAATTCTTCACTGAGATAGAAAGGGCAATCTTCAAATTCATCTGGAATAACAAAAAACCTAGGATAGCAAAAACTATTCTCAACAATAATGGAATCTCTGGGGGGAAATTGATCCATTTTTATCTCCTTGTACTAAGGTCAAGTCTAAGTGGTTTAAGGAACTCCACATAAAACCAGAGACACTGAAACTTATAGAGGATAAAGTGGGAAAAAGCCTCGAAGATATGGGCACTGGGGAAAAATTCCTGAATAGAACAGCAATGGCTTGTGCTGTAAGATCAAGAACTGACAAATGGGACCTCATAAAGTTGCAAGGCAAAAGATACTGTCAATACGACACAAAGGCCACCAACCGATTAGGAACGGATCTTTACCAACCCTAAATCAGATAGGGGACTAATATCCAACATATTTAAAGAACTCAAGAAGGTGGACACTAGAAAATCAAATAACCCCATTAAAAAATGGGGCATAGAGCTAAACAAAGAATTCTCAACTGAGGAATACAGAATGGCTGAGAAGCCCCTGAAAAAATGTTCAACATCCTTAATCATCAGGGAAATGCAAATCAAAACAACCCTGAGTTTCCACCTCACACCAGTCAGAATGGCTAAGTTCAAAAAATCAGGTGACAGCAGATGCTGGCGAGGATATGGAGAAAGAGGAACACTTCTCCATTGCTGGTGGGATTCCAAGCTTGTTCAACCACTCTGGAAATCAGTCTAGCGGTTCCTCAGAAAACTGGACATATTATTACCAGAGGTTCCTGCAATACCTCTCCTGGGCATATATCCAGAAGATGTTCCAACTGGTAATAAGGACACATGCTCCACTATGTTCATAGCAGCCTTATTTATAATAGCCAGAAGCTGGAAAGAACCCAGGTGTCCCTCACAGAAGAATGGATACAGAAAATATGGTACATTTACACAATGGAGTACTACACAACTATTAAAATCAATGAATTCATGAAATTCCTAAGCAAATGGATGGATCTGGAAGGTATCATCCTGAGTGAGGTAACCCAATCACAAAAGAAGTCATTAGATATGCACTCACTGATAAGTGGATATTAGCCCAGAAACCTACATTACCCAAGATACAATTGGCTAAACACATGAAACTCAAGAAGAATGAAGATCAAAGTGTGGACACTTCGCCTCTTCTTAGAATTAGGTACAAAGCACACATTGAAGGAGTTACAGAGATCAAGGGTGGAGCTGAAAGAAAAGGATGGATCAACCAGTGACTGCTGCAGCCGGGGATGCATCCCATAATCAGCCACAAAAAGCAGACACTATTGCATACGCCAGCAAGATATTGCTGAAAGGGCCCTGATATAGCTGTCTCTTGTGAGGCTATGCCAGTGCCTGGCAAACACAGAAGTGGATGCTCACAGTCACCTATTCCCATCAGCCACTCAGCCACAGAGATGAAGTCTGTAAAGTCTTGAACTGTAACTCAGTTGGTCTTATTTCCTTCTGATCTCCACTGTTGTGGTCTTGATACTGTTTTCTGAACCTTATATTTATAGATTGATTTCCTGCAATGTAGTTTTGAAAACATAATCATTATGTTAATGTGCACAATCATTATGTTAATCAAGTAGTAAAACAAAGACCATATGCCTTGAAAAAAAATAGCATGATCTACCATCTGAGCTTCATGCAATCCCTTTATCAGCCTAACCATGAGAAATAATTTCTGAGAAGCCCCATGCTCTCACCAAGTAAGGCCTGCAATTAATCTTGGTATCCTCTACCCAGTAAGTCTTGAATGAATCCCTCTGTCTTTGATTTACTAAGTATATTCTAACCTTTATCTCAACTGAATAATCTAATATTCTCAATCTTCCAAATCACGGTAACATGAAATGAAATCTATCCTCCCTTATTAGATGCTAATACAGCAAAGACTCCAGCCTCATGACACAGGGACTTGATAAACTAACATTAAGGAGGCCACCGTTTCCAAGACTTGGGAGCTAACTGGAATCAGTGCAAACTGGAAACATGGGACTTGTTCATCCAAAGTTTTAAAGAAAATAAGCACAGCCACAGTTGAGCACTAAACCAAGCACTGAGCTACATCTGAGTACCAAGTCTTATGCTAGGTCTGTAAAGTCAGTTATAGAACTAAGGCACCATCTCAGATGTGTAAAAAATAAAAACAAAATGATTCTTAAAATGGCTTCTATGTAGTTGTTGCACTCCTGTTCCTTCCTGTTTTCTGATGTCCAGTCACTCAAATATCTCAAATATTTACATTTTGGCGATTTGTTCTTACTGTGTTGAGTTGTGTTGTAGGATAACTTACTGTGAGTTCTACGAGCATCTTGCTATTCAGTTTGGTTATAATTGTTCATTTTTATCGTTGTTCTTTGTTTTTCTGCTATTCTGCCCTTATGTTGGGTTTGGAAAAAGTAACTTAATGCTTATTTCATTTTCCTCAGCTTTTTTTTTACCTACACCCACTCTAGCTATTCATCAAAGTAATCATAGTGTGACCATTACAAGATAGCACTCTGCCATTTTTTTCAATAAAAAGATATTTACTGAATGCCTACTGTTATAATGAAACTAATAATATTTCAGATTGTTTTGTATATATCTGAAAAGATATGTGTGTGCGTATCTTCAAATTCTTTGAGCCAAATGGATATAACAAATTTCAACTGATACACAAATCCACCAAGATTCTCAATTTATGTCAGTAAAGTTTGAGTATATAATATTTTGGAAAATGACATATACACGTCCTATATTCAAAACTTTTCAATTTCAGTGGCAGCAAAAGGGTTTTGCAATGTTTGAATTCGAGAAGCACATCAACAGAAATATGACTTATTCTAATAATTTTTAAATTTTGTAACACTAATTTAACCTAAGAAACTTCTTAAATCAAAATTTCAGTCAATTCTATTATTCTTATGCAACAGTCATATGCATGTGTGTGTGTGTGTTTGTGTGTATGTATATAAAATCCTTTATACTCTTAACACATAACATATTTGAATTCATGATCTAGAAGCAGGTTGTTTTTTTTTTTTTCATAAGTGAATCATTCAGATAAAAGTACTTACATTCATTAGTAGGATCATCACCAATTGGGATGGAAATCAAAATAAAAAGAGAATAAGTCAGGCAAAGTTGCTATGGAGCCAGCATGTTGTAATTACTTGGTGAACAGTTAAATGTATCCTTGTCTGTCTTGTATTGTGCCTCATAAAATTTCAGGACCACAGTCGCATGCATAGATGTAGCCATATAATTCTCATTTAGAAATGGGGACTCCAGGGCTGGAGGGATGACTCAGCTGTTAAAGGCTAAACCCGGAGAGAGCAATGTGAGCGGAATGGGGACTACATTATTTCACATACTTTGCATAGTTCTTTCACATATGAATGCACGTGTAGACTGTTTATTCATCTGTGTTAGAAGAGACCGTCTTTGCCTTGTTCTGTATTTTAAATGTGAGATTTCCTTTTAGGGTATATGTATGAAATGTTTGATTCCAGTGGGGTCCTGAAAATATAGGAAGTGGTACCTAGTGGAGGGAGGTAGGCCAATGAGGACATGGTATGAATGTTATACCTGGTCCCCAGTTCCTTCTTTGCCCTCTCTTTCCCATCTGCCTTAAAGTGAGGAAGCTTGTGTGGTACATTCAGCCACCAAGTTATGTTCAGTCTGAGGCATGGGATTAACCATGAAGTGAACCTTTAGGAATTAGGAGCAAAAGAAACCATCCCTCTGGTCCTGTACAACCATGAAAAGACTTCGCTTTAAAGACATTTTTTTTTCAGAGCCACTCAGACTCTGTTTTCATCAACACAAAGAGCACCATAGCCCTGATCCTGTGTGCTCCTTTCTGCACCTAAGTTACTTGTTCTTCATCAGGTTAAGAAGAATCTGGTTTACTTTGCGACTTTTTAAAAAATAAATTATAAGACAAGTATATGATTTTGAAATTGTGATTATAAGGCATTAGTTTATTATCCACTTTATATCAGAAGTGAAAAAATTTAAAGTTCCTAGGCTTCAAGGATTGCCCTGAATATTTGTTTTATTCTGTGCATGAGAATAAAGCCTTAGTCTGCACCTACACAACAGAGCAAAGGAGCTTATCCCAGCTTAACTGAATTGGAAAATGGTCTCACTATTAGGAAAAGAGAAACAGGCACATTTTTCTGCATTAATTGTGGTTATTAGGTTACTTTGACTAAATAATAGTCTCAAATTAATAAAATTCACAGTTTTGTGTCTTGAGATTTTCTTTCATTAATATTTTTAAGTAAATACTGAACTTGTGTTTGGGTTCTATCCTGTCCTCATTTGACCTACCCCCCCAACACACACACACACACACACACACACACACACACACACACACACACACCTATCATCCTGATACCCTCCCCCGCCCAGATCAGTTTCCTCTTTCATGTCCCATATGTCTTGGTGCCTACCTATCCCTCCCTTCCTTATCTCCCAATGTTACCCTTTCCTTACCTTCTTTACACACAAACACACATGTGCATGCACGCACACACACACACACACACACACATACACACACACACACTCACACACTCACACAGGAATATATACATTTACATTTGTTTATATAAAATTATAGGCCAGGATCTGCCTATATTCTGTTTGCTTGTTTTCTGTTTTTGTCTTTCTGGGTTTGGGTCACCCTATTTACCATTAGGTTTTATAGTCCATCATTTGCCTATACATTTCATCATTTCATTTTTTTTTTTGCAGGTGAATATTATTTTGTTGGGCATGTACATCACATTCTGATAATCCATTATCAATTGATGGACATCTAAGTTGGTTCTCTTTCCCTGCTATTGTAGATACAGCAACAATAAACATGGCAAAATTAGTGAGTGTCTCTATGACAGACTGGAGAATTCTTTGGGCAAATGCCCAGGGTATTACAGGGTAATATGGTAGTTAGGTCTTAATTTTCAGATAGACATCTACAATGGTTTTCATATTATTTGTACTAATTTTCACTCTGACCAGTAGTGAATAAAGACTAGGGGCTTTCTCCTCATGCCTTCAATAATTGCTATCAAACTTCTTTATAATAACCATTTTAACTGGCATGAAGTGGTATCTCAAAACAGTTATAATTTTTACTTCCCTGAGGAACAGAGATTCTGAATATTGCTAAGGTACTTACTGGCCCTTTCTGGGTTTTCTTTCATCTCTTTCAGTTGTCCAGTTGTTGATTGTCAGTTTTGTTTAATTAATGTTTAATTTTTGCACCTCTTTTAAAATTTTACTTATTAGCTAATTATTTTTGAAGTAAAGTTTGTAAAGATTTTCTCCCATTCTGTGGGCTCTCTGCTGAGAGCTTCTTTTTCTATGTAGAGATTTCCCCCCTACTATTGAAAATAGAATCTTTTATCACACAATATTTCCTGATAGTGGATTCCCCTCCCTCTACTCCTCCCAGTTCCTCCCCACCTCCCTTTCTGTCTCTCATTAGAAAAGAACACCATTCTGAGAGATAATATTAAAATATAACAAAGTAAAATATATTAAGATAAAGACAAAAACTCTATCATCAAAGTTTCACAGGACAAGCCAACAGCAGGAAAAGAGCCCAAGAGAAGGCACAAGAACCAGAGACGCACTCGTTCACACACTCGGGGATCCCATAAAATCACTAAAATGGAAACCATAATATACCCGCCGAGGACCTGGTGCAGATCTGTGCGGGCCCTGTGATTACTACTGCAGTCTCTGTGAGTTCAGAGGAGCTCTGCTCAGTTGTTTTGGAGAGCCTTGTTCTCCTGGTGTCCTCCATCCTCTTTGGCTCTCACATGCCTTCTGTTTTCTCTTCTATGGAATTCTTTGGGCCCCGGAGGGAAGATTTAGTTGAGGCAACCCATTTAGGGCACAGTGTACCAAGAGCTCGCATTCTGCATATTGTCTAGATGTGAGTCTCTTTTTTTATTCCCATCTGCCTGCCGAGAATTTTAAGTTTCATGTAGTCCAATCTGCTTATTCATGGTGCACATTCCTATGCCACGGATGCTGTTTCTACCCCAGTATCTTGTAGAGCGTTCTCAATGTTTACCTCTCACAGTTTCATCATTTAACACTCTAATTTAAGATCTTTAGTCTATGTTGAGTTCCTTTTTATACACAGTGAAAGTCACAGACCTAATTTCATTTTTTCTGAGGGTGGGCATCCCATTTTATTGGCAACATTTATTGAACAAATTCTTTTCCATCGGATTTATTTTTCTTTTTTTCTTTTTCTTTTTTTTCTTCTTCTTTTTTTAACTTCTTTGATCAGAAATTAGGTAGCTATAATTTGTTGGTTTATTTTCTGGTTCTCTATCGTGTTCTGTTGGTTTACGTTTCTTTATGCCAATACAAGGCTATCTTTGTGACTCTAGCTCTGCAGTGTAATTTGAGGTCAGGCTCTGCTGCCTGTGCCCTAGACTACTCCCCACCCAACCCTACCTACCCTTGGAGGTTAGAGGTGAGGTAGCACAGAGTCAAGAACACAGCTTGTCTGAACACTGCAGGAAGTTCCTTTCATACTCTCTCTCTCTCTCTCTCTCTCTCTCTCTCTCTCTCTCTCTTTCTTTTGATGAGGTATTTTTTCATTGTGTCTCCCTTGTGGAAACATCTTCTTTTCTCTTGCAACAAATCCTGATTATAGTTCCTGCTCCCTCTACTCTCCCTGTTTCTTCTCCCTTCCCTTCCAGTTCTAGAACATTTCTTTCTCCCCATAGAAAAGAATAGACTTCTAGGAGATAACAACCAAACATAAAGTTAATTACAATACAATAAAGCAACAACTATCATAATGAAGTTTAACAAGGCGATACAACCTAGGGAAAAGAGTTCCAAGAGCAGGCACAAGAGTCAGAGATGCACTTTTTATCACAGGCAGGAGTCCCATAAAAATACTAAGCTAAAAAGCCATAGTATATGCACAGCAGACCAGTGTAAACCCTGTGCTTGCTTGCTGCTTCAATCTCTTGACCTCATATGCACCCTGCTTGGTTAATTCAGAGGGCCTTGTTCTCTGGGTGTCCTCAGTCCACTCTGGCTCTTAAACTCTATCTTCTCTTCCATGGGGTCCCATGAGCTTTGGAGGGATAAATGTGATGAAGACCTCCCATTTAAACTCTTTCTCCACATAATGTCTGTCTGTGGCTGTCTGTATCTGTTCCCATCTGTGGCCAGAGGAGAGGTTTCCGATGACTACTGTATAAGTAAATAAGATACTGACTTATGAGCCGGGCGTGGTGGCGCATGCCTTTAATCCCAGCACTCGGGAGGCAGAGGCAGGCAGATTTCTGAGTTTGAGGCCAGCCTGGTCTACAAAGTGAGTTCCCGGACAGCCAGAGCTATACAGAGAAACCTTGTCTTGAAAAAAAGAAAAAAGATACTGACTTATGAATATAGCAGCATATCCTTAGTTGTGATGTTAATAATACTTCATTTTTTAGACCAGTGCTGCTTGTTTTCACCTTAGGTCTGTGTGCTCTCTAGTCTCTGGTTCTCGGTTACCCGATTAGTACTGGTATGAGTTTCATCTTGTGGAGTGGGCCTTAAGTCAAATTGGTTGGTTACTCCCACAAATTTTGTGCCACCTTTACCCTAGCATATTTTCTAGGCAAGACAGATTGTAGATTAAACGTTTGGAGGCTGGGTTTGTGTTTACCTTTCTCTTTTGGAATCCTACAGAGTAACTTCCGGTACAAAGACATTAGAATGTAGGGGTGAAGAGTCCTTATAAAAACCAGCTCTCCTTCTCCCTGGTCAGTGGATTGCTATTCTCTGCAAGGTGACCCTACTGTCACATTGCAGAGGGCAGCCCATTGTCAAACGCTTTTTCTGTATCTGTTGAGATGATTGTGTGACTTCTGTTCTTGAGTTAGTTTGTGTGGTATATTACATTTATTGATTTATGAGTGTTAAACTAACCATGCATCTCCAGAAGGAAGTCCACCTAATAGTAATGTATGATCTTCTTAATGTGTTTTAAACTTGATTTGCAAGTTTGTTGAGACTTTTGTGTCTTTGTGCATCACGAAAAAAAAATCATTTGTGCTTTTATCTTGTTTTAATCAAAGTAAACACTAGTTTTATTGAAAGAATTTGGTGGTGTTTCTTTCCTTTGTATTCTTTGGAACAAACTGAAGGCTGATATTAAACTTTCTTTGAAGTCTGATACAAATTCATCAGTGACTCCATCTGGTCATGGCCTTTTGTTTGTGGGGAGAATTTGATTACAACTTTGATCTTCTGGTTTTCATTTTGGTAGGTCCTCTGGATTTAGAAATTAATTTATTTCTTCTAGTTTTCCATCCTCTTGAAGTGTAGGTTTTCAAAGTATTCTCTAATGATGTTCTAGATTGCAGTAGAGTCTGCTGTTATAACACCCACTTGTCACAACTTTATTAATTATTTACTAATTAGTTATAAATTAATTATCATGATTTATTTTGTCCCTTTGGGAATAAATTATCATTTATATTGAATTTTCTACGCAGCCATCTCTTTAGTTAATGTTGTGTATAGTTCTTTATTTTATATGACTCTTGCCTGATGCTTATTTTTTGATATCTAATGGGTTTGGGATTGCTGTCTTTTTATTTTTATTTTTGGATTGTTTGTTTGTTTTGTTTTGTTTTGTTTTAGAGACTTGAGGTGCACTGTCAGGTTGATTATTTGAAATCAACTGAGTTTTATTCTTAAATATTTGTGCTTTTAGTTATAAAGGCTATTCTTAGGATTACACTGGCTAGAGGCTTCCTAGGATTACACTGGTTATATCCCAGAGGTTGCATTCTGATTTTCACTTGACACTAGTAATTTTTTTATTTCCTCTTTGCTTCTTCAAAGGCACAGTTCCTTCAAAAGTGTATTGCTCAGTCTTCAAGTATTTTCTTTCTGTAGTTTCTCTTGTAGTTGATTTCGACTTTTATTCGATTGTCATCTGATAAGGGTAAGGAATATCTCTCTCTCTCTCTCTCTCTCTCTCTCTCTCTCTCATTTGTTAAGGCTCAATTTGTGGCTTGCTTCAGATGTTTCTGATTGGTAGTGGAGATTTCATGTGTCACTGTGAACATTCATTATTTCCTATCTCTTGTGTAGAATATTCTGTATATACCTGTTAAGTACAGTTGATCCATGTTATACTTTAAATCTCTAGGCTCTTTGCTCATGTTTAGTTTGAAAGATTGGTCTAAATAGGAGAGTGGATGATTGATATCTCAGGCTGACATTTTATGTAAGGATCTATAGGGCTTTTGTGCACTTTAGTGCTTGTTTTATGAAATCATTGGCTTAATGTTCTGCATACAAATACATTTATTCATTGGATATATCTTCTTGATAGGTGGCTTCCTTTATTAATATGCAGTGTTCTACTTTACTTTTTCTAATAAGTTTAGATTGGAAGTCTACTTGATCAGATGTAGAGACAGCTATGATGGCTTATTTGCTGCTTCAATTTACTTAGTGGATTTTTTTTTCTTGCATCATTTGATATTTAGTTTTTATATGCCTATACTAACTCACTGTATTTCTTAGAGACAGCATAGAGTTGATTTATATTTTTTAATCCAGGGTATTAGTCTACATATTTTAGTGGTGGATTGATGCCATTTACATGTAAGGTAATTATGGAAGATAATTCTAGTTTCTTTACTGTTGTTGTGATAAATTATCTGACCAATAGATAAGGAAAAATAAGATCATCTTACATCCTTCGCTGATAAAGTCAGAACAGGAGTCTTGCAGAACCTTAAACAGAAATCATGGGGGGATAAGGAAAAATAAGGTCATCTTACATCCTTCCCTGATAAAAGTCAGAACAGGAATCCTGCAGAACCTTAAACAGAAATCATGGAAGAATGCTACTTTTTACTTTGCACACAGACCCATGCTTACATAGCTTTCTTAGATGGTTCAGGACCACATTCCTGGGGAGTTCAGAGTGGCCTGGGATCTCTTATATCAATTAATAATCATGACAATTCCCATACATATGCCCATAGGCTATTCTGATCTTCTGATCTGGGCAACCCTCAATCTCCTTCTCAGATAACTTGAGGTTTTATCAAGTTGACAGTTAAAAATAACTTGGATTAATAATGTTTTCCTAGATGGTTGCTATTTCTTTTCATTCTCCCTTAAGTTTTGTGAGTTTTCTTGTTTGCCGTATTGCACAGGTCGTTTCCTAACTCTCCAACTCTACTTGGTTTGCATGTTCCTTTCCATAAGGAGTGCATCGACTCATGGACTCTTGTGCAGAAGTCTATCGTTCTTCCTTCATGGATTCTTCTTTAAGTACTGGATTGATGGTCATAAACTGCCTTAATTTGTGTTTCTCTTGAAATACGCTTGTTTGTCCATCAACTTTAAAAGATATCGCTATTGCATATAGCATTTCTCATTTACAATTATTAAAACTCAGAGACTGCAAAACACTATCTACTTCTTATTTTACTTTGAGGGTTGCTGATGGAAGTTCTGAGGGGGTTGTTCTGATATTCTTGCCTTTGCATGTGCATTGGCATCTCTCTTATATTAATTCTAGTAATTTATTTTGTAGATTTTATATCTTTACTGTGACTCATCAAAGAGAGTTTTTTTTTTCCCAGTCATCTCTGTTTGGTATTCTAATTGCCTCTTGAGTTTAGATAGCCATTTTGGGATTAGGCTTCAGGGGGAGCAGAGTCACCTCAGAGACTTGAGCTTTGGCTCCAGTTGTCCCAACAGTCAGTGCAAGACAGAGTATTGCTTATTTAAATACAACCATGAAAATATATAGCCATTATTTTCATTATATATAATAGGAGATAAAACAATGAACAGATTGTGTGGTAGCGTTGGAGATAGTGATTTATTGATTCATGTCTACTCAGGGCCCAAAGAATAAGATTGGTTCAGTGTTTATCCCCAGGGAAGATGTTTATACATCTAAGTCCCAGAAAACATCAAGGAAGAGGAGAGAGAAACAATGTTAGCAGTGAGCTAGGAGATAAGAAGAATAGCTGTGAAATACTATCTTCTGGGTATGATATACAATTAAAATGTGATTTTACAACAGGTGGGGCTGCTTGCAATGGCCTTCAATGGACCTGCACAAGAGCAGGCCTGTGAATTTGCATTTGCATGCATGAATCAGAGAAAGGCTCACAGCTCCAACCCCATCCTGATGAAATACCATTATTGATGGATTCTAGGGGATTGATAGGTATTTTCTTCAGTTACATACCCCACTTATGGGTCCACCATATTCCAGAGGATAGCTCTATACCTATAAATGTCCATTGTCATAACAGATAACCCTGGTTAAATTCTGAGTCCCAAAACAGATAATATGAATGGTGAGAAGGAAATTGTAGGAAGAGTAGGGAGTGGAAAAGCAGTTGAGAGATTCTGAGAGGAGGAAGGGTGACAGTGATCAAAATGCATTGTGTATGTGCATGTGAATGCGCACGCGCACACAAGTGCGTGTGTGTGTGTGTGTGTGTGTGTGTGTGTGTGTGTAATTCATAATAAACATTTACTAAATACCTAAATACTACTGTTGTTTTTCTAAAGAAAGCCTCAAGAAGTCTGAGACACTTTTAAGCAAATTACTTTACCTTAGTATCGTTTCCATTGCATATCATCAGGAGGATTGATCTCAACCCTCAACCCTTCTCTTACCTACATCTAACTAGCTGGTACTCAAGACTGTCCTCCATACTGTGAAAGTGACTTGCTCCTGGTATGCTCCCCTTCATCAGAGCCACAGGAACAGACATGCTGGAACAACCTGATTAAAGCTGCAACACCCTCTAGCCCAGCACTCTCCTCATCTTTGATCTCATCGATGCATCTCAGCATTTTGTATGGGGCAACGTGGGTGCAGAGTCTTTAAGAGTGCTCTGTTGACTCCTCCCCTGGCTCTTCCATCCTTCTGAGATTTTATTTTAATTTCAGCCTTTGTTGAGAGCATCTTAGACATGCTCTTTTCTGGTATTACAGGGTGAGGAAATCTCAGTTTGAAGCTGTAATCCTCCCCAGAAAAGTGTTCCACCAAAGTAGACAACCTTTCTTTTTCTTCTGACAATTCCACATGTACATCATTCTTCTGGCTTTTGATCATCCGTGTAATGATTATTACTTCATATTCCATCCGATACCAGCTGCACTTGATATTTTACAGAGTCCTCTAAGATACGGGTACCTCACGGATTCTGATCCATTCTTAGTATCTTGACACCTTTTAATGCAGATAATGGAATTTACATCTGCACTATCTACTTTTGTCCTTTTCCAAAACATTGCAGAGCAGATGCATTGGTTCTCATTTGTTTATTTGTTCCTTTCCATACTATTCACGTATCATTTTCCTGCAGTAACAGTAGATTTATTTGGATTGAGCTGAAGAGAATTCTTTACATCAGCAATAACACCATTGTATTTCCTGAGAAGAGTCTGACAATACTCACGTTGACTGTCATACTGTGCATCATCTGGATCCTGGCACAAAGTTTCCACCATCTATCTCCTTGGCAGCTATGTGAATCAGAGCACCTGAGGAGCTCCTAAAAATTCACTGAATTGTCAGTTGTTATGGTGATGCAGTTGCTGCCATCTCTAAAAGTTACTGAAAGCTTCCACCACATCAGTTTTAAAAATAATGTCTCGAAAAACCAAAATAATAATAATAATAATAATAATAATAATAATAATAATAATAATAATAATGTCACTTGAAGATCGAGAAAAATGCAGCGTCATTGCCCCGAAGATGTTAGATCTCCCATGCTCATGGATTGTGGCAGGATTAATATAGTCAAAATGGCTATCTTGCCCAAAGCAATCTACAGATTCAACGCAATCCCCATCAAAATTCCAACTCAATTCTTCACTGAGATAGAAAGGGCAATCTGCAAATTCATCTGAAATAATAAAAAAACCTAGGATAGCAAAAACTATCCTCAACAATAAAAGAACGTCTGGTGGAATCACCATGCCTGACCTTAAGCTATACTACAGAGCAATCATGATAAAAACTGCATGGTACCGGTATAACAACAGACAGGTAGACCAATGGAATAGAATTGAAGACCCAGAAATGAACCCACACACCTTGGGTCACCTTATCTTCCACAAGGGAGCTAAAACTATCCAGTGGAAAAAAAGACAGCATTTTCAATAAATGGTGCTGGCACAACTGGCGGTCAACATGTAGAAGACTGCAAATTGATCCATTCCTTTCTCCTTGTACAAAGCTCAAGTCTAAGTGGATCAAAGACCTCCACATTAAACCAGAGACACTGAAATTCATAGGGGAGAAAGTGGGGAAAANAAAAAAGACAGCATTTTCAATAAATGGTGCTGGCACAACTGGCGGTCAACATGTAGAAGACTGCAAATTGATCCATTCCTTTCTCCTTGTACAAAGCTCAAGTCTAAGTGGATCAAAGACCTCCACATTAAACCAGAGACACTGAAATTCATAGGGGAGAAAGTGGGGAAAACCCTGGAAGATATGGGCACAGAGATAAAATTCCTAAACAGAATACCAATGGCCTGTGCTGTAACATCACAAATTGACAAATGGGACCTTATAAAATTGCAAAGCTTCTGTAAAGCAAAAGATACTGTCAATAAAACAAAAAGGCCACCAACGGATTGGGAAAGAATTTTTACCAATCCAAAATCTGATAGGAGGCGAATATCCAATATTTACAAAGAGCTCAAGAAGCTGAACACCAGAAATTCAAATAACCCCATTAAAAATGGGGTACAGAGCTAAACAAAGAATTCTCAACTGAAGAATGCCAAAGGGCTGAGAAGCACCTTAAAAATGTTCGAAATCCTTAATCATCAGAGAAATGCAGATCAAAACAACCCTGAGATTCCACCTCACACCAGTCAGAATGGCTAAGATCAAAAATTCAGGTGACAGTGGATGGTGGCAAGGATGTGGAGAAGGAGGAACACTCCTTCATTGCTGGTGGGATTGCAAGCTGGTACAACCACTCTGGAAATCAGTCTGGCAGTTTCTCAGAAAACTGGACATAGTACTACCAGAAGATCCAGCAATACCTCTCCTGGGCATATACTCAGAAGATATTTCAACTGGTAACAAGGACACATGCTCCACTATGTTCATAGCAGCCTTATTTATAATAGCCAGAAGCTGGAAAGAACCCAGATGTCCCTCAACAGAGGAATGGATACAGAAAATGTGGTATATTTACACAATGGAGTACTACTCGGCTATTAAAAACAATGAATTTATGAAATTCTTGAGTAAATGGAGGTATCTGGAGGATATCATCCTGAGTGAGGTAACCCAATCACAAAAGAAGTCACTTAATATGCACTCACTGATAAGCAGATATTAGCCCAGAAATCTAGAATACCCAAGATACAAGTTCCAAAACATAAGAAAATCAAGAAAGACCAACGCGTGGATACTTCACTCCTCCCTAGAATAGGGATTAAAATATACATGGAAGNCATCCAGAGAGTGCCCCACCCGGGTGGTCCATCACATAATCAGCCACCAAATGCAGACACTACTGCATACACCAGCAGGACATTGCTGAAAGGACCCTGATATAGCTGTCTCCTGGGAAGCTTTGACAGTTCCTGACAAACACAGAAGTGGATGCTCACAATCATCTATAGGGCAGTACACAGGGTCCCCAATGTAGGAACTAGAGAGAGTACCCAAGAGTTGTAGGGGTCTGCAACCCTATAGATGGAACAACAATATGAACTAATCAGAACCCCCAGAGATCATGTTTCTAGCTGTATATGTATTAGAAGATGGCCTAGTTGGCCATTATTTGGGAAGAAAGGCCCTTGGTCTAGCAATGTTTATAGGCCCCAGTACAGGGGAATGCCAGGGCCAAGTAGCAGGAGAGGGAGGGTAGGGGAGCAGGGCAGGGGGAGGATATAGGGGACTTTTGGATAACACTTGAAATGTAAATGAAGAAACTCTCTAATAATAAAAAAAAAGATAAACCACTGAGTGCGTAAAAAAATTATTATTAAGATCTTTTGGAATTATTGAGTAATTTTAAGGCCAGAATTTCTTACTTTTGTTTATAGTCTATGAGCAGTTTAACATCTTGGTCACAGTGTGGATTACAGATCAAGGATGTCTCCATCCAAATCCCAAGCCTACATCTCTGCACTGTGTTTGCCTCATCTATAAAACCAAGAATTGTAATAACTAGTATCTCTCTTGAATGTTTTGAGGATTAAATGAATTCCCACACATCAAGCTTTCAGAAGAGTGACTGATAGATTGAGGAGCTAGATAAATGTTAGCTATTAGCCATTAGCTCTGAATTTTCCATTAACTATCTGTCTCGATAAGTAACTGGAATATTTTTTAAATTCTTGCAGTCTCTGACTTCTCGTTTGTACAGTAATGTAATTTTATGTTTGCAAGTAGATTTTATCTTAAATGTCAGCTCTGACTGATGAGTATTAGGTGCCTAAATCATAGTACTTATAAAAAAAAGACCTGTCTAGGCTTAGCAAGAAAAAAAATATAATGCCAATTATCTCTGTCTGCTATGGGTTCAGTAAGAATGGCAATATACACACATGTATATAAACCCACAATATGTTCTTTTAATTATGTTTTATATAAGTTACTTCCATGATACATAACTCTTTGTCATCACTGTTGGGGTTTGCTTGGCCTCAAATTGACATATTATTTTTCTAGTTCAGCAAAAAGTGGCATTGGGATTTTAATGGAGATTGCATTGACTCTGTAGATTTATTCCAGTAATATAGGCACTTGCATAGTATTAACTCTATGTATATATGAGCATGTGAGGTCTTTTCATCTTTTAGTGTCTTCTTCAATTTCTTTTTTAAGTATCTTTGATTCCCTCATAGAGTTCTTCCATATCTGTTGGCTGGGTTTATTCTGCACACAGTTTAGAGCTGTTATGAGTGCTGCTATTCAGGATCTGCCTGTGTCTGCATCCACAGCACCAGAGTTACAGGAATGTAGCTCTGTATCCATCACTTACATGGGTCCTGGGGATTCAAACTGAGGTTGTCACACTAGCATGGAAAGCACTTTGCCCCAGTCCATCTCCTCAGCTCTGTGACACTTTTGCTGTGTTGTGACTGAGACCTCACTCACTATGTACACCAAGCTCAGCTTCAACTGGTTGATTATTATATTTTTGTTTTCTAAAAGCATTTTGATCATATTTCCCCTTCCCAACTCCTCCCATATTATCTCCCCTTCCCTACACCATGTTTTAAGTTTTTTTCTTTAAAAAAACTAAACTAAAAAACAAAAATCCCAATACAACAATAAACCCCTAAACCTATAAAAACAACATCCAAATAGATTTTAAAAACTGTAATCAAATAAAAGCACCCAAAAACCTGTGAAGTCCACCATATGTTGATCAACTACTCTTGAACATGAGGCTTCCCCTGTACTGGTTGATTTTTTTCAGTGTCCTTCCATTAGAGAAAACTGATTGTCCCGCTCCTGGATGTACAGATGTGTGTGTGTGTGCGTGTGTGTGTGTGTGTGTGTATAACAAAATAAAATACACATTTTAAATTACCAAAGTCTACATTTTACTGTTGCCCATGAAGAAACCTACCTCACAAAAGCAGTTTCTTGCCATAATATAATGACTTAATACATTGTTATTACTACTATTCTAAATATTTTCTCTTAGATAACTAACAATTCTTATTTGAACCTCATTTATTATTTATCCATTAGTATCTCTATCTTTGTGTAGATTCATTGTATAGCCCTAACTAATTTTCCTTCTACCTAAAGAATTGTCTTTATCATTTAAAAAAAATATAATTGGAGTGGTTTATCTCTTCTTATTGGAACCCTGAACAATATACACATAAATACATTCTGAAGAAATAGCACAGAAAATAGAGGCAAGTTGAAGATCCTCAGTAATAATTCCCTCTCTTTCACATTCTGAGGGACAAAATTATATATATATTGTCCTTCAGAACAATATATATATGTATATATATTCCATTATTGTTCCTTCATTTTCATATATTGTGTTTTGTTCTTTTCCCTTCTTTCTGTATGCCAAGTATCTATATGGGCACCTCATGCTACCATTTCCTCACCTCCACTAACTCTCATTGGGTTGCTCTGCTGTTGACAAAGCCCTCACAAAGCAGTCTTCCTTTCTGTTACAGTGCTCAATTTCTAGCATCTGCTTTTACAATTTTCACTGCTAAATTTTCTGCTTACATCATCTCTATATTCTTATACATTTCACTTTCAGCTGAGCACTGAACATTATTAATGGTAATTTTAAATTCTCTTTCTGGCGATTTCAAAGTCTATACCACAACTAAATCTATTTCTGATTCTTGGTTTAGCTTTTTAAGTTATGTATGTTTTTCTTTATTTAAGAATCTTCTTGTATTTTGCTTTATAATTTGACAGTGAAGATGGCACAGGAAAGCACCTATTCAACAAGCATGAGGAGCCTAGAGTCCCTAGCACTCACGTAAAAAGCCAGGCATGGTAGCCTGTGCCTGTAATCCCAGCACTGAGAAGTTAAAGTTAGGCAGATTCCAGAGGCTTGCTGGACCACACCAAGCATGCATGTACACAAACAAACACATTCACATTTAACAAACACACTCAAGAAGAAAATAAACATTTTAACACAATACAACCCAAACTCTTGGTGGTGAGAATTGCAGGAAAATATTAAAACTTTGAGTTCTCTATAATTGACTGGTATGTTTGTGTGAGAGCAGAAAACTTTGCACATGCATAAAAACACTGAAGTTCAGTTTGTCTCTGTTCTGAGCCAAGTTGGTTCAGGCAGCATCTTTCGTTCTGGGTGGTGGAAAGGCTGGGCAGTACACAGCATGCATACTGTGTGTTTAGAGTCAAGGCTACAGTAAAACTATGTGATGCAATGCAGTCAAGCTCTGCCAGGAACACGTTGGATTCATTATGCATTTAGTTTGAATTAATATTTTGTTATTGTATATTCAGAAATGCTTCCATTCCCCAGCTCCACATGCAGCCATGAGCCACAGTGTAAGAGACTAGTGTAGAAGGCTCTGAATAGTCTTCCCCCTTTTCTGCTTCCTATCAGAGCCACACAGGCTCTTCCTGGGATCTTTTTCTTCTAAATCTGGTAGGTTGGTAGTCCTACATGAAAGGCTACATTTCCCAAGACTGTGATCCCAGGAGTTTCTCATTTAAATATGGCCTCCAGCAATTCTCCAAAACTTCCATTAAGTGTTTCAGATCTCTGCTACTTCTACCTAAGCAGGTCCTAGCTTCAACATCCCTTCCTCTGTCACTCCCCCTCCTGCTCCCTCCCTCTCTCTCTCTCTCTCTCTCTCTCTCTCTCTCTCTCTCTCTCTCTCTCTCTCTCTGTGTGTGTGTGTGTGTGTGTCTCCCTCCCTCTCTTTCTCTCTCTGCTTCCCTCCCCCTCCCTCCCTCCCTTCTTCTTTCTCTATTTTGTCTGTTTTCTCTTGCAACTTCTCATTTCTGATTTATACTCATTGACTTTTATTATAACCAGCCTTTTCTTGTTATAAAGACAGGGGACGATGTTTTGTTTGTTTCATTTTTTAACCTCTTTGTATTTGAAACTGAGACTTGAAGTCCCAAGTTAGCACTTCTTAACTGAATGTGGGAGGCAGAAGTGGCATTACAGAGGTTCCAGACATTTCGAATGTTTGTGTGGACCTAGACAGAAATGCCAGCCTCACAAACAACCTACAGTGTAGTGTAGCTGCAGGCTTCCTGTGACCACTCTAAGTAGAAGAGTTCAGTGAATGTCAGTATTTCATCTGGATTTCTTTACTGAATTAACCAGAACTTCTGAGTCATCTCCCAATTGCTTGTTGTTTTTTGTTTTCTCACTGACAGAACCCTCCCCTAAGGTGGAACCTGGGTGAACATTGCCTATGGAGTAAACAGACAATTTAGTTTGCTTTGGATAGGTGAAGATTTGGGCATGAATTATCCTGTTCAGACCATGAGAAAATGAGATTTGGGACTATTCTGGATAACTCCTTTATTGTCCAGAACAAGGGTTTAAAAGTTCAGTACAGGATGAAAGTGGTCCAAAGTTACAGCTAGACATTGCTGAGTTCTGACAACGATCATTTCCCAGGGAGTTATTTCCCAATGTTAGCAGACTTTCTGTCAGTAAAAACAATTTCCAATATTAAATGAAGCATGTTATAGATTTCTGTTTGCAATCAGACAACACAGTCTCATAGTAAAAGCTCTGAGAATCATGACATTTAATTGACCACAGAGTTGGTTTTGTTCGTTTGGAATTGGTTTTGTTTTACTTTTCCCTCGTAGCATTTATTGGTATCTTAGAAATTGTTGTTTTGTGGAATGCAACATTTAAGAAATATGAACTGTGGGCTGGCAAAAGGGCTCAGTTGGTGAAGGCTCTTCTTGTTGCCAAGCCTGGAGATCTGAGTTCAGTTCTGGAAACAGATAAAGTACAAAATGAGAACTAACTCCTGCCTGCTTCCCTGTGACTTTCATATGCCCAGGTAAACACACACACACACACACACACACACACACACACACACACACAAACATACACACTCACAAACACACACAAAGCAAGTGAATATATATATAAACTTTAGAGACCTGGAAGTGTTTCTTTCTGAGCCTCTCAGTTCACTCTTCATCCCATTCACTTGAACGGTTTGCTCTCCCTTCTTTCTCTCTTATTCTTACTTGCATTCTTTTCCTGACATTAATGATTCTCATTGTCAGCAACCACAGACCCATTCCTTTCCTTATCCCACCCTCTGCACTTAGGTCCTCACTTTCATTTCCTAGAACACATATGAGAAGAAAGCAGCTGGTAAACATTCAATGTCCTTGCCTGGCACTGGGTCATTTTGATGTCTTTCAAAACCCTAAAGTTTCCAACCAAGGCTTTATCTTCATCCATACTTTTTACTTTTTTTTAATTTCCATTTTTAAAATATTTACTCTGTGTGTGTGTGTGTGTGTGTGTGTGTTTACTCTTGCATTCATGCATGCTTTCAGAAGCCAGAAGAGCATGTCCTGTAGCCAATGTAGATGCTGGGAACAAAACTCTGGTCCTCTGAAAGAGCAGCAAGACTGGCTCACTGCCAAGCCATCTTCTGAGACCTTTTCTTTCTTTTTAAGGAATGCTCTTTAACTCCTAGCTCTGACGCCTTATAGCGCATGTCTTTCTTGTCTGAAAGCCGGAGAGCACATGACTTTTCAGTCGACTTCCTGAAAACTGGACCACTGATGAGGAAGCATTTCTGACAGAAGCACGCCGTTCTCTTTCATTTTCTCTGACGACTCTGTCCACACTTGAGTGTCTTTTAGCAAAATGACTGAAGTAAGTGGTACATCACTTTCTGGGATGCTTTCTTCTGTCTTGTGCATCAGCAGAAAATCACAGCGGTGGTCTCAGTGGACAATGGTGAAAAAATAAGGCAGAAACCACTGCAATAAATGCGAAAAGTCAATTTGAATGTCAGTGCCTGAGGTGGGCGAGGCACACTGGAGGAAGCCGCAGTTACAGAAAGTAAAGGCACTGTACCATCACCTGCTCTTACGGCAAGCGGTCTTCTCCAGGCACATTTAAGTATATTAAAGTGAGCGATTTTCATTGTGCTTGACTGGGGGTGTGGGGGTGGGGGGCTCCTTGGCTTCCTGCAGGGACTACGTACTTGTGTCTAGGAGTGCAAGCTGCCCGGAAACACAGGCTCCAGAAGCACAGGATAAATTACTGAAGCCAACCTGGAAATGGTCATTTGCTCTCAGAAGCTAAGTGATTCTAAAGTCCAATGGCCGTGGAAAGAGTTGGTGAGCGATATAGAGCAGGCTGGGATCTGAGGCTATCCCTTCTCTCACGACGTGCTCTCCAACAGTCAGCAAGTGTTCTTGTGAATTTTACAAAAACAGTCATTGGCATAGAACTTACTTGACTGAAGGGTACAGCTGTTGAATAATCCAAGACATCTCCTAAGAAGTTCATTATAACAATTTCCCTTGTAAATTTGGAAGAGAGAAATATGGTAGTAGGAGATGGAGAAAGGACCCAAGGAGCTGAAGGGGTTTGCAGCCCCATAAGAGGAACATTAATATGAACTAACCAGTAGCCCTAAAGCTCCCTGGGACTAAACCACCAACCAAAGAATACATGTTGAGAGTCATGGCTCTAGCTGCATAGGTAGCAGAGGATGGCCTATTTGGTCATCAATGGCAGGAGAGGCCCTTGGTATTTGACTGAATAATTTGTTTATTTTTTATTTATTTGTCTTTCAAACACTATAGCACTTTAGGGAATAATAAGTAAGATTATTTTCTTCCAGAAATAACCTCTGTTAAACTCTTGGCATATTTCCTTCCAAGTTCTGCTTCTTTTTCAGTACTGACACATTGCCCTCCAAAGAGGCTTTTTTTCTGTCACTAGACTCTTGTTGGGCCTGGGGCTGCCTTGTGCTGGAAGTGTCCCTGGGATATACCCAGTGATACTCCACTGGAGAGTGCTGACTTTTCCCTCTTCCATTTATTGGAACACTAACAGTATAACATGATATTTGTTTTCCTGTGTCCATGCTGTTCCAATATCACCAATTGTGCACACTCTCAACAATCTCAGAGGAGAAAAAGTTATTTAACAGGAAATGTGTCAAAAACATTTTACCTTTTGTACAATATTATTATGTTGTATTGTATTATTTGGTTTTGTAAAGCCATATTACAGAGGATCCATATCAACAAAGATATGTTTAGCTAGGTTGTTTGTTAGGCAAGCATAAGAGATTTCCATGTGCTAGCATAAAAACATTTTCATGACAAATCATGAAAAATGAAACTTGGGCAACCTTTAACCCCAGCAACATGGGTGTATGCTTGGATGCACATTTATTCACAAGCAAATATACAAGGGCATACATTTCATTGTAATTTCTTTAGTGAGCTGTTGCTTTGGGAAAGAAAGCCAGATCATGTAATTTTGTATGAGTATCATTTCTGGTTTTGTTTTTACCATAAAGCCATATAAAATAGTAAACTGAGGTATTAATCTTGATTTCAATTTTTATTAAAACGTCCACACAAGCATTTTCCAATCTGCAACTTGTTTTTACAAATTTTTCTCCTTTCGTTGTTGACTTCTTTTCAATTTGTAAAATGTTTTATTGGTTATACATACTTTCAGAAATTACTGCTGAACTTTGCTGATATGAGCTGTGTGGTACTTGAGTTTTGTATGCAATAATCTGCTTATTTTATGCCTTCTAATTGTTTTGGACTTCAGAAACATATTCTGTTATTAATGATTACACATTTTTATATTTTGTCCAGATCTGATTTTTACTTTAAAAAGATATAAATTCATAATCCACTTTGGGTTGCTTTTTATGCTGATGTGAGAGAGAAGAGTCACTTAATTGTGTCTTTCTTTTTGTCTACTTCCCCCCAGCTATCTGTATGAATAGGTCATTTTTCTCCCACTGCTTTTTCAATGACTTAAAAGCATGGCTCAAGCATCTAGTAACTCAGAATAGAGGCTCTGATTCATGTGTATTTTGTGCCAAATGGCTAATGTATCCAGAGAAGTGGTTTAATCTTTGCAGTCACATTACTGCACATTTATACATAAGTCTCTAACACAGTATAACACTTGAATTTACAAACCAAGATGTTTGGTTCAACATTGAGGACCATTCTATTACTGTGTCAACAGTATTGTCACCCTTTAAAAGACTGGAATCTCTTCATACTTGAGAAAATATCCTCTAAAGCCTAAGGCTTTTTTCAAGTCCAATAACACAGAAACTTACTGATTTTTACAAACATAAAGTCAGAGTTGATTATACTTTGAATAATGTAATGGAGGAATCTTTCCATTTTTCACTATAATAATTGACAAAGGCAGTATTTAAATACATTTATTTATTTATAATGAAATGTATATATGTTTATTTATTTATAATGAGATCAAGAATAAGACAAGAATGTCCACTCTTTCCATACTTATTCAATATAGTACTTGAAGTCTTATCTAGAGCAATGAGACAACTAAAGAAGATCAAGAGGATATGAAATGTAAAAGTCAAAGTATCTCATTGCTAGATGATGCCTTAAAGACTCCACTGGGAACTATCTACAGGTGATAAATGTTTTCATCAAAATAGTAAGATACAAAATTAGCACACACAAATTAATAGCCTTCCTATTCTGAAGTGACAAACATGCTGTGAAATGAACCAGTGAAATAGCCTTGAATAGCCTTAAATAAAATATCTTGGGAAAGACTTGTATAATAAACATTTTAACACTGTAGAAAGGAGTTGAAGAAGACATCAGAAGATTGAAAAATTTCCCATGCTCATGGATCAGTAAAATTAATATTGGGAAAATGACCATCCATCAGAAGCAATCTACAAATTTAATGCAATCTCTATAAACATTTCAACACAATTCTTCACAGAAATAAAAAAAAATCAATCTTTACTTCAAATGGAAACAACAACAACACACATACATACATACATACATACATACATACATACATACATACACACATAGACCTCAGAGTGGTTAAAACAATCCTGAACATTCTGATACATAAAAGAACTTCTGGCAGCAAGACCAGCCCTAGTTTCCAGCAGTGATACAAGGCTACAGTGGTGAAAACAAGATGACATCGGCATAAAACACACACATTGATCAATGCCATCAAATTAAAGACCCACACATAAGCCACACACCTATAGACATCTGGTTTTAGAGAGCTTGTTTTTGTTTTTGTTTTTTGTTTTTGTTTTTTTATTTTGACAAAGCAACCAGAAACACACACTGGAAAAGAGACAGCAACTTCAACAAATAGTGTGCTGGCCAAACTGAATGGCTTACAAGTAGAAGAATGCAAACTGGGACACATCTATGACCCTGTACAAAACTCAACTTCAAATAGGTCAATGACTTCAACATAAGACTAGGTGTGCTAAATCTGATAGAAGAGAAAGTAGAGAATAATCTTTACCTCATTGGCACAAGAAAAGGACTTCTAAACAGAACACTGATCACATAGACATTAAGATCAATAATTAATGAGAAGGACCTCAAGACACTGGAAAGCTTCTGTATGGCAAAGGACACTGTCATTCAGGTTAAGTGGCAGGATAAAGAATGGGAAAAGGTCGGTATTTACTAATTATACATCTGTAGAAAGTTAGTATCTAAAATATATACAGAACTAAAATGACCTCAACATCAAGAAATGAGTACCTGATTAAGTCATGAGTACAAAGCCAAGAGAAACATCTCAAAAGATGAAACACAAATGGGTGCAAAACACTTAAAGAAGTGATCAGCATCCTTACCCATCAGGAAAATACAGACTAAAACTACTATGAGATTTCATCTTAACCTGGTCAGAATAACCAAGATCAATAAAACAAATGGTGGTGCACGCTGGCCAAGACGCAGAGAAAGGAGGGCATTTATTCATTGTTGGTGTAGCATAAGCCTGTATGACCATATGGAAATCAATGGTGTGGTTTCTCGGGAAGCTGGAACTATGTACCTCAAGATCCAGCTACACCACTCTCCAGCATTTGTTCAAAGGACTCCGCATCTTACTACAGAGATGCTCGCTCAGTCGTGTTCATTGCTACTCTATTCATAACTGCCAGATTGGAAACCTCCGAGATGTCCCTCAGCTAATGTGGATAATGAAAATGGAATACATTTACATAATGAAATATTGTTTAGATGTCAAAAAATGAGGTTACAAAATTTGCAAATGAACGGATAGAGGCAGAAAAGTCATTCTGAGTCAGGTAACTCATACCGGAAAAGACATTGCACATTTCCTCTTAGATGTATATGTTAATTCAGAAGCTTTCAGTAGGTGTGTTAGAATCTGAATGACCACAGAGATTAGGAAACTAACAAGGGACCAGAGGGGAAGGAGAGGATATCTCAAAGAAGGAGAAATAGAATATGATGCTGTGGAAAAATAAGGAATAAACTAGAATAATACAATTAAATGAGTAGCAGGATGAGAGGAAATGATAAAGAGAGAATAGGGAAAGGAAGAAGAAACATGAAGGATCTTTAGAGAAAAAAAAAAACTATATGAAGCCCTACTACTGTGGAACATTCCTAAAATGTTTTCATGTATGATATATATATATATATATATATATATATATATATATATATATATATATAGAGAGAGAGAGAGAGAGAGAGAGAGAGAGAGAGAGAGAGAGTTACCATATAATGGGAAATAAAATGCCACAACTACACATCTTATAAAACCAAGTAGAACCTCCAGTGCCAAGAATGGGTTACATATTGTTGAGTCCCTGGCCAAATGATCCCCATCCAAGACCCCTACCCCAAGATCACAAGCCATTGCTAAGGCTACTGATTTCTCTTCACAATCTGATGGTGAAGATCTACTGCTAAAGACAGTACTTACTCGTGTCATTGAACATGGAGAAATCAAACCAGTGCCTAAGTAGAAGCCTCACCCCTATTGACTAATGCTCATGATGCTGGAAGATACTTTACATACTACTAGAGACAAAAGGCAATCACCAATATTACCTAGCTACAAACCTACAACCTAAAATTGTGACCTGCTTCCACGATAAACTGGTGGAATTGTGGCCCAGACATTATGAAAGTAACCAACCCAACTAGATTTAAATCATTCTCCATGACATAGAAGCCATAGTTGACAGTGCTAGAGTAGCCAAGAACCTGAGACATATGTCCTAAGAGAAAACCTACTACTATTATTGACATATGAACAAGCCATGCAATGATGCCTAAGGACCTTCTTATATATCTATAGATCATTGTCTCTCAGCTCTCATGAGAAAAGTGTCTTCCTGTAGTAAATGGGAATTTAGAGAGAGACCCATTGCTAGACAATAGCAGACACTTAGACTTTTGGATCACCTAACTTCATGGCTCAGGGATCTGTGCAGCAGAGGAGGTGGAAAGATAATAAGAACCAGAAGCAGTGGAAGATGGAGGAAACAGTGTCTTCCAAACACACCAGGACTGATGTACATATGACTGAGACTGTGTCAGCAGGAGCAAGACCTGTTCAGCCTCAAGTACAAAAGGTACCAGCACTGAGAGAGGGAACTGAACTTGGGTCCCCACCTCTAAACAAGAAGCTATTTGCCACAAAACCTGCTGGCCAAAGGAACATCAGTTTTCTCCAATGGACTGTCACTGGATATATCAGCCACCCTCCTCTGCCCAGGAGTAGCTTGCCAACACAAAACAAACTCCATGTTTTGTGGGCTTTTGTTGTGTTTCGCTTTGCTTTGGCTTGTTTGTCTGTTTGTCTTATTGGTCTTTTGTTTATTTGTTTTGATTTTATCTGGGGGGCTTATTTATTTAGTTTTTGAGAGAAAGAGAGCATGAAGTTTCATGGGTAAGGAGGTGGGAGGATCTGGGAAGAATTTGAAGGGAGAGAACCACAAAGAAAATGTATTTTGTGAAAAAAATGTCAAAAAGAACTCCACCCTTAAGTGAACTCTTTTGAGAAGTAACTTCAGTCCTGTTATCTTCTGCCCTTTTCAGGATTTTTGTAAACCTTTAATTTTTGACATTTTTTTCTGCCTCCCTTTTAAGCTGACAATTACCTTCTTTTTCCTTAAATTTATACAAATCAAAATATACATAACATATAAATGTATATAGAACAAATTTTCCATATTTGCCCAAAAGTTATTGACAAGTAAAATGTGTGTGTGTGTGTGTGTGTGTGTGTGTGTGTGTGTGTGTGTGTGTGTGACAACTATCAAAGAAAAAGAGGCCATGAATTTGAAAGAGAGTGAGGTGCTACATGGGAGGTTGTAGAGGGAGGAAAGGGGCTAGGAAACTGACATAATTATATTTTAACCTCAAAAAGCAAATCCAAAAATAAAACTAAGCCATAAGTTATCTATCAGCCCATGCATCTTGTTTATCTGGCCTTATTCAACTGGGCACCGTGACTGCGCATGCACAGTTCTGCACTGTGCTGTGGTCATCTGCCTTCCCTAAAGACAGCAGTTTGTATTGATGTTACCATCCCAACTGATTAAGTTTGAGCTAAGAATTGTTGCACAGAATACTTGGAAAGAAAGCAGTACAGGCTTAGTTATGATCTTTCTATTTACTCCTTGGTAATATTTGGAAATTGATCTCTGTCTGCCTACACTTATGCCTATCCACTGGGGGAAAAAAGTCTTTATTTACATTTACACAGAGAGACAGATTTTCAACTCCAACCACAAGTCCACAAGTTCAGTAAAATTTCATCTGCAAATCTTGTCAAACTCTTGGGCTACTGATAAAATTGTTGTTTCATTCATTCATGTACACACACACACACACACACACACACACAATTTGGAGAATAAAGAAGATTAATTGTTGCTAGTGGAAAAGAAAGAAAAAAATGTCAAAAGGCTGAAGTCTTACAAAAAAGAAAACTCCCCGAAAGGGGCATATGAAGATAGAATCAAAGTTCCTTTCTGGAGAGTCTCTTAATCCTATATAGTGAGAAGAGAGAGTACCAGAGCAAAAGTGATAGAGGGAACATGGGATGACTGGCACTAGGACCATGAGAGACATGTGTGGACCACTCTCCAAGGATTAAATGAAAAGATACTGAGGATTAATAGACAGCACGCATAATTATAAAACATGCTTTTATTAATAACAGCTTACTTGCAATGCATAGAGACAATTGCATGGCCCTGTTTGAAATGCTGTGGGTCGGGGAGAAAGAGAGAGCAGTTTCATCGTTTTGCTTTTGGGCAAATAAATAAGTTTTAAAGCCTTCCATCGGACAACCATATATATTGCCTCCCTTAGTCCTACTTTCTTTGGGAAGAAGTTTCTTAACGTGGACTCATTCTGGCATAGAGGCCATCAAAACTCTCCCTAAAGGTGGGGAGAAGCTCTTTCACATCTAGTTCTAAGTGGTGTCTTGCGTGGGAAAGGAAAGGAATAAGACTGGAACACTGGCCTGGAGCGAGTCTCCATGCCGTTGTAGCTTCCTCCTGCAAACGTGTAATTAGAGCTGGCAGGCATGTGGCAGACGCTCTTTCTCTGTGCTATCTGCACACAATGCTCAAAACCATTTCCAAATGGTAATTTCTGGTCCTTCCTCTTTGGCCCATCAGTGGTCTGTGTTGTGTGAGTGTGCTGTGTAATTGTGACCCCTAGTGGCCAAGAGGGTGACTCTTCAAGAGATGTGTGCTATTCCCTGCCATTCTGACAAATTGTTTTTCATCTTAGATTTTCTAAGTCTTACGTGAAGTCAGCTTTCTTCCCCTATTTAATGATGAACTGTGCCCCTTACTCTGCCTTCCTTGCCACAGATGAGTAGAAAAATCAAAAGGGTCACCCATTCCAGGTTGATAATGGCAGGGAACATAATTTTTTAATATATTAGAAAATACTGTAGATTTTACATATATTGGAGGTCATTTCCATCCTTAGCCAGCAGAGAGTAAGACTGGGGGAATGGTTTAATCAGAAAAGTGCCTGTTAAGCAAGCTTAAAGGACTGAATGATCTCCAGTACCCGTGTGCAAAGATGAGTGTGCTCATGATCACAAGGATCTCGGGATATAGGTACAAACAGGTAGGTTCTGGGGCTTAGTGGTCAACCATCCTAGCCTACTTAGTGAGCTCCAGATCAATAAGAGATTATGTCTCATAAACAAGGTAGAAAACAGCCAAGGAGCCAGATTTGAGGCTGATCTCTGCCCTCTACATACATGTGCACATATTTTCATCATACCTGCACATGCATGTGAATACACACACACACACACAAACACACACACACAGAGAGAGAGAGAGAGAGAGAGAGAGAGAGAGAGAGACTGAAAATACAAACTGAGTGGTGACACCACAGATCCTACTTGCTTCAAATATGTGTCCCAAAATTTCCTGTTTATGTCCCCAAAGAAGTATTTTCCTTAGCTCTATTCTTATACTTACACTGTATACCTTGAAGCCTTCAATCAAGACACAAACGTTTAGTGTATATTATGTAAATGTCTACAATCAACTCTGAAGACTTTAAATAGTTCATGAAATAATACATGAACTATTTAAATAATACATGAAATAGATATCTGAAATAATTAATCCAGAAATTAAAGAATGGCACATTGAGCAGGGTCACTTGAAAACAAGATAGTCATAAAATTCTCATAAGGAGTGTTGTAGAATGTCTAACATTTTCACATCCTATATATTGAGTGCATTTTCATATACACAAACAAAAGGTGCTTACTGCATTGGATCTCTATAATTTTTATATTAGGTAAAGCTAGGTTTGCAACTATATAAACCAGTGTACATGTGGGTAACTGACCTCATTTAGAATCACAAGACTAGTTCACAACAATGAATTCCTGCTTCCTGATTTTATAATCAGCATCTGTTTTATGTTAAGAATTGAGAAGGGCTCTTCTGTGGGGTTCTTCAGCAACCACCTTATTCAGTTTGGAAGGCAGGCGAAGGAGTGGGAAACTTGGAAGTGAAATGGCATGAATGGTGATGGAGCTGTGTCATCATTTTCTGCTAGTTAAGTGACTCAGACGGGATCACACTGAACTCAAAAGCAAATGGGGAAACTTCTGAGAGCTGGAACAACAAAGATTGTGAAATAATGTGGTTCAGATTAAGAAGTAGAATTTTAGTCTATTCGAATTGTGTATAAGTAAGCCATGATTTCTTTATTAATCTACACAATGTGCTCAGTAAATAAAAATGATAAAATGAAATTTTCACCGAGACGTAGCTGCTTTAAGTTAACTTGCATCATTTTTTATTAAACCTAAAAGGTAAATATTACTCATTTTGCATAAATGAAGTCTAAGGTATGACAGTGTCAATCAAATTGTCTGAGGCCTTCAACTTCAACATAGCTCACTTCTTCCTCTGTTTCTTGCAAAGCAGATAGATAGATAGATAGATAGATAGATAGATAGATAGATAGATAGATAGATAATAGATAGATAGATGATAGATAGATAGATGATAGATAGATAGATAGATAGATAGATAGATAGATAGATAGATAGATAATAGATAGATAGATAATAGATGACAGATAGATAGATAGATGATAGATAGATAGATAGATAGATAGATAGATATGTATATATATATGTGTGTATAATATATATATATATATATATATATATATATATATATATATATATATATATATATATATATAGTTTCTTTTACCTCGGGGCTTTGAGAATTCACACATGGAGCACAAACTAATCCAAAAAGCACTGCAAAATAGGGAGAGATACTTGCTACAATATAAAATAAATTTTAAAATAGAATAAAGCTAAGCCAATTTCAGTGCATAATATAATTGAAAATTAAGAATCAAAGTAAATACAAGGAGCACTTTCATTGTATGTTTTTAGCACAGAATCAGATGTCTTTAGAGTAACTGTTTAAGGGGTCACCGAAGACCATCTGAATATCAGATATTTGCATTACGATTCATAACAGAAGTAAAATTAGAGTTATGAAGTAGCAATGAAATAATTTTATGGCTGGGGGTCACCATAACATCAGGAACTGTACTAAAGGGTCGCAGCATTAGAAAGGTTGAGAACCATTGGTTTAAAGCAACATATGGAACAGAATATGTGTATGGATTGTTTGTTATCTCTATGAGCCACTTAGAAAAACACCCTTACTATGTGGCATGACAATTCTGATACGTAAAGTCACTCGGGACATATTTCTCTGTGCCCAGCGCTGGAGCTGAGGATTGAACAGAGGTTATTTTGCTCTAAGGAAAAATGAGCAGGGGGAGGAGTTGAGGGCAGAAAAGACAAAGGCGCATCGATGTGGTGGCACACACTGGGATTTCTGAAATCCAGGAAGCAGATTGTATGGCCAAAAGATCACCAAAATTGGGGGAGGGGGGAAGAATGAGTGGTGTGCAGAGTTTAGCACCAGTTTGAGCCACCCCACAAGATCTTACTTTAAAAAGCAAGGCCTGTGTATGAAGCACATACCTGCCACATATGATGTTCTGGGTTGAATCCTCAGCACTGACAAAAAAGTATATGGTGATAGTCACAGGGGCCAAAGATTCACCATGAGTGTTTTCCTGGTTTATAGAGACTGTATGGAAAGACTGACTACTAAACCAACAGAAGTCAGAACATAAAGCAGCCATCTTTGTCTAAAATTATGGTTGTGTGAATATTATATTCACATATATTTTACATTAAGGTTATGGTTTTTCTTGGGAGGCTGCTGTGTTGTCAAGATACAGGACTGGAACCAGAGAGAATTCTTCATCCTTAAACAGGACACACGACAGAATCTCCATTCTTTGTGTATTTAAATTTGGCCAAATTATCTGTTCTCTAAATAAGGAGTATCTTGTCTATAATAAGATTAGAGCATTAGGAAGCCCTTGAATGCCATTTACAGATACATGATAATACATCCCCTTGGTGGAGTACTTCCCAAGCAGCACTGAAAGTCAGAGATGTAATCAAAATTAGATATTTAAATTAACTTAACATCTTGAACTTCATATTCATGATTCAAACTGAATAAGTTTCTTGATTACTTGGAGGCTTCATCTCCTCGTTTGTTAACTGGAATGAGTTCCTTCAGGAAGGACTGGATGAGGAATAAATGAAATAGATGTGAAAAATCCCCAGAACGCAAATACTTGCTGATTCACCTATTATGCACGGCACTTTTGTCTCCTTTGCATGTCCTGAGCTATGTAGTTCCACTTGCCCCACATTAACAGTCTTCTGCCAATTACAGGATCCTTGTTACTTCCATTGAAATTGAAAGTAGGCTTTTTATAATTTTTTTGGCACTCCTAACTCTATAGGAGTGATACACGTATTGTCTGTTCAGTTTTCCCCTTTCCATTTATTCTACTCCCCTCCAATTTGGACAAAATCACAAGACATAACCTTGTCTGGATTGCCATTAAACTATTAGCCTTCAATAGACTTGGGGTATCTGTAGTCACCAGTGTAATTCAAGATATTTTACTCTTTCTATTTGTATTCAGTTTAGCTCATTGTCTTGTGGTGCTAGAGATTAGACCCCTGGGGTCTCACAGAAACCCTCTACCACCAAGCAACACACTCAGTTAAACAAACTCTCTCTGACCCCTGGGGTCTCACAGAAACCCTCTACCACCAAGCAACACACTCAGTTAAACAAACTCTCTCTGAGTTATAATTGTACTAAGTATACAACATGTCAATAAGGGTTTTATTTTATTTTAAAATTTCATTTTTCCTTCAACATTTTGTGAGTGTGTTGTGTAAAGGTTTCAGGTAGGTGTTTGCTTTTTTTGTTTTTTTCTTTTTTTTTCTGACTCTCCAGTGCCAATAAGAACACATCTAGAGTGTCTTAAATACCTAAATAGCTGAACTATGTTGAAGCCAAAGATTGAGGTCTTTCTGCTATTTGGGTTGCTGTCCCTACACTGTCTTGGATAAACTCAACTGGGCAGTTTTTCTGTCCTTCCCTATGCCCATAGTTGTACATTCCTAACTTGGCAATTCTGAAAAAAAAAAAAAGATGTAGAAAAGTATATGATGTAAAATTATGTGTCAAAACTATTTCCATAGTCTACAAATATGCATTTTTGAAATATCTGCAATATAAGTATCAAGGGTCAAAAATCTTTGAATCACACCATCTCAACTGAATATATCTTTGCTGCTCCTGTACACTATATGCATGGCTACAAGCCTGTGACTATTTCCAACCTCATAGCATCCTCCTCTCTGATGGATGTTTTCAAATAAATTCTATCACAAGTGAAAATTTGTCAAGTAACATCTATTTAGGATAATGCACAAGATAAATTGTCAGAATAAAGTGTGAAATAGAATATAAACTAAATGCTCTGCCTATCAAAAACAGATAGCATGTTGAGATAAAAAAGGTTTTAGGCAAGGGTGTCAGATTGGTCATTTAAAGCTGGAAGTGGTGCTAAGTCACTCAGGCAAACTCTCTGTACGATCTTCCTAGAATCTGTGAGTTACTTCACTTAACTCAAACAGAAACTTAAGGACAATATGGAGTGTAAGTAATTACCAGGGTAACTAACTACCAGGGTGAGGAGCCATTGTGTGCAGTGCCCCTCAGCTCCTTCCCTCACCCCCTACACTAGTCATAGCACATGTCTGTGGAGACTTGGAGGAAATCAAAGTTCAAACTGCATAACTACTAATATCAAAACTGGTCAAAGAATATCAAGAAGGAACTGTTTTTTTCTCCAGAGAACTCTGAATATTGTCAGAACTGACTGTGGCATATCACTATTAATACCAGTAGTATAAGGTGATACCAATATTTTTTTATATACTTAATATATGTTAATCTGTTCTTGCCATCAAAAAGTGGCTGCAGAAGTTCTGAATATGATGCCTGCCTCTAAGACAAGAGTAAAAATGACTGAGCAGAAATAACTGTACACTAAGGGAAAACCATTTCCTTCTGGTCAAGTTGACAAAACAGCTGGCCAGAGGAGAGACATAACATTCCAGGTGGACAAATCAATTACTCGTTTAAGGGACTTGGGAAAACGAGACCACTCATAGGAATCAGATTCACTTTAAGCCAAGTAAAAGATAGAGAATAAAAGTATAGAATTTTTACCATTTTAATAAGATAATGCACCTTTACTTCCCAGAATTCTGGCCATAGCACAGCAGCCATTCAACCATGCAAGTTCATAAATCTGTGTACTTTTCTGAATTACTGAGAAAAGTTTGATGCTTGGATTATCTCTACCTTTTCTGCTGAAGCACAAGTTTCCTGAAACTGTGGACTCTTTAATTCTTTCTCTACAGCTCCCCTTCTGCCTGTGCCTCCAGCCTCATGTGGCTGGCTAACCTCCTAGCAAGCTTCACTTAAGTAACAAGGCTTTTTTTTTTTTTTTTTATTTCTTCTGTTCTACATTCTCTTCCTCTAGGTAGCTGCTGAGATTTCAGCTTTTCTGCCTTGAGGTTTTTTTTTGGGGGGGGGGTACTTTTGTTCATTTTGAATTCTATACTAAAAATTGCTTTGGAGCTGATGTTGGAATCTGCTTTTAAATATTGTTTTTATTGGTTATTTTATTTATTTATATTTCAAGGTTGTCCCTTTTGCCAATTTCACCTCTACAAACCTCCCATCCCATCCCCCTTTTCCTTTGCATCTATGAGGATACTCCCCCACCCACCCCTCCATTCCCACCTCACCACTCTAGCACCCCCTTACCCTAGGGTATCAAGCCTCAACAGGACCAAGGGCCTCCCCTCCCACCGATGCCAGATAAAGCAATTTTTGGCTACATATGCAGCTGGAGCCATTGGTCCCTCCATGTGTATTCTTTGGTTGGTGGTTTAGTCCCTGGGAGCTGTGGGTGGTCAGGTTAGTTGATATTGTTCTTCCAATGGGGTTGCAATCTCCTTCAACTCCTTCATTCCTTCCCCTAGCTCTTCCATTGGGGTCCCTGGGCTCAGTCTGATGGTTGGCTGTGAGTATCTGCATCTGTATTGGTCGGGTGTTGGCAGAACCTCTCAGGGAACAGCTATACCAGGTTCCTGTCAGCAAGCACTTTTTGGCATCAGCAAAAGTGTCGGGATTTGGTTCTGTAAGTGGAATGGATCCCTAGGTGAGGCGGTCTCTGGATGACCTTTCCTTCCATCTCTGCTCCATTTTTCATCTCTGGGTTTCCTTTAGACAGGAACAATTTTGGGTTGCTGATAAGTGGACATTACCCAAAAAACTCAGAATACCCATGATACAACTCACAGACTTTATGAAGTTTAAGAAAAAGGAAGAGAAAAAAGTTAATGCTTCAATCCTGCTTAGAAGGGGAGACAAAATAATCATGGGAGATAGAGGGAGAGAGGGACCTAGAAGGACAAGAAGAGGGGGAGGGGGAAAGGGGGACAGGATCAGATATGGGAAGAGACAGAAGAGAAGTACAGATGGACAGGAAATTAAATAGAAATATGTAGCAGTGAGGGATTGGGAACTAGGGGTAGACACTAGAAAGTCCCAGATGCCATGGAAGCAAGAGGTTGCCAGGACCCAATGGGGATGACATTAGCTGAAATACCCAACAAAGGAGATATAGAACCTGTAAAGACCATTTCTAGTAGATAGGCATGGTCCCCAGTTGAGGGATGGGGCCACTCACCCATCTCAAAACTTTTAACCCAGATTTGTTCTTAATTTTTTTATTATTAAGACTGAAATTGCAGACGGGATTTTATTTCCCTCATATCAGCACAAAGGGACCCCCACAAATCTCTAGCTCCAATGGAAACCACAGATAGTAATGTTTCCCAACAGCAAAGGTGATGTCAATGTTATAAGCTTTTTTGAATCCCTAAGAAATGTTTGCTCATATCACCTGTGTCTCCACTGTTGTGTAGCTCAGATTACTCATCAGAGAAAAGGGGAAATGTGGACTCCCTTGCTACTGGGGATACGTATTCAGCACCGACTGAGCAAAGCAGGGCTCTATACTCTAGGAACAAGGGGAAATTGTTATTCACTGACTGGTTCTACCACTCTGCCTCTAGCTACAAAATATCTCTCCGTAATTATTCCACGTTCTTCATTGAATCAGCTAATATGACCATGAAATTGGTAGTGAATCTGATACCTGTATTCTCATTCTGGACTTTGATAATAGTGACAGCTAAATTTGAAGAAGTAGAAGGATAGATATGGACTACTCCAAGTGGAAGCACGTGAGAAGCATGTCAGACATATGGAGCTGGGTTTCAATTTTCAGATGGGTCACATCTGAGAGATCACTTTGGTCTTCAAGTTTCTTTTCAAACATTCTTCTAGTCTATAGTGTGTTAATATTTAATATAATACCTTAGTATTCTCTCATTGTAAACAGCTACCCAGTGAAAACTTGTTTACTTACTTCAAATTTCTTGGTTAAGCATACTTCATCCTTTAATAATGACTTTTTTTTTAATTTACTGATTTCAGTACTGAAGTTAACAAAATTAGAGAGGTTTTGTTAATATCTGACTTTTCCAAACTCAAATTCCAGCTTGATTCAATGTATCCAGTATTCTAATGATTGAAGCATCATTTTGCACAGTGCCCACACTATCTGAATGGTGACAGCAATCTACAGAACTCTTGTGGGGTTGGAGTGAGCCAAGCAGATGTGGGAGATGCAGGCTTTGGAATTGTTGCCTGGGAACACAGGGTCCATTTTTCAGGTCTTTAATTTCATAAATAAATGAGTCTAAAAACAGACTCAGAAGGAAACTTTAGGACAATTCTTGGGAACTTAGAGAGAAAGAAAAACTGTGTAGGAAAGCCAAATATCTTGGCAGCTTCAGAGGAAAAGAGAAAGTTATACTTTCATAGTTACAAATCCAGAAATAAGAAGGTTCAGCAATGGCCCACAGTCCAGTAGTTGTAAGGGGAAAAGAATAATCAAATGTTCAGGGACTAGAGACAGACAAGAGGAAAGATTCTTCTGGGTGGATAAATCCATTAAGATGATGGTTCTCACATATTTTTAAAACGTGCCTTTAATTGCATCATATTTCTTTCTTTTTTTCTTTTTTTTCATATTTTTATTAGATATTTTCTTAATTTACATTTCAAATGCTATCCCAAAAGTTCCCTATACCCTCCCTCACCATGATCCCCTACCCACCCACTCCCACTTCTTGGCCCTGGTGTTCCCCTGTATTGGGCCATATAAAGTTTGCAAGACGAAGGGGCCTCTCTTCTCAATGATGGCTGACTAGGCCATCTTCTACTACATATGCAGCTAGAGACACGAGCTCTGGGGGTACTGGTTAGTTCATATTGTTGTTCCATCAATATGGTTACAGACCCCTTCAGCTCCTTGGGTACTTTCTCTAGCTTCTCCATTGGGAGCCCCTGTGTTCCATCCTATAGATGAATGTGAGCATCCACTTCTGTATTTGCCAGGCACTGGCATAGACTCATATGAGACAGCTATATCAGGGTCCCTTCAGCAAACTCTTGCTGACATATGCAATAGTGTCTGGGTTTGGTGACTGATTATGGGATGGATCCCCAGGTGGGGTAGTCTCTGGATAATCCATCCTTTCATCTTAGCTCCAAACTTTGTCTCTGTAACTCCTTTCATGGGTATTTTGTTCCCTTTTCTAAGGAGGAATGATGGAAGTATCCACACGCTGGTCTTCCTTCTTCTTGATTGCATCATATTTCTTGAAGTATCTTCACAGACAGCTTTCCTAGGGGTGGTTACTTGTTCACATGATTGACAGGCCCATTTGATTTAACTCTTTGTTGTTGTTGTTTGTTTGTTTGTTTTGCTTTTGTTTTTCTTTTCTTTTTTTTTTATTTAACTCTTAAGAGAGGGAATGATCATATATCTTGATGATCTTATAACATTTAAAACAGTTTAGAAGGATCTATTTCTATCAAAGGACAAATCTATGAGTTAAATTCTATTCTTTTGGCCAATTACCATGGGAGTGTCAGCTCGCTAGGCACAAGATCCTGAGCAACACAAAGACACACATGGCCAAAACACTTGTACACAGAAATTAAAATAAACACAGCTAAAAGACAAGCAAATAGATCTGAACCTTTCAAATTCTAAGAAGGCCAGTTGTGGTACTTCCCCTTTCTTAATTTGTTATAATAGACACAGGATATTGGATCCAGAACTGATTATGAGGGAGGACTTAGATCCCCAATGACCTTCAAGTTTATAAATACCTCACTACTTCCTTGATGGCACACAATGTGTTTTCACTAAGTGGTAACTATGGTATTAATCAACTTAAAATATACTAACAGGATAACAGACATTTAAACACTCTCAGACCACCATTTCCAAATTCTATCACACTAGAGTTGAAGTTTCAACATACAGATTTTGGTGGAGCAAAAACTCTCAGCCCAGAACCAGAGGAACCAGGAATGTTAAGCACACAGGGTTGTCCCTTAAAATGGAGGGATGTATAACCTGTTTTCTACACAGAATGCTAGAAACAGATATAGTTAATAGCCTGGTGACCTTTGACATATCTGTATGGCCAATACCACACTGGATCTTCCTCCAGTCCCTTATCGTGAGCTTGGAAATCTGAAGAATCTATCTTTATAGAAAGTGCTGCATGTCCTCTCACACAGAGGTTTGATGTTACCATGTCTTAGTTTTATTGAACACATAGGATTGAGGAAAAATTTCACAAAAGTGTGCTAAAATATACTGCTTAGCATCAGACTCCCAAACTTGCCACTAACACTGGCTAATGTGTTGAACTGAATTACCTTCAAGATTCCCACTGGTCACTACTCTGCTGGCTGTGGTAGTTGCTGAGACCCCCACCACACACACACACACACACACACACACACACACACACGTAGGTGGTGATAGTCACAATCAATTTTCCTATTTCTGTGATGAAAGCATTCTTGACAAAACAACTTAAGAAAGAAGAGGACTGTTCATGCTCCGAGTTTCTGGGTTTAGTCCACCACGGGAGTCAAGGCAGCGAGAGTTTGAAGCAACCTGTTATGTCACATGCCAATTCAGGAAACAGAGAGACACATAAGTGCATGCAGCTTCAGCTTCTTGTCTCCATCTACATCCTCAGATTGCATGTAGGGATGCCACTCACAAGGAGTGGATCTCCTCACTTAAATTAAGGAATCAATATTATCACTCACAGGCATGCCAAAGGTCCCAACCCAGGTAGTTATAGATTGTGTTGAATTGACAACTAATATTAACCATCACAGTGACCCTCTAGTATCCTGGAATTCAGTTTCTGCATGTCTTTTGAGAAAAAAAATCCATGTGTTGTTGATATTACATGTTGCTACTAGGGAGACTGGGACTCTCGTTGTTCTTAGTCTCATTAATAACAGAATTTTAAAACATGCTCAGAAGAAAGCTTGAATCCATTTTATTCGAGTTTGGAAGGAAAACAGGGGAGCATGTAAGGTTTAAATCTTTGCAAAATGAAAAGAGATGGAAAAGAGGAAATAGTGTATTTTGGGTTAAAAGGTCCAAGGTATCTGCCATGTTCATCTTCATGGGACAATGGGGAGAAGTAGTTATGAGAAAGAGTGAAGAAGTTCAAAATGACAGAGAAAGCATAACAAAGCTTTTGATCTATATCAGAGAGAGAGAGAGAGAGAGAGAGAAAGAGAGAGAGAGAGAGAGAGAGAGAGAGATTATATTATTCCTTCTGAGTTATAACTCAGAAAAGTATGGTGGCCTGATAGTATACATCAGAAGCTCTATGGACAGCTATATCAAGAAAGAGGCGTCTGGGTAAGTACATTACATCAGCTAAGGAACAACTTTTCTGCCTTTTTAGTATTTCTTCAGGTGAATCCACCATAGTGAGCAGTGATCTCCTGCCCAGGTGATTGACAGGCTCAAGCTGGGTAAGTCCTAAGGAAGGAAGGAGTCAATGGGATGTAATGTTTTAATCTTTGGAGCACATCAGAGTGTCACATCTCCACCCAGGGCCAGAAGAGACAGAACTCAGATTCCAGGTGTTTGACCAGGAGGAAGTAGCTTTCCTTTAAGGAGATCCAACAAAGACCTCACGGCACCACCATTTTATCTGTTACTTTAAATCCTCAGGAGGGAAAGCTGTGACATTTCCCCTTGTAGTATTGACAGGGACGTGGGGGATGAAGCAGTGGTGAGAGAGGGAATGATGCCAATGGCATCCAAAGATGTGAATCCCTGTCTAGCTATGTGACAATATTCCAGGGACAAATTCTGCACTGACGGAAATGTGCATCTATTAAAACTATATCTATTCTCTATATAAAGCCTGTTTTCCTTTCTGACAATCTATTCTGTTTCCCTGTTTTATTTTGTTAGCTGAAAAAAGTCCACATATAAATCGATTCTGTCTAAAATTATAATGACTAATTGACTTGGCATGTGCTTAATTGAAATAGCTCATACATAGGAAGTAGTATATATTTATAAAAGAAAAAAAAGAATTGCCAACAGTAGAACTTCAGGTAACAAAAAATGCAGAATGAAACGGATGAATGGGATTTGAATCCTTATGATCTAAAATTAATTCAAGTATAGACAACTCTCTAAATATTTTAAATACATCATAAAAGAATGAAGTAAGAGCAAATAGAAGTAAGTAATTTCATAAAGCAAGAAGGCTAGTAAATACTTATAAGCTGCTTTTTAAGCTGAATAAAGATGGAAGGTAATTTTTCAGAATTGAGATTTCAGTTTAATAAGAAGAAGAACACAGATGTACTTTATTCAATGCAAGCATCAGTCTTTAAAAAAAAAACCATTCTCCTGCCTAGCCTCTTCTTAACCTCTATCAAGAAGTTTTGTGTGTGTGTGTGTGTGTGTGTGTGTGTGTGTGTGTGTGTGTGTGTGTGTGTATGAGAAATAAGAGGTCAAGGCAAGGGCATCAGAAGCCTTCAGGCATTATTTCTACAGTGAGGCATTCTGGCAAGGCAAATCTGATTTTCTTTTCAACAAAAATCAAACTATACACCAGATAATGGTTGCTAGAAGATGCCAACATTTTTGCAATATTTAAACTTGGTTCAACTAAGTAATGTCTCCAAATCCCCACTGAGTTGTCCTTCAACTCTGCTTGGGATTAGCCAGAAAAGAAAGATACACAAGATGAGACTATAGAAATAAAGGCTGTGTGCATTCTTTAAGTCTCATGTAGGCTAGGATCTGATAGAGTCTTATATACTTTATAGCTGTGTTGAGGGCAGCAACAGAACCCAGGTCTCCTCCTCTATCATAGAAGTCTTACAGCTTATACATATCTGTACATGCTAGTTTTATGTCAACTTGAAACAAGCTAGAGTCATCAGAGAGGAAAGGAGTCTCAATTGAGAAAATGTCTCTATGCGATAGGGCTGTATGAAAGCCTATGAGATGTTTTCTTAATTAGTGATTCATGGTAGGGCACTCAGTGTAGGTGGTGCCACTCCCAGGTTGGTAGTCCTGGGCTCTATAAGAGAAGAGTTGAAGGAAACCATGGAAACCAAGCCAGTAAGCAGCACCCCTCCATGGCCTCTGCATCAGCTCCTGCCTCCAAGCTCCAGTCCTGTTTGAATTCCTATCTTTGATGCTCTTGATGATCAGCTATTATTTGGAACTGTTAGTGAGATAAACCTCCTTCCTCCCTAAGGTTTTGGTCATAGTGTTTCATCATAGCAATGACAACCCTAACAGGATCAACATCAGAAGCATGGTGGGTGTGAAGTACCCTTACAAAGGCACCATTTTACTTCAGATCCTCTTGGTAAGAATGTTGGATACCTGGAGTCAGGGAGAGTCCTCCATGAATGCTGGAAAGAAACACAGGTAGATTCCATTCATACCATCTGCCCTTTGATTCATGTTTATCTTTCTTACCTGTCAGTTCTGGAACTATAGTGCAAAGCCAGATGCAGAAGTAGAAGAGCTGAGCCCATGACACAGTACTAGCTCTCACAGTTGAGTAAAGTAACAAATGTCTAATTTGAACCTTCTTTAATGCTGTTGTTTCTCAACATGATCGGCACTGTGCATGTCTTTTCTCCAATACAGTAACTGGTGAGAGTAGTTCAAAGCCTTCCCTGGCTAGTCTGGTCTCCTTTAGACTGAATTATATTCCATGTTTCTTTTCTTCTGTCGCTTTTGTGTGTCCAAGGGGCGATGCTCTGTGTTTAGGCAAGCTTTGTATTTTCGACTTGCCTGGCTTCTCCATTTTCTTCCATATTGCTCATATTTACCATTCTACGTTCCCACTTCCATTCTCAGAGAGCTTCAAGATAACTATGCGTATCTGGTTGGATTTTCTGAAAGATTAGCAGAAATTCACAGGTTTGCAAGCTCAGTTGACATGGAACATGGATGTTCTTGTTAGCTGAAGCTACAGGTTGTCCTGTTTTCTAGTTTCTGAGAGCTGTTCAGTCCTAAAGTAACTGCTGAAGGTCAAGAACAAATTATTGAGGGTATTGTTACCTGCATGTTGCTTTCAGATACATGGACAGTCTTGATATTTTTTAGCATTGACTTAAGCTTCCAAATCCAAATGGATAGCTAGAGAGAAGAGGAAAGGAGTCAAGCTGCAAAGCTAGCAAACATTCGTCTTCACATATGCTTGCCGGGGCGTGAACAATGAATTCCAAACTGTAACAAGCATCTGCGGTGCCATCTGATAAAGGTTCTTGTATCTACCAAAACAAAAGTGAATGATGGAACATAATAAGAAATATGAAGCACAAATGGCAGACAGGATAACTGTTAAGGTACACAGAGGAACTTTTGATCATTGTTTATGTTATAGTTAAATATTCATTATGATTTAAAAGAAGGTCATGTGGTGCCTTACCACATTTTTCGATGTTATTACATTATTTTTCATCCCAAGAAGCATTCCAAGAAGTATCTTCCAGGGTCCCCTCTGACATTGTCTTGTAACTGTTCCTATAGACATTTCTCATTGAATTCCATCATTTCTCATGCTAACATAAATTATTTTTTAGTTAGTATTGATATTGGCAGATATCAAGATCCAGTGGGCACTTAATATGATTCCAGTTTTTGTCTTCCACAAATTGGACAATGAATTATTCACTTTTCTGTTGTTATGATAAAACCCCATGACTGTGATGGTTTGAATGAGAACAGCCCCATAGACTCACGTGTTTTAATACTAAGTCCTCAGCTGGTAGAACTATTTGGGAAGAATTAGGAGGTGAGACCTTACAAGAGGAGTTATGCAATTAAGAGTTAGCTATGTGATTTCAAAAGCCCATAGCATTCCCAAAGAGCTTTCTCTGCCTTCTGGTTGTGTCTTAAGATGTAAGCTCTCAGCTGTTGCTCTAGCACTATGCCTGCATGCCTATTGCATGTCTCCCCGTCATAATGGTAATACACTCTACACTCTGGAACCTTGAGCCTCAAATTAAATGCTTCCTTTAATAAGTTTCTTCATGGTGATTTGTTACAGCAATAAAAATAACACAGTGACCAAGGCAGCTTATAGAAGAAAGCACTTTATTTTGACATAAAGTTCCAGAGGATGAGAGTCCACAGTGGCTGGAATGACTGGGCAGAGGACACAGGCATGGTGACTTGAGCAGGAAGCTGAGATCTCACACTTTGAACTGTGAGCAGAAAACAGAGAAAGCAAAATGGAAGTAGGACAGACTATTTAATTTTTCTAACACTGTCCCTGGTGACAGACTTCTTCTTCCAAGGCCAAATTACTTAACCTTTCACAAAGAGATCAACCAACTGGGGACTAAATGCCCAAGTCTATGGAGCACTTTGCTTATGCAAAACCATTACTGACTAGAACATGTGTGTAGTAGATGAAACAGACGCTGTTTATTAAGAGAGGAAGAACTTTCAAGGGGAGAAGTCAGCTGAGGGAAAGGTTAGCAACCCCATAGCCCACATCCAAAGGACTCAGTTTTTATGGGCCATTTGCATAGTCATCACACTCTCAGGCATGTTTTTTCTATTACATGGCAGTTATGGCTGACAGTTTCCATTCTTTCTTCAACCAAAACTTTTTGCTTTATAAGTTGCTTTTGTAGCCTTTCATACCTCACTGTCTATCCTAATCTGCCTCAGTGCTACACAAGGCAAATGATGGCCGTATAATGTGAGTTACAGTGAAAATAACAAGCAATGTTGAATGTATATGATATGACTCACAGTGCTACTTTCTGGTACTGGGCTGAAAGAGTCTATGCCTAGACATAATGAAGGCTGAAACCACAACATTTAACCAAGCTTTCTTCACTACATTTGGTAACCCTTACACCTCTATTTGAATCTCAACCAATTTTCAGCTTCCACACATGATATGTTAAATTTCAAAAGATCAGCGTTTCTTTTTTTTAAGATTTATTTATTTATTATGTGTATGACGTTTACTTATTGTTATATGTAAATACACTGTAGCTGTCTTTAGACTCCCCAGAAGAGGGTATCAGATCTCATTACGAATGGTCGTTGAGCCACCATGTGGTTGCTAGGATTTGAACTCAGGACCTTTGGAAGAACAGCCAGTGCTCTTAACCGCTGAGCCATCTCACCAGCCTGATCAGCTTCTTTCAATCAGAGTATCAGAGTATTTCTTATTTTTTTTTCAATTTTTTATTAGATCTTTTCTTAATTTACATTTCAATTGCTATCCTGAAAGTCCCCTCCCCCCCCCGCACCCCTTCCCCCCCTCCCTGCTCCCCTGCCCACCCACTCCCACTTCTTGGCCCTGGCGTTCCCCTGTATTGGGGCATATAAAGATTGCAGTACCAAGGGGCCTCTCCTCCCAATGATGGCTGACTAGGCCATCTTCTCCTATATATGGAGCTAGAGACACAAGTTCTGGGGGTTCTGGTTAGTTCATATTGTTGTTCCTCTTCTTTGGGAGTCTGTGACAAGCGATCAAAGTCTTTGACTAATGTTTAACAAATAGTACCAGTCTCTATCCTACAACTGCTCTAGTTGTGTTGAATTGACTCCTAACTCTCACTTTGCCCTTAAAATAAGTGTTTCTAGATGTTTCACGCATCTTTCTCCATCTTCCTGACCTCAACCCGCTATTTGCTAACATACTATTCTGTCTGAAGTCTCAGATTTTCTTATTACATTTGAACACAATAATTGGGGTAGGGATTACAAAGAACACACAAGTCTTGTCGGGCTTAAAGCTACTTAGTACCTTCCTTTGTACTACTCAAAGATAAATACCTAGACAGGGTGTAAGAAATGACCACTGGCTGTTCATGAGCTCACTCCCAGCAGATTTCCTTGTAAGTTGTTTCTGGCACATTGAAATTCTTTCAATTCTTGGAATATGTCTATTTTACTCTGGCCTATAATATATATATATATATATATATATATATATATATATATATATATATATGTAGTTATTTTTCTTGATTGTGACATTACTTTCTCAGTCTTCCTCTCTCCTTGCTCATTTCTAACTCCAAGCCTTCAAGAACACATTCCCATAATCGGTTCTACATACTACGTGTTGCTTCAAATCAAAAAGTAACCATAAAATAATTGTGCAGTGGTGATGCCTGGTTGATGAATATTTTAAAGGAATAAGTAATTTCCTTGCTTTATTTAAACTCTTCAAAACTGTCTGTCCCCCACAGTTTTTACATTAGAAATGAAGCAAATGTGCACTGTAAATATGCCTCTTATTAGTCTAGTCCAGCACTAGAGGAAGAGACATTTGATTAGTCCTTGGAATCTTCCTGGCTAACATCAGGATTTGTTGCAATTTGTTATCATTGTACCATTACATGATGATAGTTTACTGAATAGCTTCACTTGAGACGCAGTCCCCTGGGCAGAGCAGGGCAAACAACCAAATGGTGGGCTTTACAATCTTAGTGTAGAATATATATTTGTATTCCTTGCAGCAGACACTGAAGTCTATTGAGAACAGAGATATAAAATTGGACAAGATAAGAGGAAGGGACAAAACAACATCCTAGAGTTTCAGGCATGGTGGAGAATGACAATCTCTTCTCTGCTGAGGAAAATGCTGGTGGGGTTTCTGTTTTCAATGTTCTTCAACCAAGCACATATATCTGTGAATACTAAACAATTATGGGATATTTTCCTGGCAAAAACATAGTTATTCATTTAATCAGCTTATAGGTTTGTTCCTTCTTTTCAGAGGGCACTTGGCTTTGGTTCACAAATGAGACCCCGCATTCCCCAACTTCTATATCACTATTATGTTTTCCAATAGGTGAATCTAAACAATTGTCTAGAAAAAGCTATCCATAATCCTTTATGGTGCTAACTTGTGACACACTGAAATACTAAGTTTAATCAAAATCAAGTTCAACTCTTCTCTTCATAAAGGCAAAAGGCTTTGCATTCTTTGAGAATTGGGTGACTACATATTTTCTTATGCTTATATGGTAGAATGATATGACAACCATCCTTTTATTTTCTTTTAAAATGGAGACAAAATGTTATTACTTAATTGGGGGGAAACACCTACCCAGATGAACTAATAATTTCTATTAAATTTCTGCATGAGCAATTGCTACTCACATGACTAGGATGACTTCAAATTCCTAAAGGTAACAAGAAGAAGAAGAAGAAGAAGAAGAAGAAGAAGAAGAAGGAGGAGGAGGAGGAGGAGGAGGAGGAGGAGGAGGAGGAGGAGAAGGAGAAGATAAAGAATGAATGAAGACCTCTTTGTGTTATAGCTATTTTTTTGTGTTTCCTCTTTAAGGGCTTCTACCTGTTTACATATGTTCTCCTGTATTTCTTTAAGGGAGTTATTTATGTCCTTCTTAAAATCCTCTATCAACATCATGAGATATGATTTTAAATCCACATTTGCTTTTCCAGTATGTTGGGAGATCCAGGACTTGCTGTGGTGGGAGAACTGGGTTCTGATGGTACCAAGTAATCTTGGTTTCTGTTGGTAAGATTCTAGCTCTCTCCTGGTGGAAGTTGTATATAGAGGACTCTGGAACAGCCCAAGCTCTGGGTGCAGATGACAGACCTGTCCCAGCTGCTCCACAGATCTTGAGCCCTGTGTGCTCCTGGCCGGCCCCACTCCACACAGTTATTGGAGAGAAAGTGTCTGTCTCAACTCCAATCTCAGGAGTAAAAACACTCCTGGGAGAACAAGTCTCTCCGTGCACAGTGGGCCACAGCCTCACATGACTAGGATGCCTTCAAATTCCACAGCCTCAGCTTGTGGGTGCTGATGGCAGACCGGAAGGGTCCTGTCCCAGCTGCTCCCATTTTTTTAAGTATAACATGACACTCAATTGGCATCACAGGCTGGAACTGTTATGGGAAACCCATCTAATACCATTGCTCATGGCAATATAATAAATAAAATTACATATGGTAAAAAGATTAACAGTCCTTCACAGAAGATTAAGAGGTAAGCAGACACTTGTCTGTGATTCTATTTATAACTACTGCCATATTTTGATAATGTCAGGATAAATGCAGATGTATATTAACAACCCTCCAAAAGAAAACCAGTAGACACTTTCCTGTGTGGCCGTGGATTCCTCCAAAGACAGACTGTAATAAGTAGTGAAAGCTGATATACACCTTCCTTCCAACATTGGTTTGGGTCAGTTTTTTATCATAGCAACAGAGAACCAAAGCAGAAAAGTGTCCTCATGCTTTATGGAAAATATGTTAAATAAAACAAGACAGATTATAATATGGTAGTGTAAGCTGGTATACACTACCTTCCAATGTTGGCTTTGGTCAGCGTTTCATTATAGCAACATAGAAGCAAAGCAGAAACAATGTCCTCATACTTATGGAAAACATGCTAATGAAGACCAACAATAAAAATAAATCAATAGAAATAAGTCATCTTATGTATGAAAGAAATGTGGATGCAAATAACCATGGACTAACTAGTACCCCCTGAGCTCATGTCTCTAGCTGCATATATAGAAGAGGATGGCCTAGTTGGCCATCAGTGGGAAGAGAGGCCCCTTGGTCATGCAGACTTTATATGCCCCAATACAGGGGAACGCCAGGGCCAAGAAGTGGGAGCGGATGGGTAGGGGAGCAGGGCCGGGATGGGGGAGGCTATAGGGAACTTTCTGGATAACACTTGAAATGTAAATGAAGAAAATATCTAATAAAAGTTGAAAAAAAAAAAGAAAAGAAGTCATCTTATGTATGAAAGAAATGTGGATGCAAACTACAATGTCAAAGGTAGCATGCCTGGAAAAGAGAATAAGAGTTGATGAGTCATATCAAGGAGATAGAAAATATTTGAACAGCTAAATAATAATGAGTTACTGATTCATGCTATCAAGATACAACATGAAATTCAAAACAAAGAATAGTTCTTGTAGTTCTAAGTAAAGCAGCTACTTACATAAGAGCTGCAAGTACTGGGAGTTTTAAAGCTATGCCAGCCTCACAAAAAGAAATGTTTTCTGAAGCTGATGCTTGCCTTCTTGCTGTCACTTGACACATTCCCCTGTGTTGGCATCAATCCCAAGGTTCTCATTATAGGTCAGTGGTGGTGGTATGCTCTAAGAAAAATAATAGCAGCAACTACTGACTAACTGTTTTGAAGAAATGACTACTTCTTTATGATTCTACTAATTTCCTAATAAGGTTAGTTTCAGATTAATGAATTCACAAGAATTAATTTCTGCTGAGACCTTAAAATTAAGTTGTTGATTCAAGTACCATTTTTCAATGTTTATTAATTTGAAAGTGTGTCTATGTGTCTCTGTGAGAGTGTATGTACACCACAGATTTGTATACCATTGCCTGAAGAGGCTAAAAGAGGTTTGGGGATCCTTTGGAATTGGAGGCACAGGCATTTGTGAGCCCGCAGTGGGGTTCTGGGAACTGAACTCACAGTCTCATGATAGAGCAGCAAGAGCTTTTAACTGCTGAGCCATCTCTCAAACCTGTTACAAATTTTTATTATAAAGAAAATGCATCCTCAAATAGGAAGTGGGTAAAAGATCAAATTTTATTTTATACTGGATGAACACTCCTTTTCCTCTTGTAGAATAATCTTTAGCTTCCATGAATAAAAAATATTTTATAAATTTTGACTGAATTTAATAGTAAGAAAACCACAACATACTAGTGTTTAATTTTCTATGTATATCTTCTGAGTAGTACTCCCTTTTGTGACTATATTATACACCATTTATTTCCCCTGTTAATCTAAATTTGCATAATTTAAACTTTGGCTACTAATAATTTGTGAATAATCATGTTCAAGTATTTGCAGAAACATTATTCAATTTCCTGGAGTTAATATTTTGAAATGGAGTTTGGGGGTCACATGATAACATCTTCATTGCATATGAGTTGGCAATTTATGTGTGTCAGTGTGAATGTGTGTGTGTGTGTGTGTGTGTGTGTGTCTTTGGAAAAGTGCATAAACTGTAGAGTTGGTAGAAAAAGTATTCTGTGATCTCAAATCAATTTGATCCATGGTGTTTTGTGGTCATCATAATTCTTTTCCCATAAAATCAATATTAATTTTATCTTTGGAAAATTTAAAATGTACTGTTATACTGTTTATTTGTGTGTGTGCTTATATACAGGCATAAATATGTACATGTGTGGTGTGTCTCACTTTTTTTCAAAATGCTGGTTTTGAGACTAATTTATATTGTTGCATGTAGCAATGTTTCACTCCTCTCACTGGAGAGTAATGTTCCATCAAGTTGCTCTTGATTCGCTCATTGATGGACATTTATAATATTTTCAGAATTCAGCTGTTATTGTTGCCCTAAACATATGTATGGGGTGGCAAACCCCTTCAGCTCCATCATTCTTTTCTCTAACTCCTCCATTGGGAAACCCATGATTAGTCCAATGGTTGGCTGTGAGTATCCTACTCTGAATTTGTCAGACTCTGGCAGATACTCTCAGAAAACAGCTGTATCAGGCTCCTGTCAGGAAGCAATTCTTGGCATCTGCAATAGTATCTGGGTTTGGTAATTATATAGGATGGATATAGGTGGTGCAGTCTCTGGATGGCCTTCCTTCTGTCTCTACTCCACACTTTCTATTTTCTCCAGTGATTATTTTGCTCTCCACTTTTAAGAAGGACTGAAGCATCCATGCTTTGGTCTTCCTTCTTCTTGAGCTTCATGTGGTCTGTGAAATGTATCTTAGGTAGTCAGAACTTATGGGCTAAGATCCACTTCTCAGTGAGTGCATACCATGTGTGTTCTTTTGTGATTGGGTTACCTCACTCAGGATGTTATTTCTATTTCAACCCATTTGCCTGTGAATTTCATGAAGACATTGTTTTTAATAGCTGAGTAGTACTCCATTGTGTGAATGTACCACACTTTCTGTATCCATTCCTCTGTTGAAGGACATCTGGGTTCTTTCTGGCTTCTGGCTATTATAAATAAGGCTAATATGAACATAGAGGAGTATGTATGCTTGTTATATGTTAGAGTATCTTTTTAGTATATACCCAGGAGAGATATAGTTGGGTCATGAGATAGTACTATGTCCAATTACCTGAGGAACTGCCAGACTGATTTTTCAGAGTGGTTATACCAGCTTGCAATCCTACCAGCAATGGAGGAGTGTTCCTCTTTCTTCACATCCTCACCAGCATCAGCTGTCACCTGAATTTTTTATCTTAGCCTTTCTGACTTGTATGAGGTGGAATCTTTAGATTGTTTTGATTCGTATGTCCCCGATGACTAAGGATTTTGAACATTTCTTTAGGTGCTTCTCAGACATTTGATATTCCTCAGTTGAAAAATCTTGTTTAGTTTATACCCATTTTTAACAGGGTTATTTAGTTCTCTGGAGTTTAACTTCTTGAGTTTCTGTATATATTGGATATTAGCCCTCTATTGGGTATAGAACTAGTAAAGGTCTTTTCCCAATCTGTTGGTTGCAGTTTTGTCCTATTGACAGTGCCCCTTGCCTTACAGACAATTTTATAAGGTACCATTTGTTGATTCTTGATCTTAGAGTATAAGCTGTTGGTGTTCTGTTCAGGAAATTTCCACTGTGCCCATGTGTTTGAGGCTCTTCCCCACTTTCTCTTCTATTAGTTTCAGTGTACCTGGTTTTATATGGAGGTCCTTGATCCACTTGGACGGGAGCTTTGTACAAGGAGATAAGAATGGATCCTCATTGCATTCTACATGCTGACCACAAGTTGAACCAGAACTATTTGCTGTCTTTTGTACAATGGATGGTTTTAGCTCCTTTGTCAAAGACCAAGTTACCATGGCTGTTAGGTTCATTTCTGGGTCTTCAATACTATTCCACTAAAATACCTGCCTGTAACTGTACCAATACCATGCAGTTTTTCATCAGTACTGCTCTGAGGTCAGGAATGGTAATTCCCCCAGAAGTTCTTTTATGGTTGAGAATAGTTCTCACTATCCTGGGTATTTTTTTTTAATTCCAAATGAACTTGCAAATTGTTTTTCTAACTCTATGAAGAATTGAATTAGAATTTTTATGGGGATTTCACTGAATCTGTAAATCGCTTTCAGCAAGATGGCCATTTTTACTATATTAATCCTGCCAATCCATGAGCATGGGTGATCTTTCCATCTTCTGAGTTCTTCTTTGATTTCTTTCTTCAGAGACTTGAAGTTCTTGTCACACAGATCTTTCACATGCTTGGTTAGATTTACACCAATATATTTTATATTATTTCTGATTATTGTGAAGGGTGTTGCTTTCCTAATTTCTTTTTTTTTAATTATTTGTTCTTTATTAGATATTTTCTTCATTTACATTTCAAGTGTTATCCAGAAAGTTCCTCAATTTCTTTCTCAGCCAGTTTATCCTTTGAGTAGAAGAAGGCTACTGATTTGTTTGAGTTAATTTTATATCCAGCCACTTTGCTGAAGTTGTTTATCAGCTTTAGGAGTTCTCTGGTGGAATTTTTGGGATCACTTATGTAAACTATCATATCTTCTGCTAGTGGTGATATTTTGACTTTTCCTTTCCAATTTGTATCCCTTTGATCTTCTTTTGTTGTCTAATTGCTTTAGCTAGGACTTCGAGTACTATATTGAATAGGTAGGGAGAAAGTGGGCAGCCTTGTCTAGTCCCTGATTTTAGTGGGATTGCTTCAAGTTTCTCTCCATTTACTTTGATGTTGGCTACTGGTTGGATGTACATTGCTTTTTACTAGGTTTAGGTATGGACCTTGAATTCCTGATTTTTCCAAGATTTTTACCATGAAGGGGTGTTGAATTTTGTCAAATACATTCACAGTATCTAATGAGATGATCATGTGGTTTTTGTCTTTGAGTTTGTTTATATGATGGATAAAATTGATGGATTTCCATATATTGAACCACCCTGCAGCCCTGGGATGAAGCCTACTTCATCAGGATGGATGACTGTTTTGATGTGTTCTCAGATTCAGTTTGCAAGCATTTTATTGACTATTTTTTAATCGATATTCATAAGGGAAATGAGTCTGAAGTTCTCTTTCTTTGTTGGGTCTTTGTGTGGCTTCAGTTCAAGTGCAATTGTGACTTCACAAATGAAATAGGAAGTGTTCCTTCTGTTTTTATTTTGTAGAATAATTTGAAGAGTGTTGCTATTAGGTCTTCTTTGAAGGTCTCATAGAATTCTGCACTAAACCTATTTGGTCCTAGGCTTTTTTTTGGTTGGGAGACTTTCAGTGACTGCTACTATTTCTTTAGGGGTTATGGGACTATTTAGATGGTTTGTCTGATCCTGATTTAACTTTGGTACCTGGTATCTGTCTAGAAAATTGTCCATTTCATCCAGATTTTCCAGTGATGTTGAGTATAGGCTTTTGTAGTAGGATCTGATTATTTTTTGAATTTCTTCAGTTTCTATTGTTATGTTTCCCTTTTCATTTCCGATTTTGTTAATTTGGATACTGCCTCTGTGCCCTCTGGTTAGTCTGGCTAAGCATTTACCTAACTTGTTGATTTTCTCAAAGAACCAGCTTCTGGTTTGTTTGGTTGATTCTATGTATAGTTCTTTTTGTTTCCACTTGGTTGATTTTAGCCCTGAGCTTGATTATTTCCTGCCATCTACTCCTTTGGAGTGTATTTGCTTCTTTTTGTTCTAGAGCTTTTAGGTGTGTTGTCAACCTGCTAATGTATCCTCTCTCCAGTTTCTTTTTGAAGGCATTCAGAGATGTGATTCTTTTCCTCTTAACACTGCTTTCATTGTGTCCCATAAGTTTTGGAATTTGTACCTTCATTTTCATTAAATTCTAAAAAGTCTTTATTGTCTTTAATTTTTTCTACCTTGCCCAAGTTATCATTAAGTAGGGCATTGTTCGGCTTCCATGTGTATGTGGGCTTTCTGTTGTTTTGTTGTTATTGAAGATGACCCTTAGCCTGTGGTGATCTGATAGGATGCATGGGATTATTTCAATCATCTTGTATCTGTTTTGGCCTGTTTTATGACCAATTATGTCATCATTTTTGGAAATGGTACCATGAGCTGCTGAGAAGAAGGTATATTCTTTTGTTTTAAGATGAAATATTCTATAGATATCTTTTAAATACATTTGTTTTATAACTTCTGTTAGTTTCACTACATCTCTGTTTAGTTTCTGTTTCCATGATCTGTCCATTGCTGAGAGTGGGGTGTTGAAGCCCCCCACACTTACTGTGAGGTGCAATGTATGTTTTGAGCTTTAGTAAAGTTTCTTTTATGAATGTGGGTACCCTTGCATTTGGAGTGTAAATGTTCAGAATTGAAAGATCATCTTGATAGATTTTTCCTTGGATGAGTATGAAGTATCTTTCCTTATCTTTTTTGATAACTTTTGGTTGGATGTTGATTTTGTTCAATATTAGAATGGCTACTCCAGTTTTTTGGGGTGAACATTTGCTTGGAAAATTGTATTCCAGCCTTTTACTCTGAAGTAATATCTGTCTTTGTCACTGAGGTGCATTTCCTGTATGCAGCAAAGTTCTGGGTTCTATTTACATATCCAGTCTGTTAGTCTATGTCCTTTTATTGGAGAATTGAGTTCATTGATGTTAAGAGATATTAAGGAAAACTGATTGTTGCTTCTTGATATTTTTGTTGTTAGAGTTTGAAGTATGTTTGCGTGACTATCTTCTTTGGGGTTTGTTAAAGGAAGATTACTTTCTAGCTTTTTCTAGGGTGTAGTTTCCTTCCTTGTGTTGGAGTTTTCCATCCATTACCCTTTATCTTTTCATCTGAAAAGGTATTGTGTAAATTTGTCTTTGTCATGGAATATCTTGGTTTCTCCATCTATATTAATTGAGTGTTTTGCTGGGTATAGTATCCAGGTCTGGCATTTGTGTTCTCTTATGGTCTGCCATGCCATCTGCCTAGGATCTTCTGGCTTTTATAGTCTCTGATCAGAAGTTTGGTGTAATACTGATAGGTCTGCCTTTATATGTTACTTGACCTTTCTCCCTTACTACTTTTAATATTCTTTCTTTGTTTATTGCATTTGATGTTTTGATTATTATGTGATGGGAGGAATTTCTTTTCTGGTCCAGTCTATTTGGAGTTCTGTAGGCTTCTTGTATGTTCATGGGCATCTCTTTCTTTGGGTTGGGAAGTTTTCTTCTATAATTTTGTTGAAGATATTTATTGGCCTTTTAAGTTGGGAATCTTCATTCTCTTCCGTACCTATTATCCTCAGGTTTGGTCTTCTCTTTGTGTCCTGGATTTCCTGGCTGTTTTGGTTTAGGAGCTTTTTGCATTTTGCATTTTCTTTGACTGTTGTGTCAATGTTTTCTATGGTATCTTCGGCACCTGAGATTCTCCCTTCTATCTCTTGTATTCTGTTGGTGATACTTGCATCTATGACTCCTGATCTCTTCCCTAGGTTTTCTATCTCTAGGGTTGTCTCCCTTTGTGATTTCTTTATTATTTCTATTTCCATTTTTAGATTTTAGATGGTTTTGTTCAATTCCTTCACCTGTTTGGTTGTGTTTTCCTGAATTTCTTTAAGGGAATTTTGTTTTTCCTCCTTAAGGACTTTTAGCTGTTTACCTGTGTTCTCCTATATTTCTTTAAGGGAGTTTTTTATGTCCTTCTTAATGTCCTCTATTATCAGCATGAGATGTGATTTTAAATCTGAATCTTGCTTTTCTGGTGTGATTGGGTATCCAGGACTTGCTTTAGTGGGAGAACTGGGTTCTGATGATGCCAAGTAGCCTTGATTTCTGTTGCTTATATTCTTGCACTTGCCTTTCACCTTCTGGTTATCTCTAGTGCTAGCTGCCCTTGCTGTCTCTGACTAGAGCCTGTCCTTTCTATGATCCTGGTTGTGTCAGAACTCCTCAGAGTCCAACTCTCTCTGTGATCCAGAGAACCTGTGTTCCAGAGATCCTGGGTGTGTCAGAGCTCCTGGGAGTCAAGCTGCCTCTGGGATCCTGAAATACTGGTGTGACCAAGCTCCTGAGATCCTGTTGTATCAGAGCTCCTGGAAGTCAAGATTTCTCTGGGTGTTGCAGTGGTGGGTGAGGAGCCAGAGCCATGGGTTTGCTCTGGGCACAGGTGCAAGCTAGAAGGAACTGGTGCCTCTAGCTGGGTGTGATTTTGTGTTTCCCTGGTTCCTATTGGGTCCCAGTTATCCTGGGTGTTAGGGAAAATGTTTTGGCCTCAACTGTGATCTTAAGTGTGTCAGTGCTCCTGGGTGTGTCTGATCTCCTCGGAGTCAAGTTTCCTCTATGATCCTGTGGTCCTGTGATCCTGCATGTTTCAGAACACCTGGGAGTTAGGATCCCCCAGGTGTTGTAGGAGTGGGTGCGGAGCCAGCTCCCAAGGTCTGCTCCAGGTGTAGGTTCAAACTGGAAGGAACCTGTGCCACTGGCCAGCCAGGAGTTCCTGCATTCCTGGGTCTTATGGGTCCCACTTACTCCATGTGTTGGGGCAGGTGTTGTATCCTCTTCATCTGTGATCCTGGGCATTTCAGAGCACCTGGGAGTTAACCTTCCTCTGGGTGTTATGGGACTGGGTACAGAGCCTGCACCCAAGGTATGCTCATGGCACAGGTTGAGACTGGAAGCAACTTATCAGTTTATAAGAAGATGAAATTACTAGTATTTTGAGTGAGATTCTAGTTAGGAAGAACTATTTCAAGTTTTATGTTATAGAAGTTTTATGTTATAAAAGTTTTATGCTATAAAATTCAATGTATTCTTTACTGTACATGGGCTCTTTTTTCTTAACCTTGTCAAATTTCTCCCTAAATCTTTCATATTTTAATTTATGCAAACAGACCAAAAAAATCCCAAAATCCTTATATTTGCATACTAAGTACATAATATTCATTCAATATTTTATGCTGAAGTATGACATGATTTCTTAGGTTTAATTTGTTAAGTAATTATAACACTGAGGGATATTCTATAATATTTCATATTGGCCTGAGGCAGAACTCTTTACATGTAAATTTAAATTACTTTAAATTAAATTAAATAATTAAAAATTCCTTATAGTTACAATGCAGCTCTAGGAATTGTAGCACATTTTAAATTTTTTCTTGATAATTGGCTTTCTGTGTCCTTTATACATTCTAGGCACTGATTCTCTGTCATATGCATGGCTGGCAGAATCTCTTCTTCCATTTTGCAAACTTCCTCATCACTTTTTAGACACTTCCCTTTGTTGAACAGAAACTTCTTATTTTCATGAGATTCTATTTTTCAAATGTTGGTCTTATTTCATGCACTAATAGAGTCTCATCAGAAAGTCCTCACCTGTGCCTACAAGTTGATTTATTGTCCCTACTTTTTCATCTAGCCGTTCCAAGATATTAGGCCTCATATTGAGGTATTTGGTCCATATGGAGTTGAATTTCATTCAAAGTGAGAGATAAGGGTTGAGCTCCATTTTTGCATGTAGCTATCTAGTACTACTTATCTAATAAACTGCCCTTTCTCTAGTGTTGACTTCAGCATATTTGTCAAAAAATTTGTTAGCTGTAGTTTCACTCGTTCATATACATATATGTGTGTGTGTGTGTGTGTGTGTGTGTGTGTGTGTATAGATAGATATAGACCTTTGGTCTCTGTGTCTGTTTCCATGCTAGTACCATGCTGTTTTTAATGATCTGGCGTTGTAGGATAACTTGAAACCAGCTGTGCTGAGTCTCCTACAGTATTCTTTCTGCACTGGCTATCCTTGTTCTCTTCAGTTTCCATACAAGTTTAATCATTGCTTCTTCCCCCCTCCCCTGCCCGCCCCCCCCTGCCTGTGAAGGCTGTCCCTGGGATCTTGACTGAGGTTGCTCTGAATTTGTAGATTGCCTTTGGCAGGGTGGCCATTTTTACAATATTGATTTTTTTCATCTGTGAGCATTGGGGTTCTTTTCATCTTCTAGTGCCTTCAATTTATTTCTTGTCTTAATGCCTCTATTTTAGAGGTGTTTAATTTAGATTTATTCCATGGTATTTGGACAAGGATAGCAGCTATGAATGGGATTGTTTCTCTGATTTTCTTTCTGTATGTTTGTCAGTGTACAGGAAGGCTACTGACCTTTTTGTGTTGGTTTTATATCCCACCACACTACTCAAAGGGTTTCCTAGCTCTAAGAGCTTTGTGTGGGGTCTATAGGATCTCTTATGTATGGAACAGTATAATCTATAAGTAGTAATACTTGCCTTACTTATCTGCCTTTATTTCTATCTCCTCTATGATGGGATGATGTCAGCTTGAATATGATGAGTTACCTTTCAGATGTGACATTGGATTAAAGTTGCTAATATTTATTGAAAATGTTTGCATCTAAGTTCACCAGGGAGGTCAGTCTGTGATTGTCTTTTATTTTTTAGTCTTTATCTGTCTTTGGCATCAGTGTAATACTGTCTTCATAAGCAGAACATAGAATTATTCCACCTTGTCTTTATTTAATGGGAAAAATGAATATTTGTGTTAGCTGTGCTAAATTTCTGCAATGAGTCCTTCTAGTCCTGGCCTTAATTTAGTTGAATTTTTAAATGACTATTTCAATCTCATTGCTAGTTATAGATATGATATCTTTAAAGTATTTATTTCATATTAGTTTAATTTTGGTATTTCTTGGGTATCTGAAATTTATGTATTTACTTTACATTTTCCAATTAAATAAAATTTAAATGTTTAAGTTGTGGCCTTGTGTTTTCTGAATTGCATTGCTATATGTCATAATATCTCCCTTTTGATTTCTAGTTTTACTAATTTGGGTCTTTGGTCTATTACTTTTGGTTAGTTTAGCCATTTTTATTTTCATTTTAGTTAATACTTTCAAATAACCTACTCTTCACTTAATTGACACTTTTATTTTTTGTTTATATTTCATTGATTTTTTTTTTACCCTGCTTTTAATTATTTTTCCCAGTAAGATTTGAGGTTTGGGGTGTTCTTATTGTTCCAACGCCAGAGGGGGCAAAATTATAGTTTCCATTTGACATCTCTCCAGTTGTTTTATGTAGGAGCTTAGGGCTGTACACTTTTCTCTTTAAACTGCCTTCACTTAATCCCATAGATTTCATGGTGGTGTGCTTTCATTTACACTCAATTCTGGGAATGTTTTCATTTCCTTCTTAGCTTCTTATTTTCCAATTTTTACCAAAAAGTGCACATTTTATTAGATTAATGTAATGGTCCTAATGTTAGTACATTTTTTAAAGTACTAAGGAGAAAGCTATAATATGAACTTGGAAGACTAGGTAACGACCCATGTAGACCCTGTACTTTCTGCTTCAGTCTCTGCATTTATATGAGCCTTTGTTCAATTGATGTGGAGAGTCTTATTCTGCTAGTGTTCTCCATTTCCTGTGGCTCTCACATTCCTTCCTCCTCCTCTTCCATTGGGGTTCCCTGAGCTCAGAGGGAAAAGATTTGATCATGACAACTTACTTAGAGCTATGAGAAACAAAGTCTCTCATTCTGAGTAATGTATGGCTGTGGGTCTTGGTACTTGTCCTGTCTGCTGCAGGAGGGACCTTCTCTGATGATGAATGAACAACAAGGCACCAATTAATAAATATAGAAAAATATCTCTAGGGGTCATTTTATTTTTTTCACTTTTTTAGACCAGTAATATTTGATTTTACTGTAGGTCTCTGGGATATGTAATCTTGGTTTCTAGATTACCCAGTGTCAAGAATGGGCTCCATTTCATGGAGAAGGCCTTAAAATCAAATCAGATATCAGTTGGTTACTGCCACAAGCTCTGTGCCACCATTGTCCTAGCATGGTATTGGTATAAAATTGAACACATTAATCAATGAAATTTAATTGGAGACCCAGACATAAATCCTCACACATATGAATGCCTGATTTTTGATAAAGTAAGGAATTCATACTGGAAAGACAGCATCTTCAACAAATGGTGCTGACTAAACTTCACAGCTGCATGTAAAATACTGCAAATAGATCCAAACTTGTCACCCTGCACTGTCATTCCAAATGTATAAATGATCTCAACATAAAACTGAATATGCTAAACTCAATAGAAGAGAAAGTAGGAAATAGCTGTGAATTCACTGGGATAAAAAAAGACTTTCTGAAAGGAACACCATTAGTGCAGGCACTAAGATCAGCAGTTAATAAATAGGACCTCATGAAACTGAAAATCTTCTGTAAGGCAAAGGACATTTTCATTCATACACAGTCAACAGAAAGGGAATTTTATTTTTTTTAGAAATTCCCCATCCAATAGAGGACTAGTATCCAAGAAACTATACCATGAAATTCACAGACAAATGGGTGGAACTAGAAAAATCATCCTGAATGAGGTAACTCAGACCCTGGAAGAGAAATATGATCAGGGTCTTGCTCAGCCATCATTGGAGAAGCTTCCTCCTACAGCAGTTGGTGAACTACAGAAACCCATATACCTTAGTCAGGTTTGTATTCCTTTACAAAACATCATGACTAAGAAGCAAATTAGAGAGGAAAGGGTTTACTCAGGTTACACTTCCACATTGTTGTTCATCACCAAAGGAAATCAGGACAGGACCTCACATAAGGCAGGAACTTGGAGGCAGGAGCTGATGCAGAGGCCATGGAGGGGTGCTGCTTACTGGATTGCTTCCCCTGGTTTGCTCAGCTTGCTTTCTTATAAACCAGGACTACCAGCCCAGGGATGGCACTACCCACAGTGGGCTGGGCCCTTCCACCTTGATTACTAATTGAGAAAATGCCTTACAGCTGGATCTCATGGAGGGATTTCCTCAAGGGAGACTTCTTTCTCTGTGATAAGTTGTATTGAAAAACTAGGCCTTATGCCCAGGCTTGAGAATGTGACTTTTGTGACCCAATGCCTCATAAAACGGATAGACATTCCTCCACCCATCTGCTTCCTGGGTTCAGGGAGTGTTTGTTCAAAGAAAGTCACCCTGACCCACCCTGACCACTGCTGGAACCCGCTATGCAAATGTGCTATTGTTACAGGTTCATCTAAAACTGTCTTGACTTTCTTCCTTGTGACTCTTAACTGATATTTTTGGTATTTTCCAACAATGCCCTCCCCACCCCTTGAGTTGTGGTTTCTCCCTTTAAATACCCCCTTACCCAGCTACTCGGAGCCCACGGTCCTGCAATCCTGCATGGTGTACACTGTGGGTCCCAGAGCGCTCTTGGAATAAAAGTCCTCTTGCAGTTTGCATCAAGACTGTTTCTCGTGAGTGATTTGGGGTATCGCCTCTCCTGTGGGTCTTTCATTTGGTGCGTTGGCCTGGAACCTCGACCTCCCCTCACACCCAAGAATCGACTTGGAGGTATGCAGGGATCCCCTCTGGAATGTGAGTGTGCTGGCCGGTGTCTCTGTTCTGAGTGTCTGTTTTCTGTCTTCTGTTTTCTGTTTTCTGAAATGCGCTTCTTGTGTTGGTTTGTTTGTCTGTGTCTTGTCCTTTGTTTCTGAAACACGATGCCGCCTGAGTTTAGATTCTGGTTAGCCTGAGTTTTGGATTCCAATCCCCCTGAGTTTAGATACTGATCAGCCTGAGTCTGGTTTAAAATTGAACTGGGGACACCCTTTGTCCCATCTGTAGGAACCTCTGTCCCACCTGTGGGGACCTCTGTCCTGACTGTGGGGACCTCTGTCCAGTCTGTGGGGACTCATGCCAAGTCTGTAGGTCAGTAGCGAGAATCAGCCATCTGATTCAGCGACCCTCTGGGTCATTTCTCTGGTTTTTATCGTGGTGGAAGTGAACAGTGGTGTTGGTAGATGATGGGGCTTTTCTGAAATGCACGCATTTTGTATTTGCAGCTGTCCTTTTGGACCGTAAGGACTGGAGGACTGTGGTGGGCAGACGTGCTAGGAGGACCACAGGTTGTGGCCCTGGGGAATGCCCTGGGAAGTAGGGAGAGCCAGGGATGCTTGGTAGTCTCCGGAGATCAGTCACAGGGACCGAGTTCTGTGTTGAAGCAGAAGCTTCCCCCTCGGAGATCGTCTAGTTGTTTTGCCTGCTTGTGGAGGACGAGAAAGGGTCGCATGTGTCTAGATCTGTTGGTTTCTGTTTTATGTGTTTTTGTGTATGTGTTTAGAGCTATGTAAAAATCTAGAGAAGCGCAGGTAATTCTCAGGTGCTTTGTACCCTGACTAGAGATAGTTTACACCTGAGACATGAGAGAATGGGTTTTGAGAAAAACAGTACTCTCCGACTATCTGGAGATAATTTAAAGCCCTGCACCTGTAGTTAGGAGTCTAGTGTGGCTAGAGAAGCCCTACTAGGAGCTGACTGTAAATGCTGCTCTTAAAGGGACCAGTAGCTTCTCAAGCTCTATGGTAAGAGAAACTTAGAAATTATGGTTAACTACCAGTGTTCCATTGGCTACAGTTTGCAGTCTGAGCATAGGCTCAGGATTCTGACTTACACATATTTGTAATTGAGAAAAAATCCTGCAGGTGGAGATTGTTGCAGGGTTTGAGAAAGGTTAATAAAACTATGGAACTTGTAGAGGCATTATGATCTGGTCTGCCTACACAATATAAAATTATTACAGATTTGAAGGATTGTTCTTTATTCATTTGCATCCTAATGATTGTAAAGGGTTTGCTTTTAGTCAGTTTGTAATTTTAAATAGCCCATGAAGCGATACCATTGGAAAGTTTTGCCTCAAGGAATGGCTACATTATAAAAAAATTATGTAAAATTTTTTTTTCACTATTTCAATACAAAAAGTTAGGACTTGGGAATCTTTCAGTGTATATTATACATATATAGATGGTATTTTATTAGCTAATCCCTCTGATAGAATTTTACTACAAAGCTTTACTCTTATACAATAAGCTTTAAATGATTTTCAAAGGTTGTTAGAAGATATTAATTGGCTGAGACCTCATATTAAGTTTAATACAGGAGAACTTAAACCTCCGTTTGATACCCTCAAGGGGAGTTCAAATCCTAATTCCCCTCCACAATTAACAGATGAGGGATAAATAGCTTTCAAAAAGTAGAGGAAGGTATTAGTCAATGACAGATACATTATATTATTGCTACAACTCATGCACCCACAACAGTCCTTTGGCAAAAGGGACTGTTAATGTGGATTCATTTTTCTTTGTCTCCAAAGAAAGTTTTATCACCTTATTATGAGGCTGTTGCCATGTTAATCCAGAGTTGTAGGATGGAGTCACGGAAATATTTTGGGAAAGAACCTGATGAAATATTTATTCCTTATTCCAAACAGCAATTAAATTGGTTGTTGCAAAATACTGATAAACAGGCATTGTGGAACTGATGGCTGTTTGTCCTAAAATAATCTCTGTGCTTATGTTCCATCAGGTAACAAGGAGCTCCTCTCTGGAAATTACAGCTAAGAAAAATTGAGAATTTTGTTTGGTGTAAATAAGCAAATGTATGCAGCCATTTCATTTTTGTTTCTGAATAGTTTTAAAGGTATAAATATGTTTTATATGTCTTGGTTATATATTATTGGCTCATAAGTTATTAATTATGATTGAAAATTTGTAACATTGGTAACAGAAAAGTTGGATTAAAACTGGTAACTCAGGGTTGGAGTAATTTAGAACTACAACATGTGGCATGAAACAACCCAAGGAGACAGTGTCTCTTTGAAGTACTGGGAGCTGCACCTTCTTGCATTTGCGTGCAGGAACAGGCAGCCAAACTTTGTAACAAGTAATGTTTTGGTGTTGATTTTTTTTAAAATGGATTGTTTACACTGTTAAAATTGAGTTTTGCTTCCCAAAATTGTGATTGTGCTCTGGTGTTACAAGAGAAATCCAAAGTGAAGGCTTCTCCTGAATCAGAGCCTCCAGCTGATTGTTTGAAGGGTTACAGGAGGCTGAGTTATGTGATCTAATGAAAGAGGCAGAAAAAGTGTATTATAAGAGAGGAAGAAAGAGAGAGAAAGAAAGAGAGAGAGAGGTGGGAGGCAGAAGAAAGAGAACAGGAGGGATCATAGACAAGAAAGAAGTTTGACTAGAATCTTGGCCGCAGTGGTAAGAGAGAAAGAAAAGACAGGACCTAGACAGATAGGGAACCTGGGCAACAGAAGACCAGTGTGGTTAACAGAATTAAGTGAGTTGGGGTACCGAGTCTCAGCTAAAAAGGCTCGGCTGTGTCAAACTGAAGTTACTTATTTGGGATACACCTTTTGAGATAGGAGTGGTGGCTAATGGAAGCCAGAGAAAAGACTGTAACTCAGATCCCCACCCCAACTACACCAAGGGAAGTAAGAAAATTCTTAGGCACCTCTGGCTTCTGCAGGCTCTGGATACCTGGGTTTGCAACCTTAGCTGCCCTGTTGTACCCCCTAACCAAGGAAGGGGAGGTGTTTGTGTGGACCCCGGATCACCAGAAAGCCTTTGAAGAAATTATAAAGGCCCTACTAATGGCCCCAGCTTTGGTCTTGCCTGATGAGAGAGCAGGACTCACCAGAGGAGTCCTTACTCAGACTTTGGAACCTTGGAATAAACCAGTGGCTTACCTATCTAAGAAGTTAGACCCTGTTGCCAGCGGGTGTCTTTCTTGCTTGAAAGCTATTGCTGCCATAGCTCTGCTTGTCAAGGATGCTGATAAGCTCACTCTGGGACAGCAAAAAACTGTAGTGGCACCCCATGTTCTTGAAAGCATTATCCAACAGCCCCCTGACCAATGGATGACCAACGTTCTTATGACACATTATCAGAGCTTTTTGTTGACTGAACGAGTGACCTTCTCTCCCCCTGCTATCCTCAATCCTGCTACCTTACTGCCCGAGACTGATGACTCTTCACCTACTCATTACTGCGCTGACATTCTGGCAGAAGAAACTGGTACTTGAAATGATCTGAAGGATCAACCTTGGCCTGGGAGTCCGAGCTGGTACACAGATGGCAGTAGCTTCATGGTTAAAGGTAAGTGGAAGGGAGGGGCAGCAGTGGTGGACAGAAAGTGAGTGAGCTAGGCCAGCATCCTCCCTGAAGGGACATCTCAGAAAGCCAAACTTGTGGCTTTGATGGATACAAGCTCTACGAATGGCAAAAGGGAAAGTCTAACACGCTGACAGCAGGTATGCTTTTGCCACTACATGGAAAAGGTGCAGTTAGGTCCTCCGACTACTATGTTATAGGACTCTCTGACTTGGCAGAAGAAATAGTCAAAAGCTACAAGGCCTGTGCTATGACACTCCATGTATACTCCTGGGAAGAGGCTCAGGGGCGACCGGCCTGGAGCCTACTAGGAGGTAGATTTTAGAGAATCTAAGCCAGCTAGATATGGCAACGAGTACTCATTAGCTTTTGTAGACACCTTTTCAAGCTGGGTAGGAGCTTTTCCTACCAGGACTGAGACAGCCAATGTGATGTCCAAGAAGATCCTAGAAGAAATCTTCCGGAGGTTTGGGATTTGTTGCCCAGGTAGGGCAGGGACTGGCCAAGATATTGGGGATTGATTAGAAGTTATATTGTGCATACAGGCCCCAAAGTTCAGGACAGGTAGAGAGTATAGCTCTCCTACCCTTTGTACTCTTCAGGGTTAAGAACACCCCTGGACAGTTTGGACTGACCTCCTCCACTGGTTAATAATAATAATAATAATAATAATAAGCCTCTGTACATAGTGCTGACATACTGCTTTCCCAGCCTTTGTTCTCTAGGCTCAAGGCACTCAAGTGGGTGAGACAGTGAGCATGGAAGCAGCTCCAGAAGGCCTATTCAAGAGGAGACCTGCAAGCCCCACATCTCTTCCAAGTTAGAGATTCGGTCCTCATTTGACACCATCGTGCAGAAAACCTTGAGACTCGGTGGAAAGGCCCTCATCTTGTATACTCTTGACCACCCTACTTTCTCTGCTTTTAATTATAGGTCCATGTGTGTTAAATAGGCTAGTCGCCTTTATTAGAGCAAGAGTTAGTGCAGTGCAGCTTTTAGTTTTGAGACAACAGTACCATGACCTAAAGGATCAAGTGCTTCAAGGAGAAGATAGTGTCTCATTCTAGGATTAGAACTGCTGACAAGAAGAAGTGGGGAATGAAAAACTAGGCCTTAGGCCCATGCTTGAGAATGTGACTTTTGTGACCCAATGCCTCAAGGTACACTAATCATAAAACAGATAGCTGGAACCCGCTATGCAAATGTGCTATTGTTTCAGGCTCATAGAAAACTGTCTTGACTTTCTTCCCTGAGACTCTTAACTGGTATTTTTGGTATTTTTCAACAACACCCTCCCCACCCCTTGAATTGTGGTTTCTCCCTTTAAATATCCTCTTACCCAGCTACTCAGGGCCCACGGTCCTACAACCCTGTGTGGTGTATACCGTGGGTCCCAGTGCCCTCTTGGAATAAAAGTCCTCTTGCAGTTCGCATCAAGACTGTTTCTCGTGAGTGATTTGGGGTGTCGCCTCTCCTATGGGTCTTTCAGTGTCAAGTTGACACACAAAACCAGCAAGTACACCATAGATAGCAAGATAATGTGCAGAGAATGAGAAATGGTCTTATGGTATGTCACCATCAATTCCCTCTTCTTGAGACTCAGAGGAGAAGAGGAAGAAGAGGAGAGGAACCCTATGGTGAAGAAGAAACAGAAAGAGTGTAAGAGACAGAGGGTTTGGAGGACACCAAGGAAATAACTCCCTGAAAGTCAACAGGACTTATATGAATTTTGAGACTGAAGCAGCATTCACAAGGCCTGCACAAGATGAGGTCCTAGAACTGAAAGAAGTGGATGCATGCCCCCATCCTGAAACCAGAATGATTGATTGATTCACACTCTCAAATGAAAATTTAGGTTTTTCCAAGAGAGTCTCATTGGGGTAACAAACTACTTTTAAGAATAGCTGCATGCCAATGTTAGATGGCCAACAGAAAACAAACTTATGGGTGTAGTTTTCTAAATCTACTTTTAAAAAGAGTTCTTAAATGCTTCAAACCCCCCTTCTAGCTTACCGTCCAAAGGCAGGGGGAGAAAAGTTTGTAAATAGGACAAGGGGATGTGGGCTGGCTTACAAGTAGTTCTTTGATTCAATTCCAATCTCCTTTTGTCAGTACACCAGCAATCCAACTCAGCAGTGGTGACAAAATCTAGCAGAAACAACCAGGCCTCTGATGTATCAGCATGAGTCAGCAAGAATGACCAGAACCAGGGTGACACCAGAAGTTCTCTGCCATGCCTATCTCAACAAAGGGAAGATTAGCAAAGTCATGAGACCAACAAAGCATTGCAAGGCAGCTATGCAAGCACTACTTACACTCTCTCCAAACATCACATGCCCTCTCATGGACCTTGCCTCAGCAAAATAACACATGAGTCTGCATCACATGACACAACCAGAAACTTCCTCTTCATGAGGGCATTTTCAGAGATTCCTTACCTCATAATGTCATAACAGGGCTTCTTTTTTAAATTTCCTTTTTGTATTTTTCATTTTTACCTTTTTGTAACCCTAGATTTCCTTTGCAAATATATTATGGCTTCCAGTTTAAGTTTTCAATTTTTTTACAGAATTCCTGAATGACTGAATGAGTGGGTCTCTGGGCCTTTGTTTCTTGGGCTCTTTTTCTTCTGTTTGTTTTTCTGATGTGCTAGATTTTGTTTTATCATATTTGTTTTATTCTATTTTATTATCATCCCTTTGAACCATGTTTCTATTCTTTCTGAGAGGCAAAATGTATATAGATGTGGATGGGGAGAAGTGGAAATAAACTGGGAGGGGAAGGGAATCAGAGTATAGTTTGTGAGAAAGGAATTTATTTCCAATAAAAGAAAAAAATTAAAAGGAAACTAATAATGAAAAGATCATTTTGACATTTTGACGTGGCAATTACTTTACACACTGTACTGCTAAAGCCCTGCACTTTATCCTCTATTGAATTTTTGTGCATCTTTATTGCCTGTGCGTCATTATCTGCCACCTATAGTCTCAATAGATGCTATCCCCATATATGTATCCCAAAAGAGGGCACATCATGAAATAATTTCCAAAGTTAAACAAAAGAATTCTTTTTCATCAGAATTCAGCTGTTATTCGGATGGCCCTGCTTTAATATGACTTATTGCTCTTTCACACAGATTTCAAAGTATTTTCTCTGTTCTGTGTTTTTAGTGTTTTAACTGTTACATGTATGTCATGGGAGTTCCCTCCACCATCTATTTGGCATTTTTTAGGCTTCTTATGGATCTCTCTTTCTCTAGATTTTAGAAATTTTCTTTGATGAATATTTTGTTAAGTATTACCTTTTTTTTTTTTTTTTTGGAATTCTTCTCCTCCATCTATGCCCATAGTCCATAGATGTGGGCTGCCTGTGTGGGCCTGTGTACCCGACACTATCCAAGGAGATCTCTGGCAAGGCCAGGTGGGAGGGTTCAAGTGAAAGGGAAAGGGCATGAGCAGGGAAGGGGAATTGCAGGCTGAGCACCAGAACAAAGGCATAGTCATATAGAGTTCTGAGCAGTGGCAGGGTCACTTACTAAGATCTGCATGGAGTAGCTGTGGCAGGTGAGTCCAAAGAAAGGGCAGCCCAGGGCTGTGGCAGCATCAGGGTGCCTTTCCTGGAGCCTGAGCTGGAGGTTCTACGTGAAATAGTTCTGAGATTAGAGTAGGCAGGGTACAGAGGTGTGGGGTGTGGTTCTTTTCTCTGAATCAGAGCCAGAAGGCCTGGTGGTGGGCAGCTGTGGCGGGCAGGAGAGGCCTCTGACTGTTGTGATATGACATAATAATGAAGTTATAGTGTATCTGTCTCGACTTAATTTGGATCCCTTTTCTATTAATTATTGAAAACCTAACAAGTATGATTGTGAATTTTTTGGATCTTATTAGTTCTATTGGTTTTGTTTCATGAATTTCAGATCAATTATTTGGAAGATATGTGTGCATGTGTGCCTGCTTGTGATTGGAATATTTTATAACGAGTGTTCCCATCTCTTGTTAGGAAATATTATATTCATAACTTACCCCAAAGTCTACTTTGGCTGATGTGAATATAACAAATGATCAGTGTGCTGTAACAAAAGACAAAACTCACAGCAAAGTGTTAATGGACCAGTCATCTCCAAAAACATCGTGTATGACATGGCATTCCTATAAAAGTAGAAATAGCTAAGGCATAAGCTATACTTTTATTGAAATGGATTATAAACTGCTAAAGGGAATGATAACATGAAAGCATGTCAGCTATAGGGAAGAAAGAAACCCAGTGGTGAAGGAGGATGGTAGCATGTGTCTACGGTAATACCTAGCTTAAATAGCAAGATAACATTATCTAAAGTGTTTATTATGTCATACTATTTAGTCAAGTTAACAAATTATAAAGCCAGTTGTGGACAGCGGCTGAGCTACATGGAATACAATGAGGAGGGATTTATATGAAAGATCTGGGATGTGTGTGTGCCAGCACTGCAGATAAAAAAAACACTCTTGCCTCATCCTCAAATTGGGCTTACTCTTGACTGTTCTGTATATTGGGTCAAGGAAATGAGATCATAGGTGACAGCTGCCTTGTGTGTATTAAAAACATAATTATTGTATTTCTTTGCCATTTACTTTTGTTGTTTGCAACTGATAAAGTTACCAGTTACAAGAATGTCAGTCACTTGACAATCACCCCCTTAATCCCAAATATAAGCTTGTATTTCTTATATTTAACATTTTAGACTTTATAATGTGTCAATGTATTTTATTGAAATAGTTTTTTATACAATATATTCTGATTATGGTTTCCCTCCCCCAACTCCTCCCAGATCCTCTCCACCACCCCACCCCTTTTGATTTCTTTCATTAAAAAATCAACAGGCATATTTTCTAAAGGAAAATATAATAATTAAAAACAAACAAACTAACTAACAAACCTGAGTAGGACAAAAACAAATTAATAGAAAAAAGAAAAGTGCTAAAGAAAAATCATGAGAAACAGATATAAACACAGAGACACACATTTATACACACAGAAATCCTATAAAGACACAAAATCAGACACCATCAGAGGACCCTTGGTCTTGCAAACTTTATATGCCCCAGTACAGGGGAACACCAGGGCCAAGAAGCACGAGTGGGTGGGTAGAGGAACAGGGAGGTGGAGGGTATAGGGGACTTTCAGGATAGCATTTGAAATGTAAATGAAGAAAATACCTAATAAAAATTTAAAAACAAAAACCTACAGGGTTAAGAAAACATGTTCAGACAAAAAAATTATTAAATAAATATTTCAACAGATACATTAATCTATGGAATCGATTGAAGACCCATTCTTTTCTTTAAGAAGACTTCTTATTGTAAATGGCTTCTTTATTCACATTAATTTAATGAGTACTAAGTGTTGGTGTTTACATTACGCCAGCCTTCAGGAATGAAAAGCAGGTGTTTGATGAGTCCTAGTCTGTCACAGTGTAACTAGGATACAGGAATTTGACATTTACACCACTGTCTGTTGCTTGTTTGCTTTGTAAACTTAGAGATCCAGAAATAATGAAAATCTCCTCTTCATCTTACATTATCAAGCAATTATACACTTCTAATGTGTTTTTATTTATCTGAGTTCCAGAGGATAGTTTCTCCCAGTTACCTTTTTTTCTCTGTAGGTCTTCCAGTAATTGAATGTAAGGAATATTTCAAAATACTAAGGTCATAATATTTTACTACTGCAGTCTTTAGCCATATCAAAATGTCTCCTGTCAGTAGCACATACCTAGTGGAAGCCTAGTATCAGTATTCTGATAGACGAGGTTCTGTTTTAGCATTATCACAGTGTTATCTGTGCTGTGTGAGGAGCAAAGGTATGCTATGCTGAGAAAAGTCTATTGTAACTGTTTCTCTAAAAGCTCAGATGGCCTTTGCCACTTGTAGCAAAAAAAGTATTTTCACATTAATATATGCACATTGTCATCAGGTCAGAGCTTTGTTGCATCTTCCTGGACTACTGTAGAATATAAATAAATACACCTTTATATGCACTGGGAAAAGAAAGGCGTCAATGGGGAAACTAATATCACTATAAATTATTTTTTTCTTTTACAGATTTTAAATCTCATCCATGTATTATGTATGAGTTAATCTTTTCAAAAATTTATCCTGCACCTGATATAGCTCTAATTTGAGAAATTAGCAAAACTTACCACTTGACTAGCACACAGTACAACTACACTGAAGCTTGAATTTCTGACCCCCTAGTCTTGGTCTGTTTCAGGGTCCTATTTCCCCTGCCCACGTCTGCCCACAGCCACCTGTGCCCTGGATTGCAGCCCGGGGGTTTGAGCACAGTAGGCACGTGATCTTTTCTATGAAGACTGTGTTTGTCTATGACTTTTCAGACCCTTCTCTTCAGCTACTATTTTCTTGCTTCTATCAATCACAGCTGGGAGCAACCACAGCTATCCACTTGATGAAATCTGAACGTATGAAGTGATTTCTTTTCTACAAGAGCAGACCATTATGAGTAATTTAGACTTTGAGTTGGGCAGAGGAGAACACTAGGCTGTGAGGAATTTAATCTCCTCTCAAATCTTCAGGCTAGGGCAGAGTCATAGAGTTCGAAAAGCGATGGAAAAAAAAAATCTTCCTAGTAATATAATTTCAAAGCTTTAGAGAAAGCCCTTTCTGGGCAAATTCTCATCGTGTGTGTGTGTGTGTGTGTGTGTGTGTGTGTGTGTGTGTGTGGTCTTTTTAAGGGACCACAGACCCTTACTTTTATAAGAAAGAAAAATGACAATCTATGTAAGTCTCTCTAGGTAAAATAATGCTGGCCACCTATGTGTGTGTGTGTGTGTGTGTGTGTGTGTGTGTGTGTGTGTGTAAGTATATATGGTGTTTTATAACTTTTGGCTTATTCATTACCCAGATTCTCTTTTATTATTATCACTATTATCATTATTGTTTGTATTCTTCTCAGCAGCTCTCATATTACCTAGGAAGAAACAAGTGGAGAGACACTTGCGTGACTTGTCCTGTGTCATTCCATCAGACAGTGCATGAACTGAGATTCAAATATAAGCAATATTTATTCTGTTTTTTAGTGTAACTGTATACTATATTGGCTTTATAGAGCAGGATGAAATAAAAAGAAAAGAAAGGAAAAGAAAAGAAAAGAAAAGAAAAGAAATATTATTCTTGACCTCAAGAAAGTATGAGCTCCAGAAGAGAAAAGAAAATTGGTAACAGCAGCTAAGGGCAGTGAAGATGTGCAGGGATGTGTGGGCTGTGGAATGGACACAGGATTTCTGGGGAGATAGTTTACATGGTCAAATCAGCTGCAATCACAATTCTAGGGAGGAGATGGTAGATTACATGGGAATATTTAGTGGCCAATGTATGGAGAATGAATTCTTATGATCAGAGGTAGATTAGTGTTTGTCTTTTAATGTCTCCAAATCCCAGTCCTCCTTTCTAAATATACTTCAAAATGAATATTAGTTCTTGGAGCAGCAGTTTTAGGTTCACAGTGAGATCAGGCAGAAAGAATATGCACATTCCATGTATCCCATTCACCTTTCCCCAGAATGAACATTCCACAATACAGTGCAGCATTAGTTAATATCAGTGAACCCACACTGGTACCCCATTGTCACCTGTGGCTCACCTTTGCCTGTATGGTTTGGAAACTGTATGCTGATGTCTACCAGCCATTAATGGCACCACACAGGAGAGTTTCTTATCCTGGAATGCTCTTGTGCTCCATCTACACATCCTTCCTCAGCTCTGTAACCCTTGGAAACCCACGATTTCCACAGCTGCGCCTTTGTTCCAGGATGTCAAACAGTTTGAATCGCATACTGTGCCATTTCCAGATTGGCTCATTTTACTTTGCTGTATGCTTTTAACGTTCTTTCATGTCTTTTCATGGCTTGCTATTACATTTCTTTCAGCACTAAGTACTGTCTGTATGTGTTCCAGGCTCACCTAGAGAAAAGTGTCTTCATTGTTTCCCAGTATAGGCAGTTATGACTAATGCTGCAATAAATATATAGGTAAACTTTTAAAATCCCACTGTGTGTTGTATGGTGTGTGTGTGTGTGTGTGTGTGTTTGCATGCTCGAGCATTCATTTGCCACAATGCATGTGTGGAGGTCACAGAACAGCTTCAGATGTTAACCCCACCTTGCTTGAAGCAGGATCTTCCTTCCATTGTTCACTGTTCCATGCTAGACTTGCGACCAAAAAGCCCCCAGGGATTCTCACTCTAAGAGTGCCATAACTACAGTTGTGTGCAACTGCCACCAGCTTTCTGTGTGTTCTGCAGGGTCCACACTCAGGTTCTCACATATACGCAGCAAGTGCTTTATCAGCTGAGCCATAACCCAGCTCCCTTGTGTGCAATGTAACTTTTGAACCCATCTGTATAACTGTCAAGCTGGTTGGTTTCTGGATCAATGGTAGTCATAAGTTTAGTTTTGTTAAGAAAGGACCACACAGAGACTTCCAAGGTAGCTGTACCATTTCACATTTATTCAAGTGATGAAAAAAAAAAAACAAAACAAAAAAAAACAGTGCTATTGTTTCATGGCTTCACCAGCATTTCCTGTTGGTTTTGGATTGTTGGTGATGCTGGTACATCTTCATCCTCCTGTGCTGTTTGAATTTCCATGATGCTGTAGGATGTTGTAAATCATTCATGGTTATATTTTTATTGTCTTCTTTATATTTGACTTTTTTGTTTCCTACTCTTGAGCTATACAAGGTTTTTGTATTTAGGTAGGTACTTACTACCTATGAGTTTTACAACTTCTTTCTCTCTTATTCTGTTATCGCATTTCACATCATCTTTGTCAGAGTGGAAAATCTAGCATTTTAATAGAGCCAATTTATCAACTCTTCCTCTAATAGTTTGGTCTTTGATAATAAATGAAAGTAAGTTTTCACCGTATCCAAAGAATTATGAACTGCATCCCGTGTATCATCTTGGAGTTGTGTGATTTTGCTGTGGTGTATTTTGATGTGAATGATGTGAGAAGCAAAAGCTCTGTGTCTCAAGTCATTCATTTGCAGGTAGATGTGCTAGTGTTCACCTACTACTTCTTGTCTTTGCCTCTTCTATTGGGTGTTTACGTCTGTGCTTGTCATTTGGGGCTCTATTCTGAATGAATGATCTCTACACCTGTGTCCATGCTATCAGCTTCATGTCTACAGCTTATTTTATGTATGAAGGCTCCCTAGTGTCAGTCCTCCCACTGTGACATCTTTCAGTTTCACTTTTATTATTCCACATCTTCTGCTTCCTGCTTTAAAGATGCAGATTGCACCACTGAGAACCAAAATCTTGTCAAGCAAATTGAGTCTTTCTACCATTCATGAACATTAAACATACCTCATTTATCCAAAGTTTCTTTGATTTCTTCTATCATACTTTTGCGGTTCTCCTAGTTTATTCCATTCAAATTTTGATGTCTATTCATGAGTCTTTAATTTGGGTGGGTTTTTTTGTTGTTGTTGTTGTTGTGCTGTTATTGCTGTTCAGAGATCTGTGCTACAACTCTGAGTGTCATATTGGAGTTGATGCCTGATACTACTGAGAGTAAATGTTCAGTCATTGTCATTCAAATGCTGCTCCTGTTCCTCCACCTCTTTCCTTGGTGTTCTCATTACAGATATGTCAATCCACTAACACTTTACAGTTGTCCCACAGGTCCAAAATCCCTGAATACTTAATCCATTGTTTCCAAGTTCTTTTTATCTGCCTTGAAAGCCTCTGTTCATATAACTGAAACTCACTTATTCTTTCTGTGGTTGATTTACTTAATCAGCCAATCAAAAATATCCTATATGTTTTTGCTGTTTTATGTTTATTTTTCTTAATTATTAGGAATTTCATATATGTAGAAAACAAAACATTACCATGTCAATCTATTTTCCCCTCCAAGTCTTCCCACAACATGGTCCCCTACGAATGTTTAAAAATAGCAGCTTTATTAAAATATAATTAGATCTTCCCTTTCCCTTTTCTTACTCTAACCCTTCTCTATATCTCAACACTCTTCCCCTTGCTGCCTCTCAAAACCATAATATTTTTTAATTGTTATTGCCTCTTTTTTGATAACCACTAAGTCTAATTAGTATTCTATATTTTTGTTAGAGTAATGTTTATCTCTAAACCTTCTCTCTTTTTCTCTCTTGGAATTTTTGTATCTGCTTCCAATGCCTACATTAATTACTGAAAATATTTAACACTAATTATTTTTAAATCTCTAGTAAAATAAGGTCTGTTGTCTACACCGAAGGATAGAGGAAGCTTGTCTTGTGTAATTCTTTTCCCAGACCACTTTGGTTCTGATAAAGTTCAAAATACATCAGACACCTAAATTGGTTTCTCTTAAAAGTCACCCTTATTAACAACAGAATGAACTAAAAATATTTCAAATTAGTTCATTTGTCCTCCTCACTATGATCCTAGAGACATCGTTCTTTAATGCAAACTACAAGACCTTGGAAGAGTCACTAGGAGTAAAGTTCAGAGAGCATTGGAAGGATTCCTTAAAATACCAACCCAGAAGTAGGGGCAAACAGACTGTAAGAGCAAGAAGATCAAGGAGTTTGCTGCGAGATTATTTTTCCCAGTAACATCAAAAGTCATGTCCATAAAGTTTCACCAAAATGACCACCCATAAGTGAGCTGATCCAAAAGGATAGCACTGAACATGCCAACCCAGACCAAGAAAAGCCCATGGAGCTTCAGCCCTACACAAAGAACTATGGGCAACTAAAATAAGCTGAGAGTAGGAGAGGTGGTCTTCCCCAAGGAAGAGTGCTCCAATTGTTTAACCAGGGCCAACCGATCAACCATAAAAACACATATACAAGGAACAGTATGTAGAACCACCTGGTTATATATTTAGGGATACATTTAAATGTTTTAGTGGTTTTATTTATTTATTATCTAAATATTGCCTCTCTTCTCCCTACCCCCTCCAAAAGTTCTTCACCCCATCCACCATCCCCTTTGCCTCTAAGAGGGTGCTTCCCCCAACTCCCCACCTCCCCACCCCACTACCCTCTTACTCCCCTCACCCATCCACCCACATCTCTTCCCTAGGGTATCAAGTCTCTACAGGATTAGGTTCATCCTCTTCCACTAAGGCCACATAAGGCAGTCCTCTGTTACATATGTGTCCAGCCCACGTATGCTCCTTGGAGGGATATACTTATAAACACAAATGCGGATTTACTGAAAAAGGGAGTATATATGTGAAGAAGAGAAGGAGTATATGGAAAAGTTGGAGGGAAGAAGGCTAGGGAAACATTGTAATAAACGATGTCAAAATTATAAAATAAAAATAAGCTAAAAAAAAAACCCTCCATTTCACAGCACACAAGTTTGCACTGAGCCCACATGAGTTTGTCATGTAAAATTCTAGTTTTCCTCTCTGCACACCGCTTCCATCAAAAACCTTGTATGTGGGCTATATTCTGTCGTATTTGGCCTCCTATATATGTTTCTATCACTTTGTGAGTGGCCTTTCCTTGTGACCTCCCTTCTCTAATAGTTGTATGTTTTAATTGTTAGGAGGACCAATAATTTTATTATGTGTACTGAAATACCTGGAAACCCTCTGGTCAGTGATTCTGTCCACCATATCCCGATCAGAGAGTTCGTTCGGAGAAAGCAGAAGGACATGGTTAGGACTGAGGTTGTCATATTCTGAGACTATTCTGAGACAAGAAAACCAATGAATGAGTCTCTTTTGATGGATCACAGACTCTCTCCACACAGTATCACATAAATCACAATGACAAATAGACTCTGAGGTTCATTCCATAAATCCAGGTCCAGTTTCCAAAGGTGGCGTCTTGAAATCTCAAAATATGTGCTCAGTGTTTCAAATGCAAACCTGCAATCTGACTCCTGCAGGGGTTAATGTGTGCTAGCATTTTAACAAATTGAACCACTTCAGTAGCCTATTTATCAGTTCAAGCTATTTGAAAATGTTGCAACCATATGTCGTCCATTGAAATGAATACTAAACACCGCATTTATAAATAGTAATTTATGACTCATAAATGCCTTTGCCATTAAAACCATTCTGCCACTTTGAATGGAATTGATAGCAGGTTCTGAGCTCTGTGGTATGTACATGTTATTTCTTTACTCCTTTTTAGGAATGTTATGCACATAGCTCCAGTGCTTCATGGAAATGTTATTTTTAAAATGAGCTGTGTGTATCAAAAAGATAGTGTTTTATTCTATATTTTCATATTCATAAATTTGACAGGCAGGTTAAATATGTGTGTGCGTGCATGTGTGTGTGTGTGTGTGTGTGTGTGTGTGTGTGTGTAGATGCATTAGTGGGCCATTATATGTTTCTATTGGCACAGACTATAGAATTACTCTAAAATGAAATGTCTTACTTTAGTATCTATCCAGGCCTTGGGTTTACTCATGTAATTGAAACTGCTGTTGCCTTTATTAATATCTCCTCATCCTCCCCACTTTCCTAAGAGATAGAATGCCTGCCTTTGCACTGGATACATGACACCCTGGGATAAAGATTATGTTATTTAGTTCCCTTTCATTAGGATAGCAAACATGACCGGCCAAGGAAAGCAGGGAGATTTTGTGAAACCTTAAAAACTTCATAATAATTTATCTGACAGGACTCCAGCCAACATGAGCATGGTAAATGGGGCTCTGACAGGCCTTGCCCTTTTCCCCCTTCCTCTCTCCATTTCATGGGCATGTGCATTCTCACACACACACATGCAAACACACACACACACACACACACACACACACACACACAAATAGATCACATTCCACAGCCCTCAAGGTCTCTTCTCTTATTTGGCCATTTCCTCCTTCTGAGGCTGACTACCAAAGTCCAGCTATCAAATTATTAAAGTCCAGCAATCAAAGTCCCCTTTGGCTCACCTAATTAACACACCCAATTGAAATTAAAATAACTCATCCTAACATAGGTTTTCCCTTTTATCTTTATAAACCTCCATTTTCCTGTGGACCAAGTCTATCTCCTTTCTACTCAGAAATAGTCCTTTGTCCCTCCCCTCCAGGACAAATATTACTCCCCTGTATGGGCTAGTTTTGTGTGTCAACTTGACACAAGCTGGAGTTATCACAGAGAAAGGAGCTTCAGGTGAGGAAATGCCTCCATGAGATCCAGCTGTAAGGCATTCTCTCAATTAGTGATCAAGGGTGGGAAGGCCCATGATGGGTGGTGCCATCCCTGGGCTGGTAGTCTTAGGTTTTATAAGAGAACAAGCTGAGCAAGCCAGGGGAAACAAGTCAGTAAAAAAACATCCCTCCATGGCCTCTGCATCAGCTCCTGCTTCCTGACCTGCTTGAGATCCAGTCCTGACTTCCTTTGGTGATGAACAGCAATGTGGAAGTGTAAGCTTTTCTCCCCAACTCCTTGATGTTTGTGCAGGAAGAGAAACCCTGACTAAAGCATCCCCCTCTTCCTTGTTCCCTTCCCAGTCTCCCTGGTCTCCTACCTCTGGTCTTTGTCTCTTATCCCCTACCCTTTGCCTCTCTGGGGTAAATAAATATTCTTTGTACTTTGGTTTGGGGGATCCTGAGCGATAGTGCTCACTTCAATACCTAGAAAAATTTACATGAAAATCTAACTTAGACTATTTTATATGGGAAGAAAACTCCCCTGCTTTACGTATTCATATGTACTGTCATTGAGGAACACAGCCATGGCTTAACTGATACTGTGACAGAACATACTAATTTACATGTATAATATCACAGACTTTGTTGTGTGACAAGGCTTTTCCTGGGTAGACACAACACACATATCCTCCTACCCTAGATAGTGATCCCATGATGGGCCAAAGTACTGATATTACCGAAGTCTAACTTGGTGGGCCAGTGAGTTTTATTGGGGTTACTTACAAAAATATGGGTGAGGAGTTATTCATAGGAGAAGAAATCATTCAAAGACAACTATATCACCAAAACCCACCTCAGCATATGTAACATCTCACAAAAGTTGGCAACCTGGAGCACCCTGTGGGCAGCACAGTAAGTTGGGGAGTGATCTTTCTTGGTGCCTCAAGTGATCTACCCTTCTTCTAGGCCACTAAGTGACTTTCTGCTTCTTTCAGATACTGGTCTGGTTTCAGTCTTCTTTGTAGACTGGCTTCTCTGGGGGAGACTGCTCAACAGTGTTGATTGTTTACAGGAAGAATGTGAATCGGGTCAGTTTCAGGGACTTCCTGGAGCTATTGTTGTTGTTGTTTTTGTTGTTGTTGATTAACTTCTAGCTTAAGGGGCTTCTCTGGGAGATGGAATGTTTCATCTTGGGGGAAACTGCTACAAACAAACCTCCATTTGACTTGAGGAAATTTCTAGAATCCAGGTCTTGGAGACTTGGTTAATGCTTCTAGTTATTTGTACCCTCTCTTCAGTATTTAATGGGGTACCTACAAACAGCATCATACTTTAGAATAGCTTGTAGGAGTTTATTCATATAACCGTGATCACCCAGCAGATGGAAGGAAATACCTACCTCATGGGTAACGTTCTAGTATCTTGAAGACAAATTTATATTAAATGGCAGGAGGTCCATTGTAAATTAACATGTACCTTACATGCTTGAAAATTCATGATGTATTTATTAATACCTGACTATTTCTTATTCATCAATAATACAATAGATATTTGTAGGTATTAAGTATATGTTTTTATTTCTGTGTTGTACATATGATATTTAGAACACATTCCACAGTGACAGTGTTAGTATGAAGTTCTGACTGTTTTAGAAATCTGTAACTTTAATATTTAGTTACTTCAGACTATGAAATTTCCTTCCAGGGAGAATCTCCTGCATTTGAGATTCCAGTACATCAATTAGGTAACATGAGAAGCAAATAGATTCATTTATTGAGCCTCTAGAACAGACAAAGTAATTCCTCATTGCTGAAGGCACATGAAAAATTGTAACCTTGAGAGTAGATGATTCCAAGCATGAAAATAAGAAGAGGGTTTTCCATTTGTTTGGGGGAACAGAGTTTATCATTCACTCTCTGCTCTGCTTTCACTTCATGAAGGAGTCTAATTCTAAGGCACCCTCGTACCTGAAGTGAGAGAGATTTTATAGCATTAGATGAATTCAATTTAATTTAAAAGTATCTGCTATTAGCATATTACCATTTTAAGCACTGTTAGTCACAAAATATTAACTTCTTTAAAAAGTTATAATTTATTGGCAATAGAGGAATAAAAAAATCACAAATTAAAAATTAACCATGGTGCTACAGTAAGACACGGTTCGTAAAGTGCAGAGCACAAGGACCTAGATTAGATTCCTCAAAACTCACATTACAATAAAGAATCTTAATGTTCAATATGTGTGTTCTGAATCCCAGCACTGGTGAAGTGGAAACAAGCACCCAGTATTTCACTTGCGCATGCAGCTGTACACACACTTATGCCTGGACATACGCACATATACACACCCACATTAATTATGCATGGCATAAACAAAGCACAGCTTTTTCCCATTTACATTTGAGCACAAGAATAATATAAATTCAACTTGCATCCTCATAGTTTTATTTTATTAATTTAATTATTTAATTTGAGACAGTCTCACTATGTAGCCATGGACAGTCTAGAACTCACGGACCTTCAGATGTTTGTTAAATGATTTTCTATGCTTCTTCCCTTCTTTAGTTTCATATCTTGATTAGTGGAAATATATATAAATTACACAAACTAGTATACATGTGATGCCCAGGAATTGTTGCATGAACTGTGGTGGTATGCAGCAAAACTCCAATGAATATAAAATACAATATAATAAATATAATATAATATATGCAATTTTATTTGATATTTAGCACATGGATATATATTATATCATTCTTTTTATTTTTATATAGGTTTTCCAACTGAATGAAAAGAAATTGATTCATCTACAAGTTTTGTTTCAAACCAGTCTTTTTAGATAAGCACTTTCTAACATTTTCATTATTTTTAAAAATTTGTGTCTTCAAGTCTTCTCTGCTCTCAAGCGGGTCTTTTTTTAATTTTTATTTTTATTTTTATTTTTTTGCAGGGCGGGGGAATGGGGGAGGGTTTAGGGGACTTTCAGGATAGCATTTGAAATGTAAATTAAGAAAATATCTAATAAAAATTGGAAAAAAAGACACGCTTTTAATTCATGTCTTCAAGTCTTCTCTGCTCTCAAGCATGTCTGGAAATTGAGCCAGGGTCCTTAGGAAGAAAACCCAGTGCTCTTTAACCCCTGAACCATCTCTGCAGTCTCCAAATTTTGAGTTTTAATTGATGATCTTCTTTAGCTATTTGAAGAAAGAGGATAATTCATGTAGACTGGAAGACAAACTATAACTCTTAGAATAAATGTATGTTCTTCCCTCCATTTCTGGAATAAACATTATTAACGGCATCGACGATCACTGTTGCGTTGTATAGGCAGAACTGAAGTATTCCGATATTTCCAGGCCTTGGTGCATATACACTGCTATAGTCTTTCAATCAAATACTAATGTAGAAGATGTTGTGATTGACTTTGACAATGTCATTAAGATCCCAAATCAGCCGACCTTATGAGAGGAAACTTAAATTCAAAAACTATGTCCTAACAGCAAGCCAGTAAAAGATGAGTCCCAGAGAGGACTCTTCCCATTGTGGGCGATTTTTTATGCACAGGGTTTTCCATTTTGCTTTTGAAGATTGACAGCGGATCATGGCAAGAAATTTCTCTAGAGAATCCTAAACAGCTTATAATTGCTGTGTGCTTACAGCTAAGCGGCAGGGAAGAGACACCCCACCCATACACACACACACACACACACACACACACACACACACACACTATGAGAAACTGAATTCTTCCTTCAGTTTGAGTGAGCTTGGAAGAGAACCCCCTGCCATTGAAACCATTCTAATCTGATCTATCCTAATCTATAAGAACTGGAAAAAAATATAATTTCTGTGAAAATTATAATGGATGTATTTATAACATTGTAAGCACCTTAAGCTCTTCTGTTTGTGATAATTTTTCAATTCAGAAACTGAAAAACTGACATTTTGTGGTAGTTTGAATAGGAGAGGCTCCCCTAGTCTCATGTGTTTGAATGCTTAAACATAAAGTGTGGCACCTCACAGCAAAGTGTGGCCTTGTTGGAGTGGGTGTGGCCTTGTTGGAGTAGGTGTGTCACTGTGGAGGTGGGCTTTGAGGTCTCCTATGCTCAAGCTCCTCCTAGTGTGGAGCATTTAGTCGCCTCCTTGCTGCCTGCAGATCAAGATGTAGAACTCCCAGCTCCTCCTCCAGCAACATGTCCGCCTGCACACTCCTATGTTTCTGGCCATGACGATAATGAGCAAAACTATAATCCAGCTCCAATTAAGTGTTTGCCTTTATAAGAGCTTCCTTGGTCGTGGTGTCACCTCACAGCAATGAAGCCCTAAGACACATTTGTTTTTCACATTTAAACCACATGTATGTACATTGTGTCAAATATTCTTACCTATAAATATTATGTGGTTTTCTCTGGGAATATTAAGATTTAACTCTGCTGTTACACACAGCTTCACTTTGATTTTACATTTTACAGGTAAAATAAATAAATAAATTGTTGGTCTTACTCTACTCACAACCCAGTTTACACATAGAGGTAATGGGGGCCTGGATTGATGGCTCAGTAGTTAAGAGCAACAGCTGCTCTTCCAGAGGTCCTGAGTTCAATTCCGAGCAACCACATGGTAGCTCACAACCATCTGTAATGGGATCTGATGCCTCCTTCTAGTGTGTCTGAAGAAAGCAATGGTGTACCTCATATACATAAAATAAATAAATAAACCTATTAAAAAATGGAGGCAATGGGCCAACATTGGACAATGGTCATTGGTTTGTTAATACTAGGTTAATAGATTCTATGGTACAATTTACTTCCTCATTTCTTAACTGCATTTGCTTCTAGTTTTTTTCCTATCATTTTTATGAACCTTAAAATTGTTCTAACTTACTGTACTAGCTAGTTCTATGTTAATGTGATTTTGGAAGAGGGAATTACCATTGTTTCCATAAAAATAGCCTACAAATGAGGCAGTGAGAGATTTTCTTAATTGGTGATTGCTGTGGGAGGTCCCAGCCTATTTTTGGTGGTTCCATTCCTAGGCAAAAGGTCTTAGATGTTAAAAGAAAGCAGGCTGAGCAAGCCATGAGGAACAAGTCAGTAAGCAGCACTCCTCCCTGGAAGCACTCAGCCTCCTTTCCTGCCTTCAGGTTCCTGTCCTGAGTTCCTGCACCAGTTTCCTAAAATGACAGACAGACTATGGAGCAGAACTGAAATCTGGAATAAACATTTTCCTCCACAGTTCCTTTTGATCATCATGTTTTAATACAACATTAGAACACCTATCACATTTGTTTAAACATGACTGAATTTCTTCATAACAATATTGCTGATATCTGCGGACATGATTAATGCAATTTTAAAAGTGATAGTTTCTCTTTATCCTGGCTAACTCCCAAATAAATAAGACAGAGACTATAATGTTTATT
>LR749544.1:391323-443234 GCA_902729485.2 Mus minutoides
TGTGTGTGTGTGTGTGTGTGTGTGTGTGTGTGTGTGTGTGTCCCTGGGCAGATCCACTTTTATTGACAAATCAGAGAATAAATAGGAAGCAATGCTAACACAGCATTCAGGCAGGAGATACTTAGAACAAGTATTACAATGTCATGCCTGGATTGCAACCAGATATGGGGGCAGAGAAAGCAGCATTTGAATAATATGAGGATAATCTTTACAAAATGCACAGTAACATTATGCCTGCAGGATACAGTGCAACAAATATACACATAAGTGCTATTTATGCAAAACTATGCAAGAGGGCAGCACTCATATAAAACTGACCTTCACAATGAATCTTCCTGTTACTATCACACATCCTGACTTTCTTTCTTATTTCCCTTCTTAGTCCTTTTTGGAGGACGGGAGGTATTCTCAACCATTGTAGAATAACAAATGAATCAATTAAAAACTTTCATAATAATCCCTTGATGTTATGCCTAGAAGAGATATTTTGGTTGCAGAATGCTCATATTACATTCTGCCATATGTTAAATTTTTCTCATAAAGTTCTCTCCAACACTTAATAAAATTTTATTATTCCTGTACCCATACAATTATGTCTTTCTACTTTTAATGTTAAGGGTGCTCTCGATAAGGGCTGCATAAATAATCAGAGTTTCCCCATATGTCCCTCTCTCACGTCTTTTTAATGATCACAAATAACTTAAAACTAAGAACAACCCTGTCATCTAACAGAGACTTTGATTTGAGTTATATAGTTGTCTAATGTTCTTTATTCCCTTCTAGAATTCCACTAAGGATGGCACTCATATTTACTCGCAATTTTCCCTTAGAGTCCTCAAGTCTGTAAGGTTTCCTCATCGCTCTGCTCTCTTCTCCAATCCGTTTCTCTTGGATGCTATGCAGGCCTGATGTGATGTTATCTCTCTGTTGCTATTTCTTCTCTGACTGAAAGACTTACAAGAAGGGACATGGTGCTCTGCCTGGAACTGTCTCTATCAGAAACTCCGACTGACAACTCTCATGAGGCTTCCTTACCCTGTTTCTGCTAGATGTTCTGAACACCCAAATAGATGATGTTTAACTATATACTTAGTGCAATCACTCATGGAAAGCCAAAAGAATGACTATTGTGAATCATTTTCCATATCATACAAAAAAGGTCATACATACACAGACACATTTTTAAAAGAAGTCTTTTAAAAGTTTTTTGTCACACACAGGAAATTACTATATATGTCAGCCAACTGTTGTACCTTCCTGATTTTTCCACGTATGTGTGTGTGTGTGTGTGTGTGTATACATGAATTTGTGTGTTAGTACATATACATGTGTATGCACATATATGTGGGTATGGAAGCCAGGGGTAGACACTGGGTGTCTATTTAATTTATCCTCCTTAAAAATCTTTATGTACTGTGCCATCTCTCCAGCCTTGTAATTTTTCCAGTTCTTAATGGCAATTCCTAGTGTCATTAGCAATGTGTATTGTCTAATTCTATCTTCTTTTAGTACTGAGAATTGAACATAGGGGCTTTTATATGTGCAATACAGTGTTCTACCGGTGTGCTCATATCCTTCATCCTTTTCTTGGTAAACTTGATTTCAATACAGAGTTTTGTAAAGCTAACCAAGGAGGCCTTACACTTAAACTCTCTGCTTCAGCCTCCTGGGCAGCTGGGGTTATAAGTGTGTGCCACTGTTCCTGACTTAATTTTAGCCTTTATATCTTAGTGAATTCTTTCTTTCCTATTCTCTTCTGTTGAATATATCTAAAATCAGCTGTTTGATCTCTACAAGGAATGTCATGTTCATACAGTGTGTTTCATATTTGTAGTTTACTATCCTTTGCTTTATTTAGAGTAGCCATGTTTGGGTTTATTTGTTTGTTTGATTGGCGGTTGTTTTGTGTTGTTTGATTTGAATCCGTTTTTGTTTGTCGGTTTTGTTTTCTTTTTCATTTGTTAGGATTTTTTTCTTTCCTTTCCTGAAAAAAAAAGTAAATATTTTTGTGCTAAAAGTTATGGGATATATTTTTGTAATCATCTGAAAAGGTCCATTCATTCACTTTAAATCAAGATGCTTTCTTTTATCTCCATTTTTTCTTTCCATAATTTATTTTTATTATTCATATTAGATTCCAATTGCAGCCCCCACAGTCCTCTCCTCCAAGTCCCACCCTTAAAAATTACTCCCCCCATTATCATCTTAGAGAAAAGAAAGCCCCTCTTGGGTACCAACCCACTGTGGGACATCTAATCCCAGCATATTAGGCACCACCTCTCCCACTGAGGTCCAACCAGGCAGTCCAGTTAAGGGAAAGGGATCCAGTGGCAGGCAACAGTGTCAGAGGCAGCCACAGCTCCAATTGTTAGAGGACCCACATGAAGACTAAGCTAAACATCTGCTACAAATGTGTGAGGAGCCGAGGTTCCGCCTCTGCATGCTCTTTGTTGGATGATTCGGTCTCTGTGAGCCCCCATGGGAACAGGTTAGGTCTCACTTTGGTGTCCTTGACCACTCCAGCTTGCTCAATTTTATCCCCCATTCTTCCACAAGACTCCCCAAGCTCTGCCTGATGTTTGGCTATGAGCCTTTGCATATGTGTCCATCTGCTGCTGGATGAAGCCTCTCAGGACTAAGAGGTGGACTATAGCCACTCTGATGGGTATAACATGGATTCTTGGAGTCATTTTAATTTGTATTTCCTTGATGGGGACATTGAACATTTCTTTAAACTAAGTTCCTGACATGCATGCCTTTCTGCATCGGTGTTACCTCTCTCAGATGATAGTCTCAAGTTCCATCCATTTGCCTAAAATTTTCATGATTTCTTTGGTTTTAATAACTGAATATATTGTATTGTGTAGATGTGCCACATTTTCTTTATCCATTCTTCAGTTGAGGGACATCTAGGCTGTTTCCAGTTTCTGACTATTTTGAATAAAGCTGCTATGAACATAGTTGAGGAATTATTCCTTTTATGGTATAGTGGGCCATTTTTGGGTATATGCTCAGGAGTGTTACAGCTGTGTCTTGAGGTAGAACTATTTCCAGTTTTCTAAGAAACCACCAAATTGATTTCCAAAGTGGTTGTAAAAGTGTGCACTCCCAACACCAATGGAAGAGTGTTCCCCATGTTCCATATCCTCACCAGCATGTGCTATCACATGAGCTTTTGATTTTAGCCACTCTGATGGGTATAACATGGATTCTTGGAGTCATTTTAATTTGTATTTCCTTAATGAGTAAGGACATTGAACACTTCTTTAAGCACTTCTCTGTCATTAGAGATTCCCCTGTTGAGAATTCTCTGTTTAGCTCTGTACTCCTACCCCATTTTCTAATTGTATTATTTGGTTCGTTGGTGTCTAATTTCTTGAGTTCTTTATGCATTTTGGATATTAGTCCTCCATCAGATGTAGGGTTGGTGAAGATCTTTTCCCAATTTGTAGGCTGCTATTCTGTTTTATTCAATGTTCTTGGCCTTACAGAAGCTTTTCAGTTTCATGAGGTCCTGTTTTTCAATTGTTGATCTTAGTGGATGAGCCATTGGTATTCTGTTCAGGAAGTTGTCTCCTGTACCAATATATCCAAGGGTATTTCCCACTTTCTCTTCTATTAGATTTAATGTATCTGGTTTTATGTTGATATCTTTGATCCACTTGGACTTGAGTATTGTGCAGGGTGATAAATATGGTTCTATTTGCATTCATCTACATGCAGAAATCCAGTTAGACCAGCACCATTCTTGGAAAATGCTTTCTTTGTTCCATTGTATGGTTTTGACTTCTTTGTCAAAAATCACGTGTCTTTAGGTGTGTTTGTTTCTTTCAGGGTCTTTGACTTGGTTCCATTGATTAATCTGTCTGTTTCTATACCAAGTTCTAGCTAGAGCAATAAGACACCTAAAGGAAATGATATATGATAATATATCATACTATTTGCTATTCCCAGATGATAATAGTAAGAGTGTGTGTGTGTGTGTGTATGTGTGTGTGTGTGTGTGTGTGTTTTACCAAAAAATTCTACCAGAAAACTCCTACAGCTAATAATCACCTTCATCAAAGTGGCTGGATTAAAAAAAAAAAGCAGTAGCCCTCCTTCATACAAATGATAAATGGGCTTAGCATGAAACCAGGGAAATAACCCCCTTCACAATAGTCCCAAATAATATAAAATATCTTGGTGTAACTTTAACCAAGCAAGTGAAAGACCTGTATAACAAGACCCCAAAGAAAGAAATTGAAGAAGCTATCCAAAGATGGAATGTCTCCCATGCCCATGGATCAGTAGGCTTAACATAGTAAAAATGATAATCTTATCATAAGCTATATACAGATTCAATGCAATTCCAATCAAAATTCCAACACTTGCAGACCTTGTTGCAACAATTCTCAACTTCATATGGAGAAAAAACAAAACAAAACAGGATAACTAAAACAATCCTGTACAATAAAAGAACTTCTGGAAGTATCACCATCTCTGATTTCAAGCTGTACTGCTGAGGGGATATATATATATATATATATATATATATATATATATATATTCTCAAATATATATATATATATGAGTGTGATATGACCTACTTTTCATACAACTCAACAACAATGAGGAAAAAGCTTTATAAGGTATTGGGTCCAAAATATTAGGCGCAATAAGTAACTTCTTTCAAATTTCACAGAGAAAGATTCAAGGTATCAACTTATAAGTTAAACTTGAATACTGAGAGAAAGTGACACTTAGTGATAAGCCAAGTCAACCAGTTTGATGGAAAATCATGTAACAACTCTGGATCAGACCTGAATCTTCCAATAAAATAAGAACCAGTGCAGATGATATTTCCAGCTTTGAAATGACACAAATGTTTGCTAATGTGAATATAATCAGGCATCTTGTGGAGACAAAAGCTTTCTGTAACAGAACTTTGGCTCTGATACATAGGATATAGCTAAATGTATCCTCTGCTGAAGGTCCTCAGAGGTTTGAGATGACTCACAATGCATTGCATTTTAACTTTATTTACCAGTTTTTCATGTCTGGAACATTCACTGTGTGTTTACAAAATACAATAAGTAATAAATGTTAAGTCCATAAATAGCACATTGTATTAGTTAATTGTATTAGTTTAATTAGTTAAAACAATAAACTAATAATTAGTTAATTCAAACAGTCATGGAATGTTTGAATTCTGAGTGTCTGATCTACATTTTTTTTGTCATTAAGGACAAGACCTGTTCATTTAAATAAAAATTTCAAAGATGTCATAGATGGACCAAAATCTGAACAGATTTGCTGGTAGGGTTCCATTCCTGCAGAGGAAGTCATATAATATGGTATTTCAAGTATAAGTACAGATGGTGCACTATGTCCCCCATACCTGGAAACACTGTCTCCTTCTTTATAATAAAGGGGAATGTTTGTCATAAAAGCTAGTTCCTTACAATCAGTGTTCATAAATTGATACCTACTTCACTGCCATTAAAAATAGTTTTGGTCTCATTTCTCTTAAGAAGGCACTGATGGATTTCTGTGTTCAGAATGAAGCCTGGAAGACACTGCGGTTAATGAAAATATTCAAGTGAACTGTACTAACAGATATCCAATTGGAAGGTTCTTGATTCTTCTAAATTAAACTTATATTCAATTAATGATGTCTATCAAAATAAATCCCTTCATCCATCTTAATAAACTCTGTAATGCTGCTTTAAAAAAAATTATCTGGCTGGATGGTGGTGGCGCATGCCTTTAATCCCAGCACTTGGGAGGCAGAGGCAGGCGGATTTCTGAGTTTGAGGCCAGCCTGATCTACAGAGTGAGTTCCAGGACAGCCAGGGCTATACAGAGAGAACCTGTCTTGAAAAACAAAACAAAACAAAACAAAACAAAACAAATTTATCTGATGAGTAGTATAATCTCTGTGAAAGCTAAAGAACAAATTTCAGCAAAAGAAAAACAGACATTAAAGGGAAACTGCAATGTTTGACCAAAAATACCCAAGAGAGTTAAATTGAATATTTACTAGATGAATGTAACAAGCATAGAAAAATTAAAATGTAAAGTTGTGCCTATAAAAAACTATGACAAAAATAAAAACTCATGCTTAGAAAAGAATAGAGAAGGCCTGGCTCACAGTGTAGCCTGGCAAAGGATCTCCATTCATAGCCCAGGTTACACATGCTCTTTTCTAAGAGAACTCAGAACAAATAACTTGAATCCTCTTGAATTGCATTTTTTACTGAACTGACAACTGGTGTTGTATTGCTGCATGCACGTAACCCTTCATGTGTCTTATAGGAGCATGGTGATATTTCATCAGCCAGAAATAACTCCAATACAATCAAATTTTTTCTTGTCTTCCATGCAAATGGAATGATAAATGTTGGTGTCCTTTCACTCAGATATCTAAGTCATAAAAAACTACGTTATGCTTTCATGTAAACAACAGAAAAGAATTTATTAAGTGACCACAATACAAAATTAGAGTAGGAAAGAAATCTGAATTATACACCCTCTCATATAACAAATGGGTGAACATGTTCTTTATGTATAGTTGTTTTTCTCTTTCACATATAAAGGAAAACCAAATTTTTATAAGGAATGGCATAAACTGTAACAGAGAAATACAATACTTGGAAGACGGGTATAGGAAAAGATATCATCTAAGGGGGCATCCCTCTCTAGAAGATAGACTAGGAAAAGTATATACATGAGCTATGGTATTAATGTTGGGGACCAGCTGTGATTCCTCTGCCTCTATTTCCTCCCTCAGGGTGTCCAGACGCTGCAGCATACTGGGCCAGAAGTATGAAGTGGAATCTAGAATGGTTGTGGCCCACAGGATCTAAGTCTGGCTGAGTTCCAGGGGTGGGGGTGGGGCCACTTCTCTGAAGATATTCATGGAAACAGCTGGTGCACATACATTTTATTCATGATAAACAAAGTCTGTATATGAACCTTGAAGAGTGGGAAGGAGTTTTCAGAGTAACTGTAAATCACTGGCTGGAGTTTAAAGTGTTATGTGTGCCTCATCTATATGGAGAGACATTCCAAGAATCCCAGGTACTTGCTGTACAGGTTCTTATCCAGAAAATGTGAGTGAGCTTACAGGTTTTCCAAGGACTACATGACCTTCCTTAAGTAGTAGATTGTGTCTCCCAGACATAGTCAAAGCAGGGGGAAACCCTGCTGGAAAAAATGGAGTACTCCAATTTGCACTGAGTTCAGAGGTGCTATCAGGACATGGTGAACATGGTACACTTTGACCTTAAGTACAGAGTTCCCAAACAATTAGCATAGCAGAGCCCCTTCTTCACAGTATACCCCTGAGTGGCATTATAGCACTGGCCATAGATGAAGCCATACCTGGACATGTGTAATAAAATTATAGTGAGACAGAGAAGATAAGTAACCCTTCAAAAAAGTATATGCCATGGCGGGTTGATATTCATGGGAACTCTCCTCTTCTCTGATGAGATAAAAAGGGAGGGACTAGGGGAGGGGAAAATGGAGGGAGGGACTTAGAGAAGAGGAGGGAGGAGAAGCACTGATCAGGATGTAAAGGAAATTAATCAATAAAGAAGTAGAGGCATCTAGATCAGGAACAAGAGCATTTTCCTGGAATCCTTGGCTGCCAGTCAAGACAGAACAAAGGCTATTTCTGGCTTCTGCCCAAGGATAATAACTAGAATTGTTTGCTTTTGGGTTCCCTGCCTCTGCCTGAATAGTGCCCATCTCCACTTTGTCTTTTAGACCACTACTAAGGGTGTCTAGTGTAGTTTCAATGAGATAAAATATGTACATGAGTTCCCACCTTAACTAAAATATGCATTTAGGAGTAAACTTAAAATTTATTTTTAATAACCACTTTGATTCCTGCATATACATGGGACTAACTTTTCAGAAGCACATTGTAGGTTCAATACTTAATTATAAATTAAATTGTGATCTCCAATGTGGAAAGCCTTTTATGGTACCTCTTGGCAGCAGTCTGACATTGGCTAAGGACAAAGAAGTGGGCTTCAGACAAGAATCTGACATTGGAAGTAAGCTCAGGCAGGACTCTGACATTAGGGCATGATAAGGAAGTAAGTTTCAGCAAGAATCTAACTTTAGGCTGTCATAGAGAAGTAAGGCAAGGCAAGAGTTTTAGTCTCAGTGTGGAACAGAAGAACTAGGCTTCATTCAAGGTTTTAGGCTTGGACGAAGAAGCAGGCTCAAGTATTTCGGTCATTATGACAAGCCCCTTTTAACAACTGTCATGGGAGTAATTTTCAGGACCCCGCTTGCTGCTTTGTTAGTTCCTTATTGTACTGCTTGCCCAAAATACTTGCATGTAATTAATATGGTATAAAAAGTGGGATGGAAAATAAAAATTTGCCTTCAGTCTCAGAATTGACTGGGGTCATGCTACAATGTTGTCTAACTGTCTTTTTTTTGTTTTTAATCCTCACTCCCACGCTGGAGAACCTGTTGACTGACTGAGTGGGCTTGGTCAGATGGCGCCTCAATGTCAGAGCTCCAGTAAGCAGGATACAGTGAAGGACACTGCGGGAATTGGAAGCACGTGCAAAGGAAAGTAAAGAAGATTTGGGCCAGCAGTAAATAAACCTTGTAAAAGGACAAGGTAGAGGTAAAAATGTGTTTTGTATATGTGTTTAGAGCTATGTGAAAATCTAGTGAAGCGAAAGTAATTCTCATAGGTGCTTTTTACCCTGACTAGAGATAGTTTACACCTGAGACATGAGAGAATGGGTTGAGAAAAGCAGTCCTCTCCAACTAGCTGGGGATGATTTGGGAAAAGAGAAGGAAAATGAATGTAAGCTGTTTCAGAGCTTTCCTAGAGATAGGAGGAGGTCGGGAGACATCCTGCCTCCTCTCTGGCTCCTACTGGAGGAATGCTTGGTTCTGGGTCTCTTAGGTAGGATATCTGGATCCCTTCGGGATGTCTAATTCTCTTTCCTTTCTGTCTATTGTCTGTCCTTGGGGCGCCAATCCGTCCATGTCTGTCCATGTCCATCAAAACTGTTTTATTAAATCCGTGTTTTTGTTTTGTGATTTGATTGATTGTTTGTTGTTCTGTGTTTCATGTTCAAAAGGGGAAAAATGGTTAAAACTATCTGCTGGTTGTTCAGCCCTTGATTTAGTTTTAACTCATTTCAAAAAAAAAAGAAAAAGAAAAAATAAATAAATAAACAGTCTCAGTTGGTCTTTGGAGCACTGCACCTGTAGTTAGGAGTCTAGCACAGCTGGAGAAGCCCTGCCAGGAGCGTCTCTGAAAAGCCACTCTTAAAGGGACCAGCAGCTTCTCAAGTTCTCTGGTAAGGGAACTGATGGCTGTTTCTCCCAGAATAATCTCTATGACTGATTATTGGGTTCATCAGGTGACAAGGTACTCCTCTATCAAAATTACAGCTACAAAAATTAAGAATTTTGTTTGGTTTAAATAAGTAAATGTATGCAGCTATTTCATTTTTGTCTCTGAACAGTTTTTAAAGTATAAATATGTTTAACATTTCTTGGTTATATATTATTGACTTATAAGTTATTGGGTATGGTTAAAAATTTGTAACATGGGTAACAGAAAATTGGCTTAAAACTGGTAACTCGGGGTTGTACAACACCTGGCATGAAACCCAAGAAGCAGGTATCTAAAGATACGTTTAAATTGGGTAATATTCTATGCAATTCTAATCCTAGAAACAAGACTTATAAAAGATAGGATTTAGGGTAGTGTCTCTTTGAGGTATTGGAGGCTGCACCGTCTTGTGTTTGTGTTCAGGAACGGGCAGCCAAACTCTGCAGCATAGAGGTGATTCACTTGTTTTTTTGGAGAGATTAGATTGTTAGAGGTTGTGTTTTGCTTTCCAAAGTTCTTGGGTTTTCTGAGCCACCATCTCAGAATGACCCAGGCTTGCTGCTAACTGCAGTTCAAAAGTAGGGAGACACTTAAAACATTTGTAATGTGAAAGTAATGCTTTTTGGTATTGATTTTTAAAGAGAATGGATTGTTTACACTGCTAAAATTAGGTTTTGCTTCCCCAAATTGTGGTTGTGCTCTGGTGTTAAAAGAGAAACTTAAAAATTATGACTAAACTGCCAGTGTTCCATTGGTTGCAAGTTTGAGCACAGGCTCAGGATTCTGACTCGCATATATTTGTAATTGAGGAAAAATCTGGCAGGTGGAGATTGTTGCAGGGTTTGTGAAAGGTTAATGAGACTATGGAACTTGTAGAGGCATTGCAATCTGGCCTGCCTACTCTATATAGAATTATTATAGATTTGGAGAATTGTTCTTTATTCCTTTGCATCCTAATTACTGTAAAGGGTTTGCTTTTAGTCAGTTTGTAATTTTAAAGAATCCATGAAGTGATACCATTGGAAATTCTTGCCTCAAGGAATGACTAATAGCCCTACATTATGTAAAATTTTTGTCTCTGCTTCAATACAAGACGTTAGGACTTTGAATCTTCCAGTGTATATTATTGATTATATGGTATTTTATTAGCCAATCCCTCTGATGGAATTTTACTACAAGGTTTTGCTCTTATACAATAAGCTTTAAAATTTTGGAGTAGTTGTAGCTCCAGAAAAGATTCAAAGGCAAATTCTTTTTTCAATATTTGGAACATAAGTTATATCCTAAAGAAATTGTAGCACAGAAAATTCAAATAAGAAAAGATAATTTACTTACTCTAAATGATTTTCAGAAGTTACTAGGAGATATTAATTGCCTAAGACCTCATTTTAAGCTTACTACAGGAGAACTTAAACCTCTGTTTGATACCCTCAAGGGGAGTGCACTCATGTGCCCAACAGCAGTCCTTTGGCAAAAGGGACCATTAATGTGGATTCAGCTTTCTTCATCTCCAAAAAAAGTTTTAACACCTTATTATGAGGCTGTTGCTGTGTTAATACAGAGTTGTAGGATAGAGTCATGAAAATATTTCTGAAAAGAATCTGATGAAATATTTATTCCTTATTCCAAACAGCAATTAAATTGGTTATTGTAAAATATTGATATTTGACCTATTGTATGTGCAAATTTTTTAGGCAAAATTGATATACATTATCTAAAAGACAAATTGTTACAATCTGCCTCTATGCATGCTTTTGTATTCCATGTAAACTTACACATGCAGCCCATAGAGCACTTACTGTATTTACAGATGGCTCATCTAATGGGAAGGCAGCATATGTGATTGGATCACATGTTCATTCTCTTGAGTTTCCCCCTGCTTCAGCACAATAATTGAACTACATAGCTGCTGTTTTTGAAATACTGAAAAGTCAAGCTTTTAATTTATATGCTGACAGTTCATGGTTTACAACTACTTGAAACTGTCCCTTTTTTTTAGATACTGCTAATTCTCAAATTTTGCAATTGTTTATGCAAATACAACTAAATTTAAGAGAACATACAATTCCTTATTTTGTAGGTCATTTAAGAACTCATACTGTATTGCCTGGACCCCTTAGTGAGGGCAATGCCTCAGCAGATTTGTATACCAGGAAGGTTATAGGCCTTACACAGGAACAATTGGCCAAACAACTCATTCTTTACATCGTCAAAATAGTAATATCTTGGGACAACAATTTGGTATTTCTAGAGAATGTGCATGCCAGATTATAAAGACTTGCCCTGAATGTCCTCAGTTTCTACCTGTAACACACATGGTATTAATCCTCGAGGACTTATACCTAATCAATTATGGCAAATGGATGTTACTCATATGTTTTTATTTTGAAAAATTAAAGTATGTACATGTGACTTGACACCTTTTCAGGCTTTCTAGTTGCAACTGCTTTAAGAGGAGAAGCAACTAAAAATGTAATTAGTCATTGCCTATATTGTTTCTCTATGCTGGTTGTTCCAAATCAGATTAAAACAGATATTACATTCAAGCATTTGAGACTTTCTGTCAACAATTTAACATTACCCATGTTACTGAAATTCCTTATAATCCTCAAGCACAAAGTATTACAAAAACAGGTATTGTGGAACTATCTTCATAAAATAAAAAAGGGGGAGTTATATCCCCGTACATCACAAACTTATTTAAATCATTTTCTTTTTATTTTAAAAATTTTAAAATTTGGATGCCAAGGAACTCTCTAAGTGTCTATGCTACCCTAGAACCATGCATACTTATGCCTAGGTAAAATGGAAGGAGCCACATACTGGCACATGGCATGGTCCTGATCAGATATTTAATATGGGAAAGAGGGCATATTTGTGTTTTCCCCCCCCAGGATGCTGAAGGAGCATGCTAGCTGACAGAGTGATTGGTGAAACATGCTAATGCTGGGACAAAGAATGATGCTGACCTGTGAGCTTGCTGATTGCTCTGACAATGGAAAGCTGTTTTGGACATACATTCCTGACCCATCTTTGCTTGCCTATATCCCAGATTGGACAAGCTGCCTTGCTTCATGCTTTTAGACCTTATGGGACAGAAAACTTGGTCCCAGTTGAATATCCTATGAATATCCACTTTGGTCCTCTGCCATGTTTAGCCTGTGAACCATTCCTGCACACTTCCCATCCCCCAAAGTCATCCTGAGTCACACATCCTGTGCACTGGACTTCTTAGTACAGTCTGTGCCATTCTCAGCCTCATAAGATTGGTTGTGGTTTACAGAATGTGGCCAGGCCTCTCTGGTGGGTCTGGTCTGCACTCTTCCCAATCCCCAGGCCTTGGTTTGATCAAACAGTATGTATACTATCTGAGCCTGGTCAGTGTCTGAGACTCCACTCTACATATCCAACCCTCATATTTACAGGCCAGCTCTGATACACAGTTTGCAAACCACAGAGTTCATCCAGCCATTTGTCCCATTTCATGTCTTCTTACTCAACTCTAAATTGGAATCATCCCTGTTACTACAATAGAAAATCAACACTAAGTATTTGAAAGATCAGCCTACAAACTCCATATACATAATATGAAATGAACTACTCTTGAGCAACAACAACCAAAAATAAATAAATAAAATAAAATAAAAATTCTATCAACAGAAGCAGCCTAGAACTTCACACCAAATACAGCAATGAAAGAAAGCCAGATATTACATAAAAGAGTGTTTAAACTAAAACTGATAAGAAGAAATAAAGATACCAAATTCTAATCGAAGAAATAATTAACCAAGAAATCATTATAATCCTAAACATATCTGCACCAAACTCTGGCACTCCTGACTGCAATAAAAATAATGTACAATTTCAAGACAGATTAATATCAACCCATTAACACTAGGTGATTTACATATCCTACTTTCTCCAGTAGACATGTCATCTGGACAAAATTGAACAGAAAACATTATAATTAAATGACATAATGCATTAATTGGATTTAACATATATCTACAGAGTATTTTTCCAAAACACCAAAGGATATATATGCATTCTACTAAGCAGCACATGGAGGCATCTCTAGAAAGACCATATCGTGGGACACAAAATAAATCTTTACAAATTCAGAAAACTTGAAATGAATTTGTGTATCATATCTGATCATAATACAATAAAATGCAAAATAAAAAGCAAATAAATCTCTAGAAATTACACAAATCCATGGAGATTGAAAGGGCAAATGGGTGAAAGAAATCAATAAAAATATTTTTAATCTTGGAACTAAATGAATATGAAAACACAGCACAACAAAACCTCCAAGACACATTAAAAGCAGCACTGTAAAAGAAATGTATAAATAACTCTAAGCTCCTATAGGAAAAGAAAGTCAAGAAGAACAAAAATTAGTGAATTAATGATACAATTCAAAGATTTCTGGGAGAAAAAAAAGGACAAACCACACCCAAATCCAATAGACGGCAAGAAATAATACTGATCAGGGCAAACATTGATGAAATAGGAATAAAGACAACAGTATGAAGGATCGATGAATCTAAGAGATATCTTTTTGAGAAGATAAAATAAAGCAGGGAAACTCAGCTCAGCTACAAGGGAGTTGCAGAGGAATACTTTATAAATTAATACTCCATTAAACTGGAAAACCTCACAGAAATAGATGAATTTCTTAATGTGTGTTTTTACCAAATCATGTCTGTGCACCAAGGCATGTTCAGCCCCCCTGTCTTATATAAGCTGATTAAAAAACCATGTTAATACTAAAAATGAGAAAGGGATTTCTTCTGCATGACTAGACTGGGAAAAGGAACAAAGATATCTAAGGACAGCCCCTACCCAGCCCATATTTTGGACCCTATAATGAAGTTAAACTTTAAATACAAGGCAAAAAACCAGAAGTGACTTTAGCAAAACAAATTAAAGAATCTTTTTTTCTTTTATAATTTGATTACTGAGTAACCAGGAAACATGATTTTGGGAAGTGTAACAACTGTCTAATTTTATTTTGCTTGCTTATTTTTCCTTTTGAAGTTAGTCTACATTGTCGTATCTATATTATAAAACAATGAATGTGCTGATATTTTCATCCATACATACAACACATTTTGATCATATGCACCTGTCTACTTACCCTCTCTTGCCTCCCCTCCTTATTCACAATGGGACATTTTATGGGTTATAAATCTTTCCAAATACTCTATCATTCATGAATGATTCAAATATCTCACATACATCACTTTGTCACTAATTGTGTAATCATATTTCCTCTAAACTGTCAATTATTTGACCAATGTGTTCATCAATGCCTGTAAATTTAGCACGAATCCATCACCTCAGTCAACATCCACTTTCAAGTAATAAAATTTTGCCTCTGTGATTTATTTCTATGTATCTCTGTTGGTCAGGGCCATTTTTGAGTATGATTATGATGTATTTTCTTGCAAGTATGACAGTTGCCATGTTTAGGATAATCTACAAAGCATGTTTGAGTTTATTCTTCCTCAGACCCTTGGATGTTGGAAAGTAGGTACCCATAAGGCTATGATCTGATTAGACACAGCTGGCAGAATTGTTGGCTTCCTCTTACAATTTACTCATGCATGGGCTTGAGTTGGCTTATGACTAACATGTCCATGAATGATTCAGTGAAGCTAAGGAAATACAGCTTTCCAGCCGACAGATCCTAAAACATTTAGCCACTAAATTTTCATTAAGTTTCCAGATCACTCGATGTCCAAGGACTGGCATTCACTCTCAACTGAGACCAGCCAAGATGCAGAAATTCTTTCTCCACAGGATCTGTTCACAGAGCATTACCTGCAGTCTTTTGAGTATCATTTCATTGAGGTTTAAAAAGACACGACCATTTTCATAAAAACATCTAAGGACTTGCCAAGGATTTAATTTTTTTTTTTATTTTGCAAAGTTTATATGTTGAAATACTAGCCTCCATTGTAGGACTTTAAGAGGTCATAATGTTGGAACTGTTGTAAATGGGATGGGTCCCCTTATAAAGAGAACAGATCCAGTGATAAAGACTCACTGTCTGGTTTCCATGGCCACCTGCTTATATGTCCACACATTGCAGAGATAGAAAAGGAAACAATCCCTCTCACTTCTTCTTTAGGACTGTCAGAAATAAGTTACCGCTGCTTATGCTAGCCAGCCATGAGTATTTTCTTATTGAAAAGCAAATGGATGAATGAATTACTATTTATTGTTTGTCCCTGTGTTGATACTTCCACTGACACTGCAAAGGAACTGTGCATTAAAGTTCTGGCATTTTTACCATAAACCAGGTATAGGTAGCAACTAGCTCAACCTTCTATACTATAAGTAACTTTAAAAAAAAATTACCAATCTGGTGGTTGCCATTTTGTCCTGCCTCACCTGGGGATCCATCCCATGCATATACAGTCACCAAACCCAGACACTATTGGGGATGCCAACAAGTGCTTGCTGACAGGAGCCTGATATAGATGTCTCCTGAGAGGCTCTGCCAGTGCCTGACTAATACATAGGTGGATGCTCTCAGCTAACCATTGGACTCAGCACAGGGTCCCTAATGGAGGAACTGGAGAAAGGACCCAAGGCACTAAAGGGGTTTGCAGCCCCACAGGAGGAACAACAATATGAACCAACCAGTACCCCCAAAGCTCCCAGGGACTAAAACACCAACCAAAGAGTACACATGGAGGGATCCATGACTCCAGCCTCATATGTAGCAGAGGATGCCCTTGTCAGTCATCAATGAGAGGAGAGGTCCTTGGTCCTGTGAAGGCTAGATACCAAAGGGTAGGGAAATGCCAGGACAGGGAAGCAGGAGTGGGTGGGTTGCAGAGGGAGATGAGATGGGGTGGGGTTTTTGGAGGGGAAACCAGGAAATGGAATAACAGTTGAAATGTAAATGAAGAAAATATCTAATAAAAAGAATAAAATTTTAAAAATACTATTGTGGTCCTTTAGATTTCATCATGTAATATCAAAGAAAATCAGCTGAAATAATCTAGAAAGACTATTAAATTTTACCTTTTTTTCTAACAACATGGCTTTTGGTGGATGAATATTTATTATATAAGTCCATCAAAAAAAAAAAAGCATTTCAAATGATTGACAAGAAGCAGAGAGGACAATGTGGCTTTTTTTTTTTTTTTAGTAAGCCATGTGTTAAACTATATATACATTTTTAAATGATTCATTTACTTCTACTGTTTTTATGATATTTTCCTCATAAAATATATCACTTAAGTTTTATTATTAAATAAGTTAAGGATATAACTACATTTTAATTCTCCTTTTCTGATTTTCCTAGTTTTAGTTTCCAATACAGGGAAAAGAAACGTATATTATCATTCTTTGGCAGGTGTGTGTGTGTGTGTGTGTGTGTGTGTGTGTGTGTGTGTGCGCGCGCATTACTCAGAGTGACACATGGAAGTTTATATCTATAATCACAGCACACATGTGTGAAGACTGAATAATCAGAAATTCACAGTAATCCATATATACATATACGATATATGTATATGGTGAGGTCTGTCTGGGTGACATTAAAAATATTGTCAACAAATAAACAGAACTCCTGAGGTGGTGCACACCTTTAATTCCAGCACTCTGGAAGCAGAGGCAGGCAGATTTCTGAGTTTGAGGCCAGCCCGGTCTACAGAGTGAGTTCCAGGATAGCCAGGGCTACACAGAGAAACCCTGTCTTGAAAAACCAAAAAAAAAAAAAAAAAAAAAAAAAAAAAAAAAAAAAAAAAAAAAAAAAAAAAAAAAAAAAAAAAAAAAAAAAAAAAAAAAAAAAAAAAAAAGAAAAAGAAAAACAAAAAAGAGAAAAAGAAAAAGAAAAAGAAGTTTAAAAGGCAGCAGCTGGAAAGATGTCTCAGCCACTAAAACACAGTGGGGTGTTGAATATCCAGAAGCCAGATGTACTCACAACCATTTGTTAACACTATTCCCAGAGGATCCAACTCCCTCTTCCATCCTCCAGGGCACTGCACACACATAGTACACAGATATATATGAGGGCAAAAACATAAACATAAAATAAAAATAAATGTTATTTTTTATATAAAAGTAACATAAAAGCAGCATTCCTACAAAATAGGAATAATTAGCTGATTGTATCTTATGTTTCAAATCTATAGGAACTCACCTTGATTTTCAAATGGAGACTACTCTGTCTGTTATAGACTCTAGATTCACCAAGATCATAAATTCCAAATGGCAGCAAGATGTTTGAGTTGTATCTGCACCAAGTGAAGACTTATTTTTCTTTATTTCTTATTTGAAATTAAAGTTTGTCTTAATAAACTCCTAGGAGGAATATATATATATGCATATATATATATATATATATATATATATATATATATATATATATTCTCCTTTGTCACCTAAATTCTAAGAGCCTTATCAGGAATCAGTTTTCAGTAGTGATGTCTATAAGGTGCTCCAATGTTTCTTCTTTTTGAATGTTTATATCTGAAAGGTCCCAGTTTAATGTTTCATTTGTTGATCCATTTATTTAAGTTTCATCAAAGTAGCCAGGCTTTCCATCTCGATTAGGTCTGTCTGTAGAACTCTGAGGACAATAAATGCAGGTCACCAAGACATGAGTTTCTTTTTTATATATATTTTTAAACTTTTTTTCAGGTATCTATTTATGTATTTGTACATTGGGTGCACACATATGACACAGCAAAGGAGTGGAGATCAGTGAAGAAATTGCAGGAGTTGACTCTTTTCTTGATCCATAGGAGTTATCTCTTCTTTATGGGATCTAGAGCTTGCCTGGCTTGTCAGCAAATGCCTTTACTTGCTGAGCCATTTCAGGCACCCAAAGCCTGAGCTGCTCTCTGCTAACTAGGTACAAAATCCTTGAGCAAATCAATGTAGTATACCTGTGTGTCCTGAGGGAGGGGAAAGAATAAATTTTTCTACAGATTAATTATATGATAGAGTTGGCTATATGGTCATAATACAATATCCATATAGAAGGGAAAGGCAAATAATCTTGTAGAACATATTTTTGAATAATCAAATATGGAATCTAGCCTATTAATGAACTTTGGGTATCTATAAAGTCATAATGGTTGAGGTGTCATGAGGTAATTAAGATGCTTCATACTCTGAGTCAGGAAAACTAGACTGTACCTGTTATTATGTAGGAAAATGTACTCAAAACATCAATAGCCACTTACTTAACCACAGTAATGATTCTGGCTTGCTATAAGTAGAAAGACTACTTGTACTCAGCTATAATTAGTGTCACTAAATGGTTAGTGTCATAGTAATCATCATTTTCCAAGACCTGTTTTATGCCACAATCACAGTGATAAGTTTAAAGTATATATGATAGGTAAAAATGCCTTATGAGTTTTAAGTGACGACTGCTATCAAACAAATTTTTGGATCCCAGAAAGTATGTTCACCATTTTCATGAGAATTGAGACTCCTGGGTCTTTCCATTGTCATTTTGCAAAGACCTCACCCAGTAATTCAAAGAATATATAAATTTTGCACCTTTTTCAGTATATCTAGCTTTGTACATTTAAACTAACAAATTACTTTGATTGTCTTTCAGTTACAGTTAAGAAAAAGTTCCCACTTATTAATCATCTCTTCAAGTTTACACTATTCACCATTATGGCTTTGTAGATGTCCAAAGTTTATTAATAGCTCACATCCCATATTTAATTATTCAAAAATATTCCAGAAGAGCATTTCCCTTTCCCTTATGCATAGGTATCTTATTATGACCATATAGCAATAATTTAAATTTCAATTACTTTGCAGAGCACCAAAGAAGAAAGATTAAACATATCTCAGTGAAATTATTTCCAGCATTCTTCTCAGGTCTCTTAGTACCTCGTTCTCTCAAAATAAACTTCTTTTAATATGCAAACATTGTTGCAGAGATAATATTTGAGGAGATGTTATTGTTATCAAATTAAGTAGGATTTTATTTCTAGATGCCATCTTGTAATCAGAGAGACACTATGAAAGTTTTATATGTGTCAATGTAATTTTCATAACTATGCCTTCCTCCACAGATAAATGCTATTACCTTATTCCTCATAGATGTCTGTCTCATTGTTTTCTTTGCAGTCAGTATAACTGTCTGAACATCAGCATCCTTCACTTTAATCTCTATCCTGCACAGAATAAACAAGGTATTTCTCATTGTTGCTAAGACAGCTTTAAGAGGTTTATTTCTCATGACTTTGTGATTGAGACTCTTCTAGATGCTGTCAAAGAATGTAGTCATGGATAGCAGCAGCAGAGTTGATCATTCACAACGAATCCATCACAGAACTAATGTGCTAATATTACTAAATATTCTAACTCTTCTTCATCAAGTGGGTCTGCTTCTTTCAATTTCTTCAATGCAGCATATGTTTGTAGATGACGGTTTTATGAGGCCAGTGGATCAAACTATATTGTTGGACATTGGGCTATAGATGTTGGGCATTGGGCTATGCACAAACAGCCTGGTTTCCAGTTGAGGCTAGATGTTGAAACCCGGGACCCGGTGGTGATAATTCACCTACATTGGATGGAAGGAGTTCTCTCGTGTCTCCTGGAACTCTGGCTCCTGTCAAAGTTACTGCCCCCTCAGCTCCCACAAGAGAAGCATGGTTAGTAGTCACATAGGCAATGTCTCAAGCTTCTGACCTTCATGCTAAACTCCTCCCCAGTTACCTAGCAACAGTAAGATAAAGCAGCCCACTATAAGAGGAGCTGTTTGGCCCCTCCTCACTCTCTCACTCCTCTCTCCTCTCACTCCTCTTGCTCTCTCACTCCTCTCTCCTTTCTGTCTTCTACTCTCACTCTCTCACTCTCTTTGTCTTCTCCTCTCCTCTCTCTTTCTCTTATTTTCTAGCTTTTCTTCTCTCTCTCTCCCTTTCCCCCTTCTCTAATGTTGGCGATGACCGGTCTCTCTCTCTCTCTCTCTTTCCACCTTCTCTCTTTCCCCCTGCATTTCTACAATAAAGCTCTAAAACCATAGACTGTCTCTGTTCAAGGCCAGCTGTGCACACTCTCACCTGTGTGGGAACCTCTCTCCCTAAGCCCTCTCTCTCATAACTCTGGGGCATATGGTGTTGCCCCAGGGCTCCCCAGTTGGGGGCCAGGGGAGTGGAAAGCATCTGACAGCCCTCCAACGTCCTCCTGCCCAGAGCATAGGAGGAACTCTGGCAGGACATGGGCTGTCCTCCCTTCCCTCTTTCCCCAGCCCCTTTTAGTACCCACACTATATCACATGGTTGACTGAGGAAGAGTGGTTGATCAGACACTACTGGTATCTTTTCTTTGATAATAACTCTTCATCAGTACTGTAAAGTTATATAACCAAACTCAAATACCCAGTGTGGGCCAGGTGTTTGTTACTCTCAGACATGTCAGAAACCCAGAATATGTTTCTGGATGTCAGTGGATCAAACTATTGCTAGTTTTTCAACTCATTTTTTAAATCCAAAAATAGTAATTTACCTATAGTGATGAATTCAATGGAATATAAAACATTTTTTCCATCAAGAAGAAGGAAGACCCACATGGGATACTTCATTCCTCCTTAAAATAGGGAACTCCATAGAAGGAGTTATAGAAAAAAAGTTTGGAGCTAAGTCGAAAGGATGGATGGGGAGAGTACCCCACCTGGGGATCCATCCCATAATCAGCCACCAAACCGAGACACTATTGCATATGCCAGCAAGATTTTGCTGAAAGGACTCTGATATAGCTGTCTCGTGTTAGGCTATGCCAGGGCATAGCAAATACAGAAGTGGGTGCTCACAATCATCTATTGGATGGAACACAGAGCCCCCAATGGAGGAGCTAGAGAAAGTACCCAAGGAGCTGAAGGGGTCTGCAACCCTATAGGTTGAACAACAATATGAACTCACCAGAACCCCCAGAGCTCATGTCTCTAGCTGCATATGTAGCAGAAGATGGCCTAGTCGGCCATCATTGGGAAGAGAAGCCCCTTGGTCTTGCAAACTTTATATGCCCCAGTACAGGGGAACACCAGGGCCAAGAAGTGGGAGTGGGTGGGTAAGGGAGCAGGGTGGGGGGAGGGTATAGGGAACTTTCGAGATAGCATTTGAAATGTAAATAAAGAAAATAGCTAATAAAAAATAAAATAAAATAAAATTTTTTCTTTTTATCCATTTCTACCCTGTATTTGATATATACCTGTATCAATATAAATTAGTATTTTAAACCATGAAACTTACAGTGTGATTTCCTAAGTCCTATCTTTTACAATAAAGTTGTAATTAGTTTAAGGTTTTTTTCCTGAAGTCTTTGGTTACCTATGTGGTAATAATGAAGGATGATAAAAGACGGGGCATTAGACCATTTCACAGCCTTCCTGCACAAACTTGCTCTGCTCATCAAGTGGGAAGTGGGAAGGGTTGTGCTATCTGGGAAAGGACATGGATTTTGGTGTTTGGAAGCTTACCATCATGTAATTCCTCCCAATGTGCCATTCTCGTTATTACTCTAACTTCTGCTTCCACTAGTTAGATTGAGGAGCCCCCATTAATTCTTTAATGGAACAATACACAGACTCCTAATTCTGCTTCTTGGGAATGTCAACCTTGAGACTTTAAGAAACAGAATATTCTCTAAAATGGAACATGTAAATGCCCTTTCACAGTAATACTAAGAATTTAAAACTTCTTGCTTATTGTTTTGTATTAACCTCCACACTATAAAGTAAACATTAGAGATTTTTACCCAGTCTGTGTATTTTCTGTAAACACAGAACAGTGTCATGCCCTGTTGTTATCATTCTTCATCCTCCTTACCACCAGGGATGCCTTTCAGTACACATTTCATGCCAGCATACAAACGACTGGTTAAATATCAATTTCCCCAATCACTATTAGTATCCTTTTCTTTGATAATAATTATTCATCCCTGTCTTAAAGTCATATAAACAAACAAACACATATTAAGTGTGCAGTGTGAGTTTGTTAGTCACATATACATCCTGTTACCTGTGCTCTAGACTACTTGATGTCTGACCCTACCTGTCCTTGGGGATTGGAATTGAACCTATTCTTGGAGGTTGGAGGTTAGGTGGCACAGAGACTCAGACTCCCTCTGGGAGCAGGTGAAAAACACCACAGCAAGCTCATCTGAATGCTGTTGCAAGATCCTTTAATACCCTTGTGCCCCACTGGTCCCAAGAAAGCATCTCTTCTAAGCAGCAGTTCCCAATTGGCTGGCATTGTCTGTGTCAGCTATCCTTGGTCTTTCAGGCAGTCTTCAAATACGTCCTCCAGCAGAAGATGACTTTGCGCACAGCCCTCCCACTCACCCCCCCCCCCATGTTTATGCAGAGGTAGCCACACTGTTCCCATACAACATCCAAAACCCAAAGTATACTAGTTTCTCTTGAGATGTAATTAGCATGAAATGCGGCTATTTTAAATTAAAGAGATATTAATACAGGGGTGAGATTGCATACAGTTCTGAATAGTGGAGGAGTGACATCTACTTAGGGCATCCAAGAACAAATTTCAGAACCTATTAGAGTTGGTTTGCCAGTGGGATGGCTTCATCTACTATAACCAGGCAGGTGTATGACAAGTTGATATAACTGACTGACTTGAAGGTCACACTGTGTTTATTGCCTGGGGCTGTGAAACTGTCACTGATGACTATTGACTTGAGAACCATTCTGTTTCTGTTGTACCTGTGCTAAGAAGTATATGCCCAACCTTTGGCTTTGATACCTTTCAAGCCAGTGACTGGACCATGGCACCTATATTAAAGTTACCATAAGGAAACCAAGTATCTCAGTGGCTTTGCCTGACAATAGCAAAGGCCTACTGGATGTTGCAGTGGTTCTCAACTATCACATTTCAGAATTAAGCAAGTGCATGTGATCGGTTAAATTAAAATCACGTATAAAACATGTTAGACATGCATCTGGAAGGCAGATGTATGGAGGTGAAGCTACTGAATGTAAAGATGCCAAAGCTGTGGTGAGTGTGGAGGGGACACGCTCTACAAACCCATAACATCCACCAATTCCCTTGATTAAGAGACAAGGCTTTGAAAGTGGGGAACAAAAGCTTTCTGCTAAAGAGCTTTTTGAGTTGCCTCTTCTTTTAGAGATCAAATTATTTATGGTGATGGATTGAGCATACCACATAAATGATGAACCAAACAGATGAGGTGCAAACACAGTATATTTAGGTACACAATCCACATGGGTTCATACAGATACAACAAAAACACTTGCTGTATTGATCCAGACCATGTTTTTCTTCTTTCATCCCCTTCCTTCCTTCCTTCCTTCCTTCCTTCCTTCCTTCCTTCCTTCCTTCCTTCCTTCCTTCCTTCCTTTCTCACTATTTAGCCTCAACTTATCTGAAACTTACTATGTAGAGCAGGCTGGCCTCTCATAGAGCTCATAACTTATAGAGCTCTTCCTGCCTCTGCCCCTGCCCCTGTACCTGCCCAACCTCTCCATCCCATTTTGAAAAAATCCTCAGATAACAAAAAAAAGCAGTAGTCATCTGTATTATAATAGCAACTAATGAACCAATGTTCAGTCTGTGATACATCTTACTCTTTCTATATTCAGTGAAAACATTTTCATTATTAATGTCCAAAGTCTTAAATCAATTCATAGAAGTAGTGAATTGTCAATAAAATAAAAGCAGTTTTATATATATATATATATATATATATATATATATATATATATATGTGTGTGTGTGTGTGTGTGTGTGTGTGTGTGTGTGTGTGTGTGTGTGTGTGTGTATATATATATATATATATATATATATATATGAAGACTCTGATGAGAAAACATGCATATCTGTTTGTTTTTAGAACCATTCTTACCTTAGGCAACATTGGTGTAAATCCTTGAGAAGAGCTGAGTTAAAAGAAGAAACAGAACATAGGGCAGTGGTGCTGCTCACCTTTAATCCCAGCACTTGATTGGCAGAGACAGGTGGATTTCTGAGTTCAAGGCCAGCCTGGTTTACAAAGTGAGTTCCAGGAAAGCCAGGGCTATACAGGGAAACCCTGTCTCAAAAAACAAAAAAAGAAGAAGAAGAAGAAGAAGAAGAAGAAGAAGAAGAAGAAGAAGAAGAAGAAGAAGAAGAAGAAGAAGAAGAAGAAGAAAAGAAAAAGAAAAAGAAAAAGAAAAAGAAAAAGAAAAAGAAAAAGAAAAAGAAAAAGAAAAAGAAAAAGAAAAAGAAAAAGAAAAAGAAAAAGAAAAAGAAACAGAGCTTGTTAGGAGCCCAGTATTGTCTAAATTTAGCTGTGTAAATGAATTCATGGTGCTTATCTCTATTGCATAGACAGCCTGAGAAATCCTTTTCTTCCTCTTACTCCATCCAAAATAAAAAGTTCAGTTACAGGATCAGCTTTCTCACAACATCCTAACTCTATGGTTATTTAGACAAAGGTAGAAATCTGAGCGCCAAAGTGAAGTAGTAATTAGTTATCCTTAATTGATACATTAATGGTACCAGCAAATGGGTGGGAGTCCTTTTCTGGCTGCTGAAATAGAGAACACAGATTACTTCCTAGGCAGGATTTGTTCTGGTAATGGGTTCATCATTTCTTCTAGAAATGGCATCACTCTCAAAATGAAACCCAAATAAAATCACTGCAATTTTGAGTGAGATTGGAAAGTGGAGAGGCTCATACAGGCCCACACAAGGAGGGAAAAAGGTTCTTGGAACAAATTGGTACCACTTAGAATGAGATGAAAAGTTCCCTTTACCACACAGAGCAGAACTCTAATGTGCTGCATTGTGTTTTTTTAAAAAATCAAAGCTTGTTTCTAGTTGTATGGATATTGAAATACAAATAAAGTTTATGTTCTAGCTTTCGTTCCAATCTGTACATGTTCAACATTTCCTTCCTTTGTAGACAATAGATATTCTGCTGTAATGGATAGTGTTCTGCCAGAATAAACACTGAAAGATTTGAATGAGATCTTTAAGTTTTCAGGACCCATGGCCCACCAAGGTGTGTAATAATTTAACATCTCCCCAGTTGCATCTCTGGTCTGTGTCTATGTTCGTATCTCTTTCTTTCTGAGCAGCCACTACTGATAACTGACTAGTCCTCTCCCATCATGATTTTGCCTTGATGGGGATTTAGATTGCCATGATCCCAGCTCAAGTTCACTGTTGACTCTCATTGCCTTCAAATTTGACCAGCCATTTTTTTTAATTTTCATAAAGAAAACTTGATGACTAGCTAATTTGAAGGTCAACACATCTTAATTTTGTATAATTGTTCTACTAAAGTCTTTCTATGAAGACCAAAATTTCAATACAATCTTTTCAGTAACCTGAAAGTTTCTGTATTTATGTAAAATGTATATTAAAAATTTAAAACTATGCGATAAATACATAATTTTCTATCATAATCATTAATTCATATGTAATTCCATCCCCCCCACCTCCCTATATTTATTTTCTGTGAAGATAATGGTTTACTCTCTTCACTGCTGCATTGAGGATTGGTAAACAGTTTCAGGAATTGGTTTAGAAAACCCCACTGCTATTGTTAGCAGAGTGCAGTATTACATATCATCCCAGTGCTCAGAATGATAGGTCTTTCTTTATGTCCACATGTGAAGCACTTATGTTCCACAAGTGAAGGTGATGCTGACCTGCCTTCAGACTTCAGCTCCTTGCCCTACAAACTAGTGGCTACTTAGTGGATGTTTTCATAGGAAAATAGTACAAAAAGCCACACTCTACACAAAGTTGCACTGCCAATGTCATAACTGCTAATATGTCCTGGGAAAAAACAATTTTCTCGGAATTCTTTATGAGACCAGAGTAAGCACGTGGTTGTTTAACAGCAGTGTCTGGAATTTTAAAGCAAACACACCTAGGACTAACAATTGAATCTCTATGGTTACTCCTTTTAACTGCTGCCCATAGCACATGGGTCCTGAAGTCTCAAGACTTGCCACTACAAGAAGTTTCTAGGTGTTTTTTCCTCTCTGAGTCTTGCCGTCTATCATCACTACTATGGTTTCCTTCAGATTCGAACTCCAGGACTTCTTCAGGCTTTGGAAAGAAACAAATGGATTCCCTCTCAAGGTTACTTCCTCTCAACTCCCCAGCTTCCTCCTCATTCTCCGCCTCCTCCTCCTCTCTCCTCCTTACTCTTCTACGTAGATGACTGAACAGAACATAAAGCTAGGTTCTTAATCAGGTACTTGTGGGTTTTGTTTTGTTTCATTTTGGTTTGGGCTTATTTTAGGGTCTTTTTGTTTTGTTTTGTTTTCAATTTTTTTTTCTAACATGAAAAGGAATATCTATATCATGATACAAGTACTTTTTGTAAATGTGTTTAGTTTATTAAAGCTGTGTAGATACTCTCCAATACTTGTCATATCCAATGTCTACTATGTTTATTATGTCAACTATCCTCAGATGGTTGCCCAAGATTGCCATTCTAACCTAACACTTCCTACTTATAGTTAACTAGTAACACAATAAATTAAAGAGCTCAATCTGACAAGAACAATCAGACATCAGATGTGTATTGTAAACCTTAGGCCACCTGTACTTCTAACTTAATAGCTCTTCATGTTCCATGATTTGCAAAGACGGCCCACAAACCTCAGGAAAGCACTATACTCACTGGAAAGGATAGAAAGCAACAGCCAAGTGAAGAGTTCCATAGACTACAGTTTAAATGGGTTCCAAGTCCAGGAGCATCTGTTTTCTTTGAGTAGGTTCATGCATCTGCTCAATATGTGAATGGGTTGAGCATTCCAGTTCTTAGATCCCAGTAGTTTAGAGTGCTTTGTGAGGGTTTTGTTTTCTCAGTATGTTAAGTCAAATCATTGGCCCCTAGTAATATTAAATTCAATCTACAAATCCTCTCTCTTCACTAAATCTAAAAGGCAAGGATTTAAGGATATCCAGGAGTTCTTCAGGTCACTTGCTAGCATAGATTTCTACAACTTTACCAAAAATATGGAGAAAGACAAATTTTCAGTGCCATAGTAGAATTTTGGCAAAACAATTGCATAAACATATTTTAAACATGGGGTATGTTACAAAATAATCTCAGAAAAGATAAATAGACCCACACCTTACAGTAAAAATACTAACATCTTTCATAGAGCCTTTAGCTTCAGATTACTGTAATGGAATTTAGAAGGCAATTATGTAAATTGGGGTGTTTCCATTTACCTTTCAAAAGTGTAAATGGCCATTCAGGTAATAGGATCTAGTGACATCAAAGACACACACATACATACATACATACATACATACATACATACATACATACATCATACACATGTATTGGTCTGTAGTGGCAGCTCATCTAATGCATAAGCCAAGTTTCTGGTCCTATACACCATTGTTTGTTTGGCATAAGAACTAAAAGAACCTTTACTTATATCATCATAAAGACAGAAATTTTGCTCCTTTTTTATTTAAAATGGTGAGGGAAAGGCACATTTTTGCACAGTAGTGCTCCGGAGCACTTCCTCTCGCTTAGGTCAGGGAGTCCAGGTTCTATGAGTTCCTAATATTTTTCTTTGGGTCAGTATCTCTAAATTTCTCATGGTTAATTAGAAAATTGTTGATTTTTTAATTTTACACGAATCCTATTTGAAGATATCACTGAATATTCTTATTAGCAGTTGAGTCTCATTAGGACAGAATAAGAAAAATAAATGTTTCAAACAATCAGAAAACATTTACAGAAGTGACCATGGAAGAAAGACCATTTTAGTCTTTAACTTTGGAGTATCAAAAGGCCAGACTTGTCAACTAATCAACTTTTAAAATTCCAAAGAAGGACATTTAAAGCACAACTTTGCAATCTTGTCACGATGTTATATGGTTGGTGTTCTTGTTTCCCAGTGTAAATTAAAAGGAAACTCTCATACAGTGTCCAGAGTCTTTAGTATCCTGTAGATTAAGGAAGAAGATGGTCTCAAGTTCCTTGAGACACACTTGGGCAGCACCAACCTTGACTTCCAGATAGCAAAGCACATATACAATTGGAAAGGTGAAGGAATCTGCCTCACAAATCTGAAGAGAGCCTGGAGAAGCTGCAGCTGTCATTTCAAGCCATTGAAAACCCTGCTGACATCAATGCATCTCCTCTAGGAGCATGGGCCAGAAGACTATGTGGAGGTTTGCTGCTGACATTGGAGATACTCAATCCTAGAATCTTCACTAGCCAGATCCATGTAGCCTTCAGCAAGCAATCTCTTCCTTTCTGTGCTTGCTCCCCTGGTAAAGCCAGAAGTATATTTACATAGTAACTGTAATTCTAATTAAGGCACTGTAAATAGTAACCATCACAGAGATTAAGCTTCAGTAGGAAACCTCATTGAGTTGTCTCTTAAAGAAATAATTGTGTCTTAATAATTCATCACAGACTTATCCTCTAAAGATAACCTGAGATACAAGTGTTCACTGAGACGTGTGACATTTAATGCTACTGAGGAGTGTTTGGCTACCTGAATTCTGGGAGGCACAATTTGCTTGAAATCCTATTTCTCCTTTATTTACTGTCACATAGACCTGGCCATATTTCACCTACATGGCACTTTCTTAAGTCCTCAATGTAGCCTTCACTTCCTTTGGGAAGCCTTCTTGAACTTTGTTTCTTTTCTATAAATTCATGTCATTACTTTGTCTTGATCTCCTTCCCCACACTCGCACTTTGCCAATTTTCTTTAATTTGTTTACAGCCCCTGGCTATGCATTCTCTCTAGTACTATAACCTCATAACAACTAAAAGTGGTAGGAAGAAGACACTTACTGATAATTACTAATTATAAAGGCAAACATTTCTTTCAAAGCATATAGTCAGGAATGAGCTATTGATTGCAGTGAGCAAACAGGCAAGCAGGCTAAAAAGAGAAATGGCCAATAGCACGTGGCTTAAAAAGTTTAAGCTACTTCAGGGTTTGTCATATGTGATACCTTTTCTAAAAATATGTTTAGAATTGACCTAAAGGCATGATCACACTGAATCCATCTTGGATTTATACCAGTGAACAGCATCATCATTATCTAAAATGCTCAAGTCTCTGGATATTCTTCAGTAGCTATAGTAGTTGTATAACCAAATACAACCAACATTTAAATTTTTCTATTCCATAATATGAAGTCAGACATGGGGATTTCTGTATTTCATATGGTGCCATGAGATTCTAATACACAACTAGTTTTTCTTATTTCTGCTAATGTATGCAACACTAATAGAGTTATGTGTTGTGGGTATGGTAAAATCAAAATATCATCTTTTAAATTTGAGTTCTAATGAATGCAATCTGGACCTTCAATCATCTATTCAATACTTAAGAATTGTTTCTCTGGATTTGACCATGAAACTATAGAAGACCTTTCAAGTCTGACATATGTCACAGATCCATGATTCCAGAACAAGATTTTCACTGACAACTATACATTGGAAATATCTATGGACCTTTAATGTATATAAATGCCTGGCCTTTTCCAACATGATCCTAAAATATTTGGTCTGAAGATAGTCTTTCCGGTTACTCAAAAGCTTTAGTATGGAATGAGATCCACCATAGAGGAATGGCTATGGTGAGATTTGAATTATTTATGAGTTCATCACATGAAGTCATTGGTGTATACAAACACTTGTATGTGGGGTGTGTGTGTGTGTGTGTGTGTGTGTGTGTGTGTGTGTGTGTTCCTGTCTGTCTATTTGTCTGTCTGCTTGAATACACAAATATTGGGATATGTGATTAAGAAGATTAGTAATGAAATATGGAAATCTAAGTGCAGCTTTCCCCTAGGGATCTAAGGAGCATTACCTGAGAGCAGTATCCACAACTAAGGTCATTGCATATATGTTCAAAGGAGCTTCGGAAAATGGAGAGCATAGCTAAATAAAATTTTGTAGAACATTCATTTAACTAAAATTTAAATCCTTAATTATACTACTTTCAACCAATGAAATTAAAATTATTGAGATAATTATTTACAGATAGGTCATTGTCTAAAGAAAATTCCGATATTTTATTTTTTTCTTCAGAGAAAAAAACGACCTATAGCCAGATCCTAATTATTTTTATTCTCATTGGGTGATGAATTCACTTAAATGTAGAGTTTTATGTTCTTGCTTCATTAATTACCATTCTGTTGAATATTGCTGAATCTTCCCTGAATAAATAAGTCAGTGATCCCTCCAGGACACCCATTAACAGTGTATTGAACACTTTACTTCATATGTCCTGACCCTGACACTTAGCAGAGAAGTGGCTCTTTGAGAAATTGCTAAAATCAGCTCTCTCTGCTGTAATCAGCCTCTTTCTCCCTAAAGGAAAGATTGGAAGATGAGGACGTTTAGCACTGCATTCAAGAAAGTTGAGTTTCAATTCACTGTACCTAGCATTGAAGGCAACTGACAATGCTTGTCTTGGAAAAGCTCTTTGCACTGAATGACACTTTCATGGGGACAATGATATAATGAGATGTTAAAATCTCTCCCATGGTCTCCTTCACCCATGAAGATGGGGGACAGGGGTGGATAAAGCTTGTCAACAGTCCTCTGAGTGACTTTGGAAGAAGACCTTTTACAATCCACTATCAGCAAAATGGCTAAAATTGAAAGGTTTTTTTCCTCAAGATAAGCTAGTGAGAAACACTCATTGACAAGTTCCCTGCTGGGTCTTGCCCAGATTAATGATGAAAGAATTGTATGGTAATAAGTGTCTCTGGTTCTGATCCATACATTTCCCAACCAATGATAGGACAATCACCCTGACTCCAGTGCTGGGTTTCAGACACCCACAGCCAGACTCAATTTCCGTATAGGTGCTGGGGATCCAAACATACATTGTCTTGCAAAGCAGTCACTCTTAAACACTGAGCCATCCCATCCTCTAAATGCCTTCATTTTAATGCTAATAGTAATGAACATATGGATTTTAGAATACACAAATGTACATATGTATTTCATTTATAAATATTCCTGGTTTTTTTGTAACTACACCTCTTTGTATCAGTTAAAATAATCTTGGATTCTTTAGGTAAATATGTATTTTTTGTTTGAACTTTTGGACATTTTATTAAAAGGTATATATATTCATGGAATCTGCTTTTCCTTTCTGGCTTTTGCTGCTGAAGTAACCCATTTTTATTTGATTTTTTTTCTTCAAGAAAAATTAAACAAAAGACAAATATCAATGCCATGACAAATATAGTTCATATGAATTCTTTCTCTATGGAGCAGGAGAAAGACTTTTAACTTAAACCATCCCAGATCTTTGAATTTGTATGTAAAACTGGCACTATTTTATTACCGCTTTTACTGAGAAAAAAAAAAATCAAAGTCCCCCATCTCTTCTTTAATAATGGATACTTTCAGAGGCCTTCGAAGGTCTCATTCCCCCTGTCATGTTTAAAGGGTTTATTGTTTCCGGAAGAGCTTCTGTTGCTTCCTCTGGAGACTTAGCTGATCCAAGGTAATATTAATTCTGTGACTCTCTCTCATCTGAACTCAACTTCAAATACAGTGTGTGAGATGAAAGCTGAAAGAGAGGTTATGTGGGCTGTCATCTGCCATTGTGTCTGATGCGCCAATGGTGCTCAGAACAAATTAAGTGTCGTTCTGCTAAATCACTCTCAGGAAGGCAAATCTGTTTATACAGACTTATTTGGTCTTTGGGAAGGCTTCACTACTCAGAGCACAGCTCCATTTTCTTTCCATTTTTTGGTAATTAGGGAAATAATCTGATATTTAAGTGGTCACTTTTATCATCTCCTCCATCCCTCTCTAACTCATTCCCCAGAGTGAGATGAAGATCTATCACTTTAAAAATACCTAGTGCATTATCAGGACCACTCAGGTGGAATGCCTCATTATGTTAGTCTAATTATAAGAGACCTTGGAAAGAACTAAGAAGGAATGAGCTTTGTAAGGGGCAGTGGAGAAAGATGGGGATGTGACTTAGTTACTGGCTTTGAGATTGAAATGCTTATAGAACAGAGGGGGTACCCATCAAAAGGCAAGAGAATCCTAGGTCTATGCGATTTGTTTTTGTTTTCAAGTGTTTACTGGATGTTCCTTGCTGACTTGCTTCCACTGGCTTGCTCAGCTTGTTTTCTTATGGAGCCCAAGACTACCAGCCCAGGGGATGGCACCACCCACAATGGATCCTCACTCCTTGATCACTAATTGAGAAAATGTCTTACAGCTGGATCTAATGGAGGCATTTCCTCACCTGAAGCTCCTTTCTCTGTGATAACTCCAGCCTGTGTCAAGTTGACACACAAAACCAGCCAGTATAGAGCCCCTTACCCTACTTAGAAGCATATATGAAAAAAATCTGAAAACAAACAAACGAACAAAACCTCTTCTCCCTCATCAATTATTTACCATTTAAAACCTGGGATCAGGTCTTGTGACTACTGTAGCTTCCTGAACTTCCTGAGTCTATTAAGTTGCATTAGCTTTCTAAGTCTTATCTTCCTCTCTCCTGCTCCCCTGTGGGGAATGGCGGTGGAATCAGAACATTACCTACTTTCTAGTGTCTTTACCAAATTCAATTGTTTATAAGAAGTATATTGGATTCCTGAATTGCTAATTATTTCTTACCATACTACTGTAATCTTGCTTCATTGCCACCATCTTATTTTAATGAAAATTCGTCTTTCAAGTAACTGACTTCAATCTTGTCTGTTTCTTTCTCTTTTATCCAGAATATCCTATTTTTTACTTTTCTGTGCAGCTTCAAGTTCTTAATCTTAGCCTTCATCTTTACTTGCTTTGTCTATTACATTTGTGAGTAGAAAAAGGAAACTAACTCATCTATATCATTATTCATATATTAGTGATTTTGATCTTATTTTTTGGTATTTTCTTTATTTACATTTCAAATGCTATCCCGAAAGTTCCCTATACCATCCCCCCGGCCTGCTCCCATACCTGCCCACTCCAACTTCTTGACTCTGGCATTCCCTACTGGGGCATATACAGTATGTAAGACCAAGGGGCCTCTCTTCCCAATGATGGCCAATTAGCCCATCTTCTGCTACATATGCATCTAGAGACATGAGCTCTGGGGGTTCTGATTAGGTCATATTGTTGTTCCACCTAAAGGGTTGTAGACACCTTCAGCTCCTTGGGTAATTTCTCTAGCTCCTCCATTGGGGGCCCTGTGTTCTATCCTATAAATGACTATGAGCATCCCCTTCTGTATTTGCCAGGCACTGGCATAGCCTCACTTGAGATAGTTACATCAGGGTCCTTTCAGCAAAATCTTGCTAGCATATGCAATAGTGTCTGGGTTTGGTGGCTGATTATAGGATGGATCCTCAAATGGGGAGTCTCTGGATGGTACATCTTTTCATCTTAGCTCCAATCTTTGTCTCTGTAACTTCTTTCATGGGTGTTTTGTTCTCTATTCTAAGAAGGAATGAAGTATCAATATTTTGGTCTTCTTTCTTCTTGATTTTCTTGTGTTTTGAAAATTGTATCTTGGGTATTCTAAGTTTCTGGGCTAATAGCCACTTATCCATGAGTGCATATCAAGTGTCTTCATTTGTGATTGGGTTAGCTCACTAAGGATGATATGCTCCAGATATATCCATTTGCCCAAGAATTTCATATATTCATTGTTTTTAATAGCTGAGTAGTACTGCATTGTGTAAATGTACCACATTGTTTAAATCCATTCCTCTACTGAGGGAAATCTGGGATCTTTCCAGCTTCTGGCTATTATAAATAAGGCTGCTATGAAAATAGTGGAGCATGTGTCCTTATTACCTGTTGGAACATATTCTGCATATATGCCCAGTAGAGGTATTTCTGGATCTTCTGGTAGTACTATGTCCAATTTTCTGAGGAACATCCAGACTGACTTTCAAAGTGGTTGTACCAGCTTGCAATCCCACCAGCAATGAAGGAGTGTTGCTCTTTCTCCACATCCTCGCCAGCATCTACTGTCATCTGAGTTTTTGATCTTGGCCATTCTGACTGATGTGAGGTGGAATCTCAAGGATATTTTGATTTGCATTTCTCTGATGATTAAGGATACTGAACAATTTTTCAGGTGTTTCTCTGCCATTCTGTATTCCTCACTTGAGAATTCTTTGTTTAGCTCTGTACTCCATTTTTAATGGGGTTATTTGAATTTCTGAAGTCCAGCTTCTTGAGCTCTTTGTATATATTGGATATTAGTCCCCTATCAGATTTAGGATTGGTAAAAATCCTTTCCCAATCTGTTAGTGGCCTTTTTGTCTTATTGATGGTGTCTTTTGAAATTTTATAAGGTCCCATTTTTCAATTCTTGATCTTACAGCATGAGCTATTGCTGTCTGTTTAGGAATTTTTCCCCTGTGTGCATATCTTCAAGGGTTTTCTCCACTTTCTCCTCTATAAATTTCAATGTCTCTGGTTTTATGTGGAGGTCTTTGATCCACTTAGACTTGAGCTTTGTACAAGGAGATAAGAATGGATCAATTCACATTCTTCTACAGGATAACCCCTAGTTGTGCCAGCACCATTTGTTGAAAATGCTGTCTTTTTTCCACCAGATGGATTTAGCTCCTTTATCAAAGATCAAGTGACCATAGGTGTGTGGGTTCGTTTCTGGGTCTTCAGTTCTATTCCATTGATCTACCTGTCTGTTGCTGTACCAGTACCGTGCTGTTTTTATCAAAATTTCTCTGTAGTACAGCTTAATATCAGTCATGGTGATTCCACCAGAGATTCTTTTATTGTTGAGAATAGTTTTTGCTATCCTAGGTTTTTTATTGTTCCAGATGAATTTGTAAATTGCCCTTTCTAACTCAGTCAAGAATTGAGTTGGAATTTTGATGGGGATTGCATTGAATCTGTACATTGCTTTCGGCAGGATAGCCATTTTGACTATATTAATCCTGCCAGTCCATGAGCATGGGAGATCTTTCCATCTTCTGAGATCTTCTTCAATTTGTTTCTTCAGAGACTTGAAGTTCTTATAGAGATCTTTCACTTCTTTACTTAGATTCTCACTAAGGTAATTTATATTGTTTGTGACTATTGTGAAGGTTGTTGTTTCCCTAATTTCTTTCTCAGCCCGTTTATCCTTTGTGTAGAGAAAAGCCATTAACTTGTTTGAGTTAATTTTATATCCAGCTACTGCATTGAAGCTATTTATCAGGTTTAGGAGTTCTCTGGTAGAATTTTTAGGGTCACTTATATATACAATCATATCATCTGCAAATAGTGATATTTTGACTTCTTCCTTTCCAATTTGTATTCCCTTGACCTCCTTTTGTTGTACAATTGCTCTGGCTAGGACTTCAAGTACTATATTGAAGAGGTAAGGAGAAAGTGGGCAGCCTTGTCTTGTCCCTGATTTTAGTGGGACTGCTTAAGTTTCTCTCCATGTAGTTTGATGTTGGCTACTGGTTTGCTGTATATTGCTTTTATTGTGTTTAGGTATGGGCCTTGAATTACTGATCTTTCCAAGACTTCCAAGGGGTGTTAGATTTTGACAAATGCTTTCTCAGCATATAATGGGATGATCATGTGGTTTTTGTCTTACAGTTTGATTATATAGTGGATTACATTGATGGATTTCTGTATATTAAACCATTCCTGAATCCCTGGGATGCAGCCTACTTGGTCATGATGAATGATCATTTTGATGTTTTCTTGGATTCAGTTTGTGAAGATTTTATTAGGTATTTTTGCATCGATATTGATAAGAGAAATTGGTCTGAAGTTCTCTTTCTTTGTTGAATCTTTTTGTGGTTTAGATATCAGAGTAATTGTGGCTTCATAGAAAGAATTGGGTAGAGTACCTTCTCTTTCTATTTTGTGGAATAGTTTGAGGAGAGTTGGAATTAGGTCTTCTTTGAAGGTCTGATAGAATTCTGCACAAAACCCATCTGGTCCTGGGCTTTTTTTGGTTGGGAGACTATTGATGACTGCTTCTGTTTCTTTAGAGGAAATGGGACTGTTTAGATCGTTAATCTGATCCTGGTTTTACTTTGGTACCTGGTATCTGTCTAGGAAGTTGTCCATTTCATCCAGGTTTTCCAGTTTTGTTGAGTATAGCCTTTTGTACTAGGATCTGATGATGTTTTGGATTTCCTCAGGTTCTGTTGTTATGTCTCCTTTTTCATTGCTGATTTTGTTAATTAGAATACTATCTCTGTGACCTCTAGTTAGTCTGGCTAAAGGTTTATCTATTTTGTTGACTTTTGCAAAGAACCACCCCCTGGTTTGGTTGATTCTTTGACTAGTTGTTTTATTTCCACTTGGTTGATTTCAGCCCTGAGTTTGATTATTTCCTGCCCTCTACTCCTCTAGGGTGAATTTGCTTCCTTTAGTTCTAGAGCTTCTAGGTGTGCTGTCAGGCTGCTAGTGTATGTTCTCTCTAGTTTCTTTTGGGAGGCACTCAGGTCTATGAGTTTTCCTTTTAGGGCTGCCTTCATTGTGTCTCATAAGTTTGGGTATATTGTGGCTTCATTTTCATTAAACTCAAAAAGGTCTTCAATTTCTTTCTTTATTTCTTCCTTGACCATGGTATCATTGAGTAGAATATTGTTCAGTTTCCACATGAATGCTGGATTTCTATTATTAATGCTGTTATTGAAGATCAGCCTTAGTCTGTGGTGATCTTAAAAAATTCATGAGGTAATTTCAATATTTTTGTATCTGTTGAGGCTTATTTTGTGACAAATTATATGGTCAATTTTGGAGGAGGTACCATGTGGTACTGAGAAGAAGGTATATCCTTTTGTTTTAGGATAAAATGTTCTGTAGATATCCATTAAATCCATTTGTTTCATAACTTCTGTTAGTGTCCATGTGTCTCTGTTTAGTTTCTGTTTCCAGGATCTGTCCATTGGTAAGAGTGTTGTGTTGAAGTCTCCCACTATTATTGTGTGAGGTTTAGTGTGTGCTTTGAGCTTTACTAAACTTTCTTTAATGAATGTGGCTGCTTTTGCATTTGGAGCATAGATATTCAGAATGGAGAGTTCATCTTGGTAGATTTTACCTTTGATGGGTATGAAGTGCCCCTCCTTGTCTTTTTTGATAACTTTGAGTTGAAAGTCAATTTTATTCAATATTAGAATGGCTACTCCAGCTTGTTTCTTAGGACCATTTGATTGGAAAATTGTTTTCCAGCCTTTCACTCTGAGGTAGTGTATGTCTTTTTCCCTGAGGTGGGGTTCCTGTAAGCAGCAAAATGTTGAGTCCTGTTTGTGTAGCCAGTCTATTAGTCTAGGTCTTTTATTGGGGAATTGAGTCCATTGATGTTAAGAGAAATTAAAGAAAAGTAATTGTTGCTTCCTGTTATTTTTGTTGTTAAAGTTTGGATTCTGTTTTTGTTGCTGTCTTCTTTTACATTTGTTGAAGGAATACTTTCTTGCTTTTTTAAGGGTGTAGTTTCCGTCCTTATGTTGGTGTTTTCCTGTTATTATGCTTTGAAGGGCTGGATTTGTGGAAAGGTATTGTTTGATCTTGGTGTTGTCATGGAATACTTTGCTTTTTTCATCTAAGGTAATTGAGAGTTTTGCTGAGTATAGCAGCCTGGGCTGGCATTTGTGCTCTCTTAGGGTCTGTAGAACATCTTTCCAGGATCTTCAGGCTTTCATATTTTCTGGTGAGAAGTCTAGTGTAATTCTAATAGGCCAACCTTTTTATTTTACTTGACCTTTTTCCCTTACTGCTTTTAATATTCTGTCTTTATTTAGTGCATTTGTTGTTCTGATTTTTATGTGTTGGGAGGAATTTCTTTTCTGGTCCAGTCTATTTGGAGTTCTGTAGGCTTCTTGTATGTTCATAGGCATCTCTCTCTTTAGGTTTGGGAAGTTTTCTTCTGTAATTTTGTTGAAGATATTTCCTGGCCCTTTAAGTTGAAAATCCTCATTCTCATCTACTCCTATTATCCGTAGTTTTGGTTTCTCATTGTGTCCTTGATTTTCTGGATATTTTGAGTTAGAATCTTTTTGCATTTTGCATTTCCTTTGATTGTTTGTGCCCATGTTCTCTATGGAATCTTCTGCACCTGAGATTCTCTCTTTGATCTCTTGTATTCAGTTGCTGATGCTCGCATCTATGGTTTCTGATTTCTTTCCTAGGGTTTCTATCTCCAGAGCTGTTTCACTTCTGGTTTCCTTTATTGTTTCTACTTCCCTTTTTAGGTCTTGGATAGTTTTGTTCAATTCCATCACCTGTTTGTTTGTGTTTTCCTGTAATTCTTTAAGGGATTTTTGTGTTTCCTCTTTAAGGACTTCTACCTGTTTAGCAGTGTTTTCCTGTGATTCTTTAAGGACTTCTACCTCTTTACTGCTGTTCTCCTGTATTTCTTTAAGTGAGTTATTAAGGTCCTTCTTAATGTCCTCTATCAGCATCATGAAATATGATTTTGAATCTGAATTTTGCCTTTTGGGTGTGTTGGGCTATCCAGGACTGGCTGAGTTGGGAATGCTTGGTTTTGATGATGATGAGCAGTCTTGCTTTCTGTTAGTAAGATTCTTATGTTTGTCTTTCACCATTTGGTAATCCCTGAAATTAGTTGTTATAGTTGTCTCTGGCTGGAGCCTGATCCTCCTGTGATTCTGTTAGACTGTCAGCTCTCCTGGGAGTCTAGCTCTCTTCTGAGTCTCAGTGGTCAGAGTACTCTCTTTAGGCAAGCTCTCCTCTTTCAGGGAAGGTGCACAGAAGTCTGGCATTCAGACTTGCCTCCTGCTTGAAGATGAAGGCCCGAAACAGGGCCTGTCCCAGAAGATGGGTTGCCTCTGCAGTCTGCGTGCTCACCTGTACAGCTTGCTCTGGGGTCACAGCCCTCCTGGTCAGCCACTTCTCCTCTGGTGGGGAAGGTGCCCAGATGTCTGAAGCCTGAAACAGGGGTCTGTCCCAGAAGCTGTGTGGCTTCTGCAGTCTGCTGCTCACCCTCCGCAGTCCACAAGCTGATCTGTGCAGACTGGTCTCAGAGGGACCTGGGAGACAAGATGGCTGTCTCCCTTACCTGCTCTGGGGTCACAGCCCTCCCAGGCAGCTACCTCTCCTCTGGTGGGGAAGGTGCCCAGATTTCTGCAGCCAGAAATGGGGGTCTGCCCCCAGAAACTGTGTGGCTTCTTCCTTTCCCAGAAGCTCTATTGCTTCTGCAGTCTTCTGCTCACCCTTCGCAGTCTGCAAGCTGATCTGCGCACACTCCATTTTGCTCTTTACCTTCAGCTTAGATTCTGATTTCTCTTCCAATGATGTCTTGGTTACTCTAACATCTTAACAGATTCTGGGTACCCTATTTGGCCTATGTGCATAATCCTTTCTGAAGGTTTGGGTCCAAGGTCATAGCATCATAATGAGAAGAAATATTTTCCAAGATGATGATAACAATTACTAGGATCAACTTCAAAAATAGGAGAAAATATGATAATCTAGAATTCAGGAAACAGTCCTTTTCCAAATTTCTGCAAAATTTTCTTAGATGACTTTCAAGATGCTTCAGTAGGTTATGGTGCTTACTCCCAAGCTTATGACCTGAATTCAATCCCTAGAATCCATACGTTGGATAGAAAAATAAAGAAAAAGAAACTTAAAAGAGACATGGTTCGTTTTATATCATAATTTCAGGTTACCATTCAACACTGAAGGAGAGTCAAGGGAGAATCTTGAAGTAGCATCACATCTCTTTTCAAGAGCAGAGAGAAATGAACAAAAGCATGTCTACTCATGGTTAGCACCCTTTCTACACATACACCTTCCAATATCCCTGTGTATGGAAAAAGGCTGTGAACATTGGGATGAGTCTTTTACCATCAATCAAGACAATCCTCAACTTTACCATCAATCAAGACAATCCTCAACAGTCATACTCCTAGCCCGTGCTGACCTTTACAATCCATGCTGAGACCCATTTCCTTGATGGTTCTGGAACATGTCAAGTTGACAATGTTCTCTCTCTCTCTCTCTCTCTCTCTCTCTCTCTCTCTCTCTCTCAAAATTCAAATAAGTAGTATAAAATACAATATTAAAAATATACCTTGACTTCTTAGGAATGACAAATAGCCCCATCTTGGATGAGCTAATTCTACCAAAGACGAAGAAAAAGCTGCAGTAATTTTCATGGATGGCTGAGTTTTTATCAAGTTTGGGTTCTTAACTTTAGATTAATGGAAAATCTTTATAAGACTATCAGTGGTCCAGACACTTAGCCCCTCAACTGTGATGCTGAATGGAGACAATCCTTTAATAAGATAGAGGCACTTCTTGCTCCCCCACTAAGCAAGCTCAGCCTCCAAAAGCCTTTCTTGTTGTTTGTGACAGGTAAACAAGACCATGACACTGGAGTGTTGATCATTATCAAGGAATATCACTGACACTTTTTTTTCTGTTTTCTCAATGACATCCAATCTCATAATGAAAGGGTGGTTTTCCTGGCCAAGAGCAGTAGCAGTGACAACACTCATAATTCAAGCCACTTTGGTATGACCAAAATCATATAAGTTCTCAGACAGGTAAACACTGTAACTGGAAGTAAACTAACAAAATGTCAAGCAACCTTCCTGTATACCCCAGAAGTAGCACTCTAAAGCCTGTATCACTAGACCCAAGGAAATATCTTTTGACTTGGCACACCTTTGTGCTAAGACTCTCTCTTTTACCTGTACCAGGCAACCTGAGTCAAGTGAGCAGTCCTGTACACTGCAAAGGGGATGTGGTTTATTGACAGTTACTTTTAAACTAGAGAATCTAAGGCTGAATATTCAGCTGTCAGCCAGACAACACTAATTGGGGTTTCTGTATTATTTCTTCCTACCTTGGCCAAACTAATAACCCTAGCAAAAAGACTCAATTTGAACCAAGGTAAAAAGATTAACATTTTGCATCTATACTGATTCAAAGTGTGTCTTTGTAATATTGCATGCCTATGTTGCTGTATGGAAAAAGCAATGACTATTAGCAGAGAGAAATTCACCCATAAAACATAAGCAAGTGACCCTAAAGATACTGCAAGCCATCCATTTCACAACCAATGGGCAGTTATCAACTGCAAGGGCTATTTAAGGATATGTCTTTTAGTGCTCAAGAAAATAGGCCAGCAAATGAGAAAAACACAGACTTACAGATCCCCTAAGTCTACTCTTCACTCCAAAGGTAGGTGATATATACCCTAAGTATATACGCCACAAATAGAAGTAGATTCTAAAAGGAACAAGCTCCTCCCAAGGGGAGCACAGATCTGTATGCAAAGTAGAACACTATCATCCTAATACCTATAATGTAAAATAATTTTAAAAATACTGCTTCAATTCACTAAAGGAGAGATACTATTTTAGAATTGACAACTAAACTGTTCTTATGTCAGGAATTGATAATCATGGTTAATTAATTAATTAATTAATTAAAGTGTGTCATTCTGTACTCTCTTCATGCAAAAGAACTCTGCCCATCTTTATCTTCTGCCACTATTTGAACAAATTCAAAGGAGACACACCCTCTTGGTAAAGACTTTATCTTTGTTTATGTGTGTGGACAGCTTCATTCTCCTATGACTGAAAGATCTTCTGAAGTGACAATGTCTTTGCTAAAGTTGTATCCCAAGCTTATATCAAATTGATGATCCTCCTTCTCGATCCTCTTCAGCATTTGCCTACCAGAATACATCACCACAGCCTCCTTAAGAAAATTACCCCAAGACTTAGCCTCCACCACTCGTTAAAGAGAGATAATGTTTCACTCCTTACATGGGTTACCAGCTTTATGTCTAAGGCCTAGGAAAAATGAAATGTTATCTACATGCTGCTTTGAGGTCAAAGACTGAAGTTAAAATTAAAAAGATGCCCTGCTTCTCACCATAATGATAATGGACTAAATCTCTGAAACTGTAAGCCAACCCAAATTAAATGTTTTCCTTTATAAGAGTTGCCTTGATCATGGTGTCACTTCCCAGCAATGGTAACCCTAACTGAGGCAGTGAGTATGAATGTCCAAACTAGAAAACTGTTCTCTTGGCTGCTCTGATGTTATCAGTGTTGTGGTCATTTTAGTATTCAAAACAGAACTTTCTATGGTACACCTCAACCTCTAGCTCTTGTATTTTTTCTGACCTCTTTTCTGCAATGTACCCTGGATTTAGAAGGAGATATTATAAATATACTGCCTAAGGCTAACCACTCAGCAGTTACAAAATCTTGAAACTTTCACCAGATTGAAATCCCAGCACTAACTTTTGCCCATTTCAAACAAAACCTTCTCTGACCAAGAAGTAGAGGAGCACTAAACAATGGGTGTGAACATAAATATTTAGAAGGCAATCTGTCATCATATCCATACAAAATGTAGTAGATTTTCAGCTAGCATCTATAACTTCTCAAAACATTGGTTTCTTACTAGAGTAATAGTACAGAGCATGTACCCCTCTGTGGAATGATTCTGAAATCCAAGAAGAAAGTGATTGGTTACCCCAATAGCAGTCATGCTGCTATGGCACTACTGGCCGCATCTTGAAAGTTGATGTTAAAGTTCCCAAGGCTCACAGATGAATAATATTGATGATAAATTTTCTTTCCCAGCAGCCAACATAGCAACTTCCAAATTGGGAAACTTGAGCATAAAGGAAACTTCCAGCTCAGATCCAGTTTAATTTCTCTATATTCTGAAAGCAAAATGTTTGATGTCTTCAACAATATATGATTTCCATCTCCTTCTGGTGAGATCCCAAGAGCCCAAGTAAAGACTGCATTGTACTGGGGACTTGTGAGTTTTCCCTCATCAACAACTCATACATATAATCACACCTGGCATTGGCATTTTGTTTCATAACCTATGGCTTCTGAGACAAAGATTATCCATGCAGAATAACTTTTCAGACTCTTGATTTTTGTATTATAATTTTAATTAATTTCAAAGCAGTAGGATTCCATGTAACTTTACACATCCTTGGTTATAGTTAACCACACCCTGTCCCTTGTCTCCTGTTTTCTTTCACTCTCATCTCAATTTACATCATTTAACCTCTAGTTTTTCTCCCTCTTCTTTCATACCATATTCTACTATTATCTCTCATTTAAAGCTTATTTTCTGTGTTACCTGCCAAATTCAACCCTTGTAGCTCTCTGGCCTTTAAAGAGACCCTATGTTAAGCTTAGCAATCTGAAAGAGATCTACATGAGAAAGAACATGCAATATTTGTCTTTCTGGCCCTGGGTTAGCTTGATCTATGGTGTTTTTATTTCCATCCATACATTTACATTCAAATTTCATAATTTCACATTTATTTATAAGTGAATTAAATTCTATTGTGTATACCACAATTTCATTATATAGTTATGAGAACATATTTTTATAGAAAGATAATGAGTCATTTATGAATATCCCCAGGAGTGGTTGATATAGCCAAATTATGACAGCTCTCAAATTTAGCTGAGTTCTAGAGTGGCTATGTACATGAACATATACCTAATGTTCAAGAAAAATGTCCAGGAAATGAGGGAAGAGTGGAAAGATCATAAAAGCCATAGACATAGAACTCCTACTTCTAGATAGTGTACTCTAGTCATAACATGAAAAATACAACCATTAAATCTCAACAGTATGATTCCCTGAACAAGACTGGTGTCATGATAGTTGACATGACATTATAGAGAGGGGAAATTCCACATGGCTCCACTCCTACCTGAGAGTAGTCTATAGCTACTGAGAAAGGGGTAAACAATTTCCTCTAAGGATGAGCTTACTCATAAGTTTTCCTATCCCAACTGGTCAGCTTTGGTTGCATGTACATAAGTGTAAGGCTAACTATACAGGGTAGATTTTACATACATGTATGCACATTCACACATGTATACATGTATATATATATATATATCTGTATGAGTATGCATATATATTTTATAATAATAAAGAGATTTTGAATTTGTGTCTAGAGACATTAGAAGAGCTGGAGAGGAGAGGGCAGAAATGATTTAGCTGCTGTGTATTAAGTTATCAAAAATTAATAGTTCTATCTATGCTATACAGAAGAGTCTTAATTTCAGGAGGTCCCTCTTGTCAATTGTTGGTCTTATGTCACAAGTAACTGGCATCCTATTCAGAAAGTGCTTACAGAAGTTTATGTAGTAAAAATTATTTTCTACTTTTTCCTCAAGCATTTTCAGAAATTCGGGTTTTATATTAAGGTCTTTGTTCCTTTTGGAGTAGGTTTTTGTGCAGAAAAATAAAGATATAGTTATATTCTTGTACATCTGTCAAATGTCAGGTGGCTATAGTTGTATGATCTTATGTAGGTCATCTGTTCAGTTCCATTCTATATGTCTGTATTTGTGCCCACATCATGCCGTTTTGATTGCTTTAAAATATAACTTGCAATTTTATAAGGTCCCATCTGTCGATTTGTGATCTTACAGCACAGGCCATTGGTGTTCTGTTTAGGAATTTTACCCCTGTGCCCATATCTTCCAGGGTTTTCCCCACTTTGTCCCCTATGAATTTCAGTGTCTCTGGTTTAATGTGGAGGTCTTTGATCCACTTAGACTTGAGCTTTGTACAAGGAGATAATGGCATAGGACAGCTAGTGCCTACTTAAGGGACCCTGAAATAACTGTCTCGTACAGAAGTGGATGCTCATAATCATCTATAAGAGGGAACACAGGGCCCACAATGGAGAAGCTAGAGATAGAACCCCAGGAGCTGAAGGGGTCTGCAACCTTAGAAGAGGATCAACAATATGAACTAACCAGAACCCCCAGAACTCGTGTCTCCAGCTCCATATGTAGCAGAAGATGGCCTAGTCGGTCATCATTGGGAAGAGAGGCCCCTTGGCACTGCAATCTTTATATGCCCCAATACAGGGGAATGCCAGGGCCAAGAAGTGGGAGTGGGTTGACAGGGGAGCAGGGAGGGGGCAGGGGGGAGAGGACTTTCAGAATAGCATTTGAAATGTAAATTAAGAAAATATCTAATAAAAAATTGGAAAAAAAAAGAAAAAAGAATGGATCAATTCGCATTCTTCTACATGTTGACCGCCAGTTGTGCCAACACCATTTGTTGAAAATGCTTTCTTTTTTCCACTGGATAGTTTTAGCTCCCTTGTCAAAGATAAGGTGACCAAAGGTGTGTGGGTTCATTTCTGGGTCTTCAATTCTTTTATTTACATTTTAAATGTTATCCTCCTTCCTAGTATTCCCTCCACAAGCCCCCTATTCCACCACCCTGCTTCTATGACGGTGTTCCCCCATCTACCCACCAACTCCCGCTTCACCACCCTAGCATTCCCCTATGCTGGGGCATCAAGCCTTAAAAGGACCAATAGCCTTCCCTCCCATTGATGCAAAATAAGGTCATCCTCTGCTGCATATGCAACTGGAGCCATGGGTCTCTCCATGGTATTCTTTGGTTGGTGGTTTAGTCCCTGGGAGCTCTGGGGGTTCTGGTTGGTTGATATTGTTCTTCCTATGGGGTTGCAAACCCGTTCAGTTCCTTCAGTCCTTCCTCTAACTCCTTCATTGGAGACCCTGTGCTCAGTCCAATGGTTGGCTGCAAACATCCACATCTGTATTGGTCAGGCTCTGACAGAGCCTCTCAGGAGACATCCATATCAGTTTCCTGTCAGGAAGCATTTCTTCTTGGCATCAGCAATAGTGTCTGGGTTTGGTGTCTGCAGATGAGATGGATCCCCAGGTAGTGCAGTATCTGGATGGCCTTTTCTTCAGTCTCTGTTCCACTCTACTCTTTATCTTAATTGAGATTCTTTATTTGTCTAGTGCATTTGGTTTTCATTGTGCTTCTTGTATTTGCATAAGTAGGTCTTTCCTTAATTTGGGAATGTTTTCTTCTATAATCCTATTGAAGATCTGGTTTATGCCACTGACCTTGGATTCTTTTCCTTCTTTTTGTCTATAATTATAGATTTGGTATCTCATGTCATATCACAGTTTCTGCATATTTCATTCATGCTTTTCAATTACTGTTACTATGTTTCATAGTCTTTGCTTATACGGTCAGTTCTTCTACTTTATTTTAAAGTCCTCATACTCTGCCTTCTGTTTTGTCCTCTTTACTGCAAAGGATTTGCCCTGCATTTTCTAGTGGGGTTATTGAATTTGTCTCCATTTCGCTTGAATTTTTTTCAATATTTCTATATCCTTGTTGAATTAACATTTTAAATTCTGATTTGCATTCATTATTTTATTCAGCTGTAACTTTGCACTTTCCTGGACTCCATTCAGGAGTTTTTTTCCTATTCAAGTTCACTTAGGTGTTTGTGTTCTCTTTAAACTCTCAAATTATTTGATATTGTTTTCTATTGTTCTTTTAGATTCTGTGTTTTGGTTCATATTGGTAGTTCTCATTAAAGAACATTTTTATAGGACTTGTTCTAGTTTTCTTTGGAGAAGACATGTTGTCTTGGCAATTTCATATCGGTTGTATTGAGGAGCTGGTAATATGGATTGATTTTTGTTCGTGGATCTGATATGAGATTCATGCTTGCCTCTGTGGAGTGGAAGTATTGTTCTCCTTCTGCTGTTGCACTAAGTTGATTGATTTCAGATCAGTTAGAAAGAGTGTGTAAATCAGTCCTTCCCATACTCAGAACTCGAGATCAGGGTGATTTCAGTTCAATGGCAATTGAGAAGGGCATAAATGCAACTCACTGCTATGCCTGAGAAGAGAAAAGGGGCACAGGACAGAGGACAGACAGCCTGGCAGAGAAGGCACATGAATATGGCTTCTGATTGGATCCAGATATAGAAAGGCTGCATGGTATCAGGGACCAGGTAGACTCACTAAGAAAGTGTGTAAATATAGCTCTTACCTCCACTTACAGGGCGTGAAGCTGCTTCATTAAAAGAGCCATTTGCTTTTTAATGTCTTGTTTATTTTTAATATCTTATTCAGCCATGACAAAGTCTGAAATGAATCTTCTAGTTTCTTTGGAAAGTTAGATATGTCAAATGATGTTTGACTGGAGCAGACACATGAAAGAATGTTTTTGTGAAGCAGACACAGATGAAAGGATGTTTTGGTATAACAGACATGTGATAGGACCCATGATTACAGAGTATAAATATGACCCTACAGACAATGGGAGACTAGCACTGAACATTGGTTTGGTTTGCTCTGCCTTGCTATTCTTCGCTAACAACACACATGTATTGGTTCTCCTTACATAAAGTTGTTAATCTCAAGTTGTAGTAACACTGACATTGAGAGAAACTCACCCAAGAGCTGTTCATGAGGTGCCTCAGACCAGTTGGCCAGCCTTGCAGTTTCTTCAGGATTGAACTACAGCTGCTGGTTCATGCCTGGTGTCTGCCTGCAGAAAGGACTGAACTATAGCTATCTAGAGGACTGGTCTGCAGCTGCTGAGTCATATTTGTTGTTTGCTGTGGGACTGAACTGTCAAAGAAGATTGAGCTTGCCCCTAAAGAACTACTTCTGAACACGTCCACTTCCTCTGTATCCTAATAACTTTTCTCTTCCACTACCTCTGCTGGATGGTGGGATAAAGGAAAGGTCAAACCCTTATTAAAAGTTGGTTGCACAAAAATGTATGCCTACAGATCTGTCAATATTTGCTCATATGAGAGGATGTTTCTTGGTTAAAAGGATTATTCTCTTATATAATTATTCATTTATTCATTTGGTGGTGATGGTGGTGGTGGTGGTTGTAGTGGCTAGTTTTTGTGTCAACTTGACACAGCTGGAGTTATCACAGAGAAAGGAGCTTCAGTTGGGAAAATGCCTCCATGAGATCTAGCTGTGAGTGGGTGGGACCATCTCTGGGCTGGGAGTCTTGGGTTCTATAAGAGAGCAGGCTGAGCAATCCAGGGAAAGCAAGCCAGTAAAGAACATCCTTCCATGGCTTCTGCCTCAGCTCTTTCTGACCTGCTTGAGTTCCAGTCCTGACTTCCTTGGTGATGAACAACAGTATGGAAGTGTAAGCCAAATAAACCCTTTCCTCTCCAACTTGCTTCTTGGTCATGATGTTTGTGCAGGAATAGAAACCCTGACTAAGACAAATTGGTACCAGCAGAGTGGGGTATTCCTTGTGACAACCTGACCATGTTTTGGGGAGGACTGTGGAAGGACTTTGGAACTTTGGGCCAGAAGATCCATTCTGTGTTAAGAGCTCTGTGGGATGTTGTGTAGGAGCTTGGAAGATAATTTTGAGAACAGTGCAGAAGATGGAGGCCTGGCTTGTGAAATTTCAGAGGGAAAATTAAAGACTCTTTTCAGGGCCATTGTTACTTTGTGAAGATTCTGTGGTTCTGGTGAGCTGGGGCTGAAGAATCAGCTGTGATTAACAAGATTCCAGAAATATTAAAGCAAAAACTTGACATTACTGGGACTATTGATGCTGGTTAGCTGGAGCTAAGAAATTAGCAGTGATTAAGAAGACACCAGCATCATTGAGGTGACATCTTCTGGGAAATGTTTTCTGAAAGCACAAGGGGCTGTGTTTCAGAGATAGCCAAGGTTGTACCTTGTGGTGTGCCTGGACGTGGTAATGTGTAAGAGTTACCTAGGTGGTACTTGTTTTAGAGGCATGAAGGAGTCATGCAGAGCAGCTGATGCCATGGAATCACTGTGAGAGGCCAGGGAAGGCCACTAGTGAAGGTGCAGCCTCGGTTGCAATTGATGGCCCAGGACTGAAGGGGTCATGCAAAGGAGTTGAGGCTCGGCACCATGAAGAGAGCCTGTAAGAGGCTAGTGTTGAAGCCTAGTTACAGAAGCATTTTGGAGATGCTAGTACCATGAGATGACCACCAAGAACAGCAGCAGCAATGGAGTACAGGCATCTGGAGCCTAGAGGACAATGTGTGTGTGCTACAAAGGGCATGGCTGGAGAAGTGACCCAAGCCCTTGGAGGAGCCCAGAAGATCGTGAGTTGGATCCCAGACATTGGATGTTTGGAGATTGATTTTTGCTTTTGATTGTGACTGTGCCCTGATATTTCTCCCTCTTGAAGGAAGTTTTTGAAATGAAGCCCACAGTTAAGAGACTTTGAATTTTAAAGTACTTTGAATTTTAAAAGATACTGGATATTTTTAAATGATTGAACTTTTAGTATGTAAAGACTGTGGGACTTTTAAGTTATTTAAGATCTTGGGAATGAGTAAGAACTAAGGGTTGAGGCTTACTAGTGATGTATTTGTGTGTCAAGTTGACAAGGGGTCAATTGTACTGGCTAGTTTTTGTGTCAACTTGACACAGCTGGAGTTATCACAGAGAAATGAGCTTCAGTTGGGAAAATGCCTCCATGAGTTCTAGCTGTGAGGCATTTTCTCAACTAGTGATCAAGGGCCCCTTGTGAGTGGGACCATCTCTGGGCTGGGAGTCTTGGGTTCTATAAGAGAGCAGGCTGAGCAAGCCAGGAGAAGCAAGCCAGTAAAGAACATCCCTCCATGGCTTCTGCATCAGCTCCTGCTTTCTGACCTGCTTGAGTTCCAGTCCTGACTTCCTTTGTGATGAGCAGCAGTATGGAAGTGTAAACCAAATAAACCCTTTCCTCCCCAACTTGCTTCTTGGTCATGATGTTTGTGCAGAAATAGAAACCCTGACTAAGACAGTGGTGGTATGTATACAAGTTGTGGGAGTCTGTTTCACTTCTTCAATTAAGTAGGTCCTAGGAACTGAACTCAGGTTGACAGGCTTTGGCATCAAATATCTTTACCTCTTGAACCATCATGTTGATCTGGTTGGAAGTTTTGTTCTTNCAGGAGCTGAAGGGGTCTGCAACCCTAGAAGAGGATCAACAATATGAACTAACCAGAACCCCCAGAACTCGTGTCTCTAGCTCCATATGTAGCAGAAGATGGCCTAGTCGGTCATCATTGGGAAGAGAGGCCCCTTGGTACTGCAATCTTTATATGCCCCAATACAGGGGAATGCCAGGGCCAAGAAGTGGGAGTGGGTTGACAGGGGAGCAGGGAGGGGGCAGGGGGGAGGGGACTTTCAGAATAGCATTTGAAATGTAAATTAAGAAAATATCTAATAAAAAATTGGAAAAAAAAAAGAAAAAAGAATGGATCAATTCGCATTCTTCTACATGTTGACCACCAGTTGTGCCAGCACCATTTGTTGAAAATGCTTTCTTTTTTCCACTGGATAGTTTTAGCTCCCTTGTCAAAGATAAGGTGACCAAAGGTGTGTGGGTTCATTTCTGGGTCTTCAATTCTTTTATTTACATTTTAAATGTTATCCCCCTTCCTAGTATTCCCTCCACAAGCCCCCTATTCCACCACCCTGCTTCTATGACGGTGTTCCCCCATCCACCCACCAACTCCCGCTTCACCACCCTAGCATTCCCCTATGCTGGGGCATCAAGCCTTCAAAGGACCAATAGCCTTCCCTCCCATTGATGCAAAATAAGGTCATCCTCTGCTGCATATGCAACTGGAGCCATGGGTCTCTCCATGGTATTCTTTGGTTGGTGGTTTAGTCCCTGGGAGCTCTGGGAGTTCTGGTTGGTTGATATAGTTCTTCCTATGGGGTTGCAAACCCATTCAGTTCCTTCAGTCCTTCCTCTAACTCCTTCATTGGAGACCCTGTGCTCAGTCCAATGGTTGGCTGCAAACATCCACATCTGTATTGGTCAGGCTCTGACAGAGCCTCTCAGGAGACATCCATATCAGTTTCCTGTCAGGAAGCATTTCTTCTTGGCATCAGCAATAGTGTCTGGGTTTGGTGTCTGCAGATGAGATGGATCCCCAGGTAGTGCAGTCTCTCGATGGCCTTTTCTTCAGTCTCTGTTCCACTCTACTCTTTATCTTAATTGAGTTTCTTTATTTGTCTAGTGCATTTGGTTTTCATTGTGCTTCTTGTATTTGCATAAGTAGGTCTTTCCTTAATTTGGGAATGTTTTCTTCTATAATCCTATTGAAGATCTGGTTTATGCCACTGACCTTGGATTTTTTTCCTTCTTTTTGTCTATAATTATAGATTTGGTATCTCATGTCATATCACAGTTTCTGCATATTTCATTCATGCTTTTCAATTACTGTTACTATGTTTCATAGTCTTTGCTTATATGGTCAGTTCTTCTACTTTATTTTAAAGTCCTCATACTCTGCCTTCTGTTTTATCCTCTTTACTGCAAAGGATTTGCCCTGCATTTTCTAGTGGGGTTATTGAATTTGTCTCCATTTAGCTTGAATTTTTTTCAATATTTCTATATCCTTGTTGAATTAACATTTTAAATTCTGATTTGCATTCATTATTTTATTCAGCTGTAACTTTGCACTTTCCTGGACTCCATTCAGGAGTTTTTTTCCTATTCAAGTTCACTTAGGTATTTGTGTTCTCTTTAAACTCTCAAATTATTTGATATTGTTTTATATTGTTCTTTTAGATTCTGTGTTTTGGTTCATATTGGTAGTTCTCATTAAAGAACATTTTTTAATGGGGATATTTGATTTTCTGGTGTCCACCTTCTTGAGTTCTTTATATATATTGGATATCAGTCCCCTATCTGATTTAGGATTGGTGAAGATCCTTTCCCAGTCCGTTGGTGGCCCTTTTGTCCTGTTGACAATATCTTTTGTCTTACAGAAGCTTTGCAACTTTATGAGGTCCCATTTGTCAATTCTTG
>LR749544.1:445206-463921 GCA_902729485.2 Mus minutoides
CTTGCTTCTTGGTCATGATGTTTGTGCAGAAATAGAAACCCTGACTAAGACAGTGGTGGTATGTATACAAGTTGTGGGAGTCTGTTTCACTTCTTCAATTAAGTAGGTCCTAGGAACTGAACTCAGGTTGACAGGCTTTGGCATCAAATATCTTTACCTCTTGAACCATCATGTTGATCTGGTTGGAAGTTTTGTTCTTTAGTGTACTGGCTAGTTTTGTGTCAACTTGACACAGCTGGAGTTATCACAGAGAAAGGAGCTTCAGTTGGGGAGATGCCTCCATGAGATCCAGCTATAAGGCATTTTCTCAATTAGTAATTAAGGGGGAAAGGCCCCTTGTGGGTGGGACCATCTCTGGGCTGGGAGTCTTGGGTTCTAGAAGAGAGCAGGCTGAGTAAGCTAGGGGAAACAAGCCAGTAAAGAGCATCCTTCCATAGCTTCTGTATCAGCTCCTACCTTCTGACCTGCTTGAGTTCCAGTCCTGACTTCCTTGGTGATGAACAGCAGTATGGAAGTGTAAGCCAAATAAACCCTTTCCTCCCCAACTTGCTTCTTGGTCATGATGCTTGTGCAGGAGTAGAAACCCTGACTAAGACATTTAGGTATTTCAATGTAGCATCTAATCCACTCATTGCTGAGTCTCTCCTGAAAATTTTTACTTATTAACTTTTTTCAATTTTTTTTGTAGCTGATGTGTCTGCCTTTTATTTTATCACCACTAAAAATAATTATGTAACTGGAGGAAAATGACAAGGGTATCCTCTTCATGTACCTTTTGTGTTTTGCATGTACTTTTGGATTCATCATGAGAAACTGTAAAGTAACTTTTATGCTAATGTCCCCTGATCATGTCTGTCACCATAGAGGGGGCTGATTTTCATGAGAAGATCTCTGAGACATAGAGACCTTTGAGAGCAAATGATAAACTTAAATTTGATCTGTCTATAGTATGACCTGCTTGGGAAGATGGGATTGAGTCCTTGGCATCATAGCAATGCACTTCTTCTATTTCTTCATTACTGCTTAGCTGTCTGTATATTCATTCACAGGAAAGTACAGTATACCAGGTCACTACTGTGAGTCCCAATATCTACAACTATCATAGTGCGTTTGTGTTTCCCATCAGCAGCTCTGTTTGTTCAAGAACTCATGGGTCTTTTCCTGGGAAGGAAGCTTTAAGCTGTGAGTTTAAAGTTAACAGCTAGCTTGACAGTCTTCTAAAAGCACAGTGAGCAGACTTAAGACCATAAGTGCTGTTTTTAATCACTCTAAACAATGGTATTTTTCTGTGTTGTCAAGGGAACAAAGTGTTTCTATTTCTAAGCATTTAGCTATCCTGTCAGAGAAGAAAAAATATTACTCAAGGGTCATATTTTTCCCTTGAAAATCATGAAGTAATATATAACCAAGAACTACACTGATTAGAATACATGACTTGCAACACAAGGATCAATTTCCTAACATATATTATTTTCTTCAATATTATTATTGAAAATATACTTGTATGAGTTACAATTTATGATTTCCCTTACAAGGGAAATATTCTGTAGTGAGCTATGTTAGTAGAAATGTGTGAATTGTTACCAGAGCGCTAACATCATTTGCTCTTGCAATGTCCTCCTTTCCCTTTGGATGAAGATGAAATTTAAGAGAATAAATTTCTCAATGTTTTTCCTACTTCTACATAATTCACTCTTCAACAAAGTTATGTGATTTAGTTCTCCATTGTTGTAAAAGTAAGACACTGTGCTCCAGGGGTATGTTATTTTAATATTTTTGATGTTCCTATCTATTGTCTGTTCCACGAATAAGGTTGAATTTTGATGATTTCTCTTGATGATGCTAACACTCTCGACAGTTTCTCAATAGTGTATATTATTTTGACTCTTTTATATGTTTCTCTAAGTAGACTTTTAGTCGTTTACTATATCTGTAAAGTCTTTTATTTCGAAAATAACAGAACCAAAGAAACAAGAGGTCGTAACAACATCTTTAACCTCGACTACTTGTCAGACAACGATTCACTACTCCCCAATTTTCCGGTTTCTGTGAGACAGTGACCCTCAAAGTCTTTTGGGGCTTAGATGGAGGTCAATCACACTTATTGCCTAAATGGTAAATCATTTTACAGGACAGATTTAATACTAAATTGTGATAAAAATATATATTAAGGGCTGGTGAGATTTCTCAAAACAAGAATATATATTAATTTCCATTTAACAATTATCACCTATTGTTCTTTTAAATGACAGTTAAGAAAAATAATTTGATGAGTTCAAGGCCAGCCTGGTCTACAAAGTGAGTTCCAGGACAGCCAGGGCTATACAGAGAAACCCTGTCTCAAAAAAACAAAAGAAAAATAATTTGAAACTTAGGCTAAAAATAATTATATTGTGGATAGAATTAGAACATATGTGTGTATGTGTGTGTGTGTGTGTGTGTGTGTGTGTGTGTGTATGTGAGTGCTTTATATAAAATCCATGTGAATGCATTATATAATCCCTTATATCTCTCAAATTTCATCTTCATTCAAAGTACACACTTTGAAGGAACAAATGGTGCTAATACTGATTGTATGCTCCAGTGTGTGTGTGTGTGTGTGTGTGTGTGTGTGTGTGTGTGTATGTGTGTGTGTACAGACAGACAGACAGACAAAGTTGAAGTAATGAAATGGATAATGGCTGAGATAAAGAAACATAAAAATTCTGTAGATACTTCTGAATAAGTTTTAATATTGCTTGAGTGTTTATTTGATCTGAATTTTTTAATACTAAAGTAATACCTAGAAGTATCCAGTCATTTGTATAATTTTCTCTTTGTAATAAATGAAATAATGGACAGTTGTTTACTCAAAACCTACAAGTCATGTTTAATAATAAAAATGTATTTATAGATTAGAACACTACATCATTATAGCTTAACTGTTTGAGAAAACTACATTTCTTCATAAATCTAATGTCTTTTCTTTTTTTTACATTAAGAATATTTCCTGGGCTGGAGAAATGGCTCAGAGGTTAAGAGCACTGACTGTTCTTCCAGAGGTCCTGAGTTCAATTTCCAGCAACCACATCATCTGTAATGGGATCTCATGCCTTCTTCTGGTGTATCTGAAGAAAGCAAAGGTGTAATCATATACATAAGATAAACAAATCTTTGCCAGGGAGTGGTGGTACAAGTCTTTAATCCCAGCACTTCGGAGGTACAGGCAAGTGGATTTCTGAGTTTGAGGCCATTCTGGTCTACAGAGTGAGTTCCAGGACAGACGGGGTACACAGAGAAACCCTGTCTCAGAAAAACAAAAAAATAATAAAAAAAAGTATATTTCTCAAACAAAAGTTCTGCTGTTCATTAGATAAGATGTCACTTAACTTTTCTTAGAATCTCTATGAGTTGATCTCTAAGACTCTCAGTAAACAGAAAGTAGAGAAATGTTCAGATATTAAAACTGCAAGCAAGCAAACAAACAAACAAACAAAACCTGTGCCAAAACATCTCCTACTGGCTCCAAGCCATTCCCTGAAATTCCATATTTGTCATTTGAAAACATTATATTTAATAGAAGTTTCTCTAAAATAACAAAGTGCGGAGAACTGTTGAATTGTTCAGCTATCTCCTATTTCCCACAGGAAAGTGAATAGGAAGTCTTTTCCAAAATGACTCTAGGCTATGCATGGCTCTGAATATGTGTAGGGTCAGTTTTAGAATCAAGAAGAACATATTGAGAAAACGTTAGTTACCCTACAGTTGTTATTGACTTAGTACTTCTAGTATTGACAACTTACTTTATATATATATATAAAAAAAAAGCTTAGTCTTGAATGAATTCTAAGATTAGTGTCCCACTTTTCTATTCCAAGTGTATTTGTGCCTGATCTCTCTTACTTCAGTCCATGTTTGATATGGAAGAAAACATACCTGAGGGAGCGGGATAAGCTTCCCTGACAGGCATTTTCTACAGAGCCCGGGACTGTCATGAAATTATCAGGGGCCTGAGTCAGAGTAGATGTCAAGCCAGAATATATCTCAAACTGATACCAAAGAATAAGGCACATTCTGACACAATAGGATGATGTTAAACTCCACATACCAAACTAATGATGAAATTCTGCAAGGAAACATTCCTTCGGAGGAGTCATGGTGGCTACAACTCAAGATGTCTGCAGTCATTTCAAGGTGAATTCATATAGAAGCCTGGTTAATCTTTGCAGTTTGGAAGTTAATTTTGAGGCACAAGAATAGAAATTAACAAAGGAAGTTCTAGAGATTAGTGTACCAAGTTGGCATCAGTGGAAAGACTGGCAGCCTTTGGTTTGCCTGATCTTCATTCAGCCAATAAACTACAGTCTTGAAAAGCTTGATCCAGGTGTGGAAAACTATTTTTCCTACTTTTAGCTTTCCCCAGCTTATCACATTCTTTGTCTAGACTTGAGGCCCTGTGATTTCCCCTGGCCATGTTAGTATATCCATTGGTAGTCATATGCAGATTTTGCTTAGGATGCCATTTTGATGAGGCTTCATGAATGTAGCTTCTCTGACATTTCTAGGAGACACAATTTCACAGCACATTCCTGTTTCTCTGTCTCTTACAATCATATATATATATATATATATATATAGATAGATAGATAGATAGATAGATATAGATATAGATATATATCTTATAATATATATATATCTTACACTATATATATAACTATATATAACTATATATAACTATATATAACTATATATAACTATATATAACTATATAACTATATATATATATATAAAATTATTTCCTATTCCACAATGATCCCTGGCTTTTAACTTGTCCAAATCATTTTCTGTATCTGGAAAATAATCTTTATTACAAAATATGTTATGCAGTGAAAGCAAAGCAGTATAAATAGCAAGGCCATAAAAGTAAAAACAAACAAACAAAAAACAATGAACTATCCATGACAGAGTAGTATGTACCATTTGCTTTGGTTACACTTTATTATGTAGGTGATAAATACAAATACAGGGATATAACCTTTAAAAGTCCATCTGTGTTTTTAACTAAAGAGTTTAGTGGGGTTTTTTTATATTTTGTTTATCTACATTTCAAATGCTATACCCTTTTCTGGTTTCCACCCTCCAGAAACCCCCATTCCATTCCCCCTTCCCTTGCTTCTATGAGGGTTCTCCCCCACCCACCCACCCACCCACCCACCCACTCCTGTAGTTTTTGATAAGATAATTTACATAAAATAAAACATAAAATAAAATTCACCATTTTTGAAAATACAATCTGTTACTTTTGATAAATGTGTTCATAAATCTCCATAAATTCTGTCATATCTCTAAATAATTAATCCAGTCATTAATTATAATCTACTGTTCTTTTGTTATTATAATATTGAAGTAACTGCAACCAGTCAGACTATAGAATGTTTGACTTACTTTCAGTTTTCTGAATTGTTTAAAATTGCCAATGTTGCTGCAAATCGATGCTGGGTATTAAGCCACAGCAAGATGCTTCATTCATCACCTCATAGAAAACTGGACTCTTGAAATGTTTGACAATACTAAGAGTAAAGCTGTAGGAAAACTCAAGCATAATTCTTTATTCCTTTTGGGAAAGTATCTAGGGTGAGATAGCTGACTCACAGGGAAAGGTGTGTTTAAATATTGAAGAACCTGCCAAACTGTTTCTATCATTTATGTGATATTTCCATTTCCAAAAGAGAGCACAAAAGACATGATATTTGAAGGTGCAAATATTAGTATGATGTAAGTTTTCAATGGGAGAAGGAAGCAGTGGGAGAGAGTAACAGAGGTGAAAGTAATAGAATTCTTATACATATGTATGAAAGGAAAACAAGTAAATACATTCTAGAAAGGAAATGAAACTTATTTAATTGTTTTTCTAACTTTGATAGAGTTTGAATTTTCTTTAAGTAGCTATCTATACTACCTACTTAATTTTCTCCAATTATCATTATCAAGACATTTTAATATTGGTGCAAAGATATATAGAATACAGACTAGAGACAACACTTTTCTAAAAAGGATCAAAGATGTGTATTAAAATATTTAAGCATTGGAAATCAAAGACATGAGAACTGTGGAGGTTCCATCATGGCAAAAAAATATTAGTTAAGATAGACAGAAACTTCATTTCTCCCATACCTGATAGAGCCTGGCAAAACAAAGCACAGTAGGAAAGCTTTCAGAAGAAGGATGAATTATTTAGGAGAGGACAGATAGCTAGCTCTCCAGTCAAACTCCCTAATAGCTCTGACATCAGGCTGACTGTGCTATATCCTTTTCTGATGAAATCACTTGAATTTTACTACCAAGAGCTACATGTATTTTTCTCTCTCCACTCTTCTAATTTTAAAGTGTATAATAGATGCATTTGTGTTATGCAAATTATACAAAATGAAGTCCCTGCCTAATTTTCTATAAATGTGTATGCATGTATAGGTTTAACACAAAACAAGTAAATTAGAGATATATTTCTGTAGGAACTCTTAGTGCCATATTATCAAGAAGGATACAGTGCAAATATTACAAGGAGATAGGATTAAGGGAGGGAGTACAAGAAGGGAAAACTAATACAAAGGCCCATTTGAGAGGTCAAATGGAAACATACTAATGTAGAAGCTTCATAAAATATATACAGATATGAAGTAAATCTAAATGGAGTCACAAAATAATGAAGACAATGACCCAACTAGAAATCTTTCTCCACCAAGCAAAACCTCCAGTGCCTGGAGTGGGCTGCATTCAGTTTAGTCATTGATCAAATGGGCCACATGGGAAGACCCAAACATCTCCAGCTATTGCCAAGGCTATTGGTTATTCTCCACAAACTGATAGTGAGGCCCTGTTGCTAAAGACAATACTTACATATCTCCTTAATCACAGAGATGTTGAAATGCTGCATAATGAGAGCTTGCACACATACTGACTAGAGCACACAATACTGAAAGTAACTCCTATAGACTATTAGAGGAAAAAGATAATCAGCAACTGAACTACAAATCAAGTGATTGACAACAGTGACCTGCCTGCCAGACATATTGGTCCCATAGTGGAACAAACATTATGGAAGTTACCAACCACTCTTGTATGAAATTTAAAGCCCACTTCAGAAGATGAAACCTATAACTTACAGTGCATGAATGGCTCTGAACATGAGAGTACATAAGCCAGACACCCGGGGTCGGGGGGGGGGGGGTGTTAAACAAATACTATTATCCTGCTAAAGATTTGCAGCAGTAAAACAAACCTTAACAACATTTTGCTAAACACACAGATCAATGTCTCCTACATTCACCATCAGAGAAGCTTCCTCTTGCAGTAGATTGGAATTAAACAGAGCCTTACAGACAGACAATGTGCACAGACTGAGAGATTTTAGAGCACTCATTCTTAAATAGGATGGGATTGTTTTCTTTTCTTTTTTTTTTAATTAGATATTTTCTTTATTTACATTTCAAATACTATCCCTAAAGTTCCCTATACCCTCCCCCCACCCTGCTCCCATGCCCACTCACTCCCACTTCTTGGCCCTGGCATTCCCCTCTACAGGGGCATATAAAGTTTGCAAGACCAAGAGGCCTCTCTTCCCAGTGATGGCCGACTAAGCCATCTTCTGCTACATATGGAGCTAGAGTAACAAGCTCTGGGGGTTCTAGCTAGTTCATATTGTTGTCCCTCTTTTACGGTTGCAGGCCCCTTCAGCTCCTTGGGTACTTTCTCTAGCTCCTCCATTGGGGGCCCTGTGTTCCATCCTATAGATGACTGTGAGCATCCACTTCTGTATTTGCCAGGCACTGACATGGCTTCATACAAGACTGTTATATCAGGGTCCTTTCAGCAAAATCTTGCTGGCATATGCAATAGTGTCTGGGTTTGGTGGCTGATTACAAGATGGATTCCCGCATGGGGTAGTCTCTGGATGGTCCATCCTTTCATCTTAGCTCCAAACTTTGTCTCTGTAACTCCTTCCATGGGTGTTTTGCTTCCTATCCTAAGAAGGAATGAAGTATCCAAACACTGGTCTTTGTTCTTCTTGATTTTCTTGTGATTTACAAATTGTATCTTGGGTATTCTAAGTTTCTGGGCTAATATGCACTTATCAGTGAGGACATATCAAGTGACTTCTTTTGTGAATGGGTTACGTCACTAAGGATGATATCCTCCGGATACATTCATTTGCCCAAGAATTTCATAAATTCATTCTTTTTAATAGTTGAGTAGTACTCCATTGTGTAAATGTACCATATTTCTGTATCCATTCCTCTGTTGAGAGACATCTGGGTTCTTTCCAGCTCCTGGCTATTATTAATAAGGCTGCTATGAACATAGTAGAGCATGTGTTTTTATTACCAGTTGGGACATCTTCTGGGTATATGCCCAGGAGTGGTATAGCAGGGACCTCAGGTAATACTATGTCCAATTTTCTGAGGAACCACCAGACTGATGTCCAGAGTGGTTGGACAAGCTTGCAATCACACAAACAATGGAGGAGTGTTCCTCTTTCTCCACATCCTCCCCAGCATCTGCTGTCACCTGAAATTTTGATCTTAGCCATTCTGACTGGTGTGAGGTAGAATCTCAAGGTTGTTTTGATTTGCATATCCCTGATGATTAAGGATGTTGAACATTTTTCTTCAGGTGTTTCTCAGCCCTTCGGTATTCCTCATTTGATAATTCTTTGTTTAGGTCTGTACCCATTTTTTAATGGGGTTGTTTGAATTTCTGGAGTCCAGCTTTATGAGTTCTTTGTATATATTGGATATTAGTCCCCTATCAGATTTAGGATTGGTAAAAATCCTTTCCCAATCTGTTGGTGGCCTTTTTGTCTTATTGACAGTGTCTTTTGCCTTACAGAAGCTTTGCATTTTCATGAGGTACCATTTGTCAATTCTTGATCTTACAGCACAAGCCATTGCTGTTCTGTTTAGGAATTTTTCCCCTGTGCCCATATCTTTGAGGCTTTCCCCCACTATCTCCTCTATAAATTTCATTGTCTCTGGTTTTATGTGGAGTTCTTTGATCCATTTAGACTTGAGCTTTGTACAAAGAGATAAGAATGGATCAATTTGCATTCTTCTACATGTTGACTGCCAGTTGTGCCAGCACCATTTGTTGAAAATGCTGTCTTTTTTCCACTGGATAGTTTTAGCTCCCTTGTCGAAGATAAGGTGACCAAAGGTGTGTGGGTTCATTTCTGGGTCTTCAATTCTATTCCATTGGTCTACCTGTCTGTTGTTATACCAGTACCATGCAGTTTTTATCACAATTGCTCTGTAGTACAGCTTGAGGTCAGGCATGATGATTCCACCAGAGGTTCTTTTATTGTTGAGAAGAGTTGTTGCTATCCTAGGGTTTTTATTATTCCAGATGAATTTGCAAATTGCCCTTTCTAATTCAGTGAAGATTTGAGTTGGAATTTTGATGGGGATTGCATTGAATCTGTAGATTGCTTTAGGCAGGATAGCCATTTTGACTATATTAATCCTGCCAATCAATGAGCATGGAAAATCTTTCAATCTTCTGAGATCTTCATTTTCTTTCTTCACAGACTTGAAGTCCTTATCATACAGATCTTTCACTTCCTTAGTTACATTCACACCAAGGTATTTTACATTATTTGCAACTATTGTGAAGGGTTTTGTTTCCCTAATTTCTTTCTCAACCTTTGTCTAGAGAAAGGCCACTGATTTGTTTGAGTTAATTTTATATCCAGCTACTGCACTGAAGCTGTTTATCAGGTTTAGGAATTCTTTGGTGGAATTTTAGATCACTAATATAGTCTATCATATCATCTGAAAATAGTGATATTTTGACTTCTTCCTTTCTAATTTGTATCCCCTTGATCTCCTTTTCTTGTCAAATTGTTCTGGCTAGGACTTGGAGTACTTTATTGAATAGGTAAGGAGAAAGTGGGCAGTCTTGTCTGATCTCTGTGGGATTGCTTTGAGTTTCTCTCCATGTAGTTTAATGTTGGCTACTGGTTTGCTGTAGATTGCTTGTATTATGTTTATGTATGGGCCTTGAATTACTGATCTTTCCAAGACTTTTATCATAAAGGGGTGTTGGATTTTGTCAAATGCTTTCTCAGCATCTAATGAGATGATCATGTGGTGTTTGTCTTTGTGTTTGTTTATAGAGTGAATTACATTGATGGGTTTCCATATATTAAACCATCCCTGCATCCCTGGGATGAAGCCTACTTGGTCATGATGGATGATCCTTTTGATGTGTTCTTGGATTCGGTTTGTGAGGATTTTATTGAGTATTTTTGCATCGATATTCATAAAAGAAATTGATCTGAAGTTCACTTTCTTAGTTGGATCATTGTATGGTTTAGGTATCAGAGTAATTGTGGCTTCATAGAATGAATTGGGTAGACTACATCCTTATTCTATTTTGTGGAATAGTTTGAGGAGAGTTGGAATTAGGTCTTCTCTGAAGGTCTGATAGAACTCTGCACTAAACCCATCTGGTCCTGGGCTTTTTTTGGTGGGGAGATTATTGATGACTGCTTCTATTCCTTAGGGGAAATGGGAGTGTTTAGATCGTTACTCTGATCCTAATTTAACTTTGGTACCTGGTATCTGTCTAGGAAGTTGTCCATTTCGTCTAGGTTTTCTAGTTTTGTTGAGTATAGCCTTTTGTACTAGGATCTGATGTTTTGGATTTCCCTAGGTTCTGTTGTTATGTCTCCTTTTTCATTGCTGATTTTGTTAATTAGAATACTGTCCCTGTGCCCTCTAGTTAGTCTGGATAAGGGTTTATCTATCTTGTTTATTTTCTCAAAGAACCAGCTCTTGGTCTGGTTGATTCTTTAAATAGTTCTTTTTGTTTCCACTTGATTGATTTCAGCCCTGAGTTTGATTATTTCCTGGCGTCTACTCCTCTTGGGTGAATTTGCTTCCTTTAGTTCTCTAGATTCTAGGTGTGCTGTCAGGCTGCTAGTGTATTCTCTCTCTAGTTTCTTTTTGGAGGCACTTAAGACTATGAGTATTCCTCTTAGGAATGCCTTCATTGTGTTCCATAAGTTTGGATATGTTGTGGCTTCATTTTCAATAAACTCTAAAAGTTCTTTAATTTCTTTCTTTATTTCTTCCTTGACCAATGTATCATTGAGCAGAGTGTTATTGTTTCCATGTGAATGCCGGATTTCTATTATTTATGCTGTTATTGAAGATCAGTCTTAATCCGTGGTGATCTGATAGGATGCATGGGATAATTTCAATATTTTTGTAACTGTTGAGGCCTATTTTGTGACCGATTATGTGGTCAAATTTGGAGGAGGTACCATGTGGTGCTTAGAAAAAGGTATATCTTTTTGTTTTAGGATAAAATGTTCTGTAGATATCTATTAAATCCATTTGATTCATAACTTCTGTTAGTGTCCATGTGTCTCTGTTTAGTGCCTGTTTCCAGGATCTGTCCATTGATGAGAGTGGGGTGCTGAAGTCTCCCACTGTTATTGTGTGAGGTGCAATATGTGCTTTGAGCTTTACTAAAGTTTCTTTAATGAATGTGGCTGCTCTTGCATTTGGAGCATAGATATTCAGAATTGAGAGTTCATCTTGGTAGATTTTACCTTTGATGAGTATGAAGTGCCCCTCCTTGTCTTTTTTGATAACTATTGGTTGGAAGTCAATCTTATTCGATATGAGAATGGCTACTACAATTTGTTTATTTGGTCATTTGATTGGAAAATTGTTTTCCAGCCTTTCACTCTGAGGTAGTGTCTGTCTTTTTTCCCTGGGTTGGGTTTCCTGTAAGCAGCAAAATGTTGGGTCCTGCTTGTGTAGCCAGTCTATTAGTCTATGTCTTTTTATTGGAGAATTGAGTCCTTTGGTGTTAAGAGAAATTAAAGAAAAGTAATTGGAGCTTCTGGTTATTTTTGTTGTTAAAGTTGGGATTCTGTTCTTGTTGCTGTCTTTTTTTACATTTGTTGAAGGATTACTTTCTTGCTTTTTCTATGGTGTAATTTCCACCCTTGGGTTGGTGTTTTTCCATTATTATCCTTTGAAAGGCTTGAGTCATGGAAAGATATTGTATGAATTTAGTTTTGTCATGGAATACTTTAGTTATTCCATCTATGGTAATTGAGAGTTTTGTTGGGTATAGCAGCCTGGGCTGACATTTGTGTTCTCCTAGGGTCTGTATAATATCTGTCCAGGATCTTCTGGCTTTCATAATCTCTGGTGAAAAGTCTGGTGTAATTCTAGTAGGACTGCCTTTATATGTTACTTGACCTTTTTTCCTTTACTGCTTTTAATTTTATGTCTTTATTTAGTACATTTGTTGTTCTGATTATTATGTGTCAGGAGGAATTTCTTTTCTGGTCCAGTCTATTTGGAGTTCTGTAAGCTTCTTGTATGTTCATGGGCATCTCTCTCTCTAGGTTTGGGAACTTTTCTTCTGTAATTTTGTTGAAGATATTTGCTGGCCCTTTAAGTTGAAAATCTTCATTCTCAACTACCCCTATTATCTATAGGTTTGGTCTTCTCATTGTATCCTGGATTTTCTGTATGTTTTGAGTTAGGATCTTTTTGCATTTTGCATTTTCTTTGATTGTTGTGCCCATGTTCTTTGTGGAATCTGCACCTGAGATTTTCTCTTCCATCTCTTGTATCCTGTTGCTGACGCTCACATCTATGGTTTCTGATTTCTTTCCTAGGGTTTCTATCTCCGGAGTTGTCTCACTTTTTGTTTTTATTGTTTCTATTTCCCTTTTTAGGTCTTGGATTGTTTTGTTCACTTCCATCTGTTTGGTTGTGTTTTCCTGTAACTCTTTAAGGGATTTTTGTGTTTCCTCGTTAAGGACTTCTACCTGTTTAGCAGTGTTTTCCTGTGATTCTTTAAGGACTTAAACCTGTTTAGCAGTGTTCTCCTGTATTTCTTTTTTTATTAGATATTTTCTTTATTTAGATTTCAAATGATATCCCAAAAGTACCCTATACCCACCCCTGCCTTGCTCCCCTACCTACCCACTCCCACTTCTTGGCCCTGGCATTCCCCTGTACTGGGGCATATAAAGTTTGCAAGATCAAGTTGCCTCTCTTTCCAATGATGGCTGACTAGGCCATCTTCTGCTACATATGCAGCTAGAGATGCAAGCTCTTGGGGTACTGGTTAGTTCATATTGTTGTTCTACCTCTAGGGTTGCAGTCCCCTTCAGCTCCTTGGGTGCTTTCTCTAGCTTCTACATTGAAGCCCTGTGTTCCATCCTATAGATGACTGTGACCATATCCTGTATTACTTGAGTTATTAGTGCCCTTCTTAAGGTTGTCTACCAGCCTCATGAGATATGATTTTGAATCCGAATCTTGCTTTCCAGGTGTGTTGGGGTATCCAGGACTGGCTGAGGTAGGAGTGCTGGGTTCTGATGATGGTGAGTGATCTTGGTTTCTGTTGGTAAGATTCTTATGTTTGCCTTTCACCATCTGGTAATCTCTGGTGTTAGTTGTTATAGTTGTCTCTGGCTGGAGTCTGTTCCTCCTGTGATTCTGTTAGCCTCTGTCAGCTGTCCTGGGAATCCAGCTCTCTTCTGAGTCTCTTTGGTCAGAGTACTTTCTTCAGGCAAGTTTTCCTCTCTCAGGGAAGGTGCATAGAGGTCTGGTGTTCAGACCTGCCTCTTGGCTGAAGACGAAGGCCTGAAACAGGGCCTGTCCCAGAAGATGGGTTGTCTCTGCCGTCTTCGTGCTCACCTGCACAGACTGGTCTCAGAGGGACCCTGGAGACAAGATGGCTCCCACACCTGCTCTGAGGGTCACAGCCCTCCTGGGCAGCCACCTCTCCTCTGGCAGGGAAGGTGCCTGGATATCTGCAACCCAAAACGGGGCCTGTCCCAGGAGCTATGTCACTTCTATAGTCCACACCCTCACCTGTGCAGACTGGTCTCAGAGGGACATGGGAGACAAGATGGCTCCCTCACCTGCTCTTGGGGTCACAGCCCTCCCAGGTGGCCACCTCTCCTCTGGTAGGAAAGGTGCCCAGATGTCTGCAGCCCAAAATAGAGCCTGTTCCAGAAGCTGTGTTGCTTCTGCAGTTCAATCGCTCACCCTCTGCAGTCCGCAAGCTGATCTATGCAGACTGGTCTCAGAGGGACATGGGAGACAAAATGGCTCCCTCACCTGCTCTGGGGGTCAGAACCCTCCAGGACGGTCTCCTCTCCTCTGGTGGGGAAGGTGCCTGAATGTCTGGAGCCCGAAACAAGGTTCTGTCCCAGAAGCTGTGTCTCTTCTGCCTGTCCAAGAAGCTGTGTCACTTCTGCAGTCCGCTTGCTCACCCTCAGCAGTCTGTGAGCTAATCTGTTCAGACTGGTCTCAGAGGGACCCTTTGTTTTCTTTTAAATCAGGGCCCAGGGAGCAATATGAAGAGGAGGCAGAAAGATTGAAGGAGCTAATGGTGATACATGAAAAAGTGCCATACACACAAAACAGGATGGCTTCAAGCCAGATGGGGTACCAGCAATTTACATTAGCTTTCAAAGTAAAAACTAGTTTTTCCAGTGGCATCTCACTAAGTATACTTGACTGTAGACTCAATTTCCCAGTAGTAGATGGCCAACACAAAACAAAAAGGTTTGTAGACTTTTTTCTCATATTGCTTTGTTCAAGACATTATTGCCTACAGATCTTTTTGTTTGCATATTAAATTTTTCAATTTTGTGTTTTTATGGATTTTGTTTTTTATTTCATTCTCTCTCTCTCTCTCTTTCTCTCTCTTTGTGTGTTAGAGTGTTTCTTGTGGGTTTGTTTGTTTGTTTGTTTGTTTTGTATTTATGGCTTGCTTGGATTCTCTTGCTTGCTTGTTTGGTCCCTTGTTTGTTTTCTAAACAGAGAAAAAAATTTAAAGGACATGGAACTAGATTACTGGGGAGAATCTAGGAAGAGTTGTGAGTGGAGAAAATGTGAGCAGAATAAGTTGTAAAAACATCTGAAAGAAGAAAATTTCTCTTACAAAGACAATCTATAATTTGACTACCTCATACTTTGGAAAGCAATGGAAGATTCCTTTAAAATGAAGAGTGTTATCACCTCAATAAATCACCTAGTCTTAATTATTGTTTGAATGCCTTCATGCAAATTACAAAAGGCTTTGAGGCCATATTCTTCTCAGTTGCCATATACCAAGGGAAAGCATTGCAATGATATACAAATATATTTATTATGTGTCAATGTGGGAAGCCAGGTACAGGATCTAAACTTAAATTTCTGTATTATGATTTCTTTTAGAATTTTGAAATACATTGGTTTATTCATTCTGGAGAACTTCTTCTAGTGAAGCACTTATGAGGAGCTTGACAGGAACATCCCAGTAGAAGAAATAGGGAAGTAGGCAGGGTGCCATACATAGCAAGTGGCAGAAACTTGCTTTGTGACATTACAAACCATGATTTGTGCAGAAGAATCTGTATGAATTATCACGTTATGGCATTCCTGGAAGTATTCTTGATCAATTCAAAAATCACCTAATTAGAATTAAATTCACTTAAGCTGCTCTTTACCCATGTTTTTTAATTTTTCCCCTAATGAGTATGAAATATCCTTTGCCATATTTTTTTGATATTTGGTTGAAAGTCTATTTTATTAGATATGAGAATGGCTATTGCAATTTGCTTCTTGAGTTCATTTGTTTGGAAAACTTTTTCTAGCCCTTTACTCTGAGGTAATGTCATTCTTGTTGCTGAGGTGTGTTTCTTCTATGCAGCAGAATAATGGATCCTCTTTTAGCATCCATTCTCTTAACGTGTGTCTTTTTACTGGGGAATTGAATCCACTGGTGTTGAGCAATATTGATGAGCAAAGAACGTTAATTCCTGTTATTTTGATATTGGGTGTGTGTGTGTGTGTGTGTGCGCACGTGTGGACATGCATACTTGTGTGTGCTTCCCTTATTTTGCTTTTGCTGATGTGGAATTGTGTCTTGTGTTTTCTTGGATGTAGCTAACATCCTTGGATTTGAGTTTTCATTCCAGTATTTTCTGTAGGGCTAGATTTGTAAATAGATATTGTTAAATTTGGTTTTGTCTTGTAGTGGTGACTTAGAGTTTTACTGGGTACAGTAGTGTACATTGTTATCTGTCATTTCACAGAGGCTGCAAGAAATCTGTCCAGAAATCTCTAGCTTTTTGGGTCCCTGTTGAGAAGTCAGGTGTAATTTTGATAGGTCTGCCTTTATATGCTACTTGGCCTTTTCCCCTTGTAGCTTTTAATATTCCTTTTTTCTTTAGATTTAGTGATTTGATTATTATGTCGCAAGAGAATTTTCTTTTCTGGTCCAGTCTAACTGATGTTCTGTAACTTTCTTGTGTGTTTATAGGTACATCTTTCTTTAGGTTGGGGTCATTTTCTTTTATGATTTTGTTGAAAATATTTTCTGCTACTTGGAGCAGGAACTCTTCACTTCTATTCCTATTATTCATAGGTTATGTATTTTTACTGTTTCCCAGACTTCCTGGATTTTTTTGTCAAGAATTTTTTAGGTTTAACATTTTCTTTGATTGATGTATTGATTTCTTCCACCATATCTTCTACACCTGAGATTCTCTCATCCACCTCTTGTCTTCTGTTCATGACCCTTGCATCTGTTGTTCCTGCTCTGTTCCCTAGATTTTGCCATATCCAGGACTCCATTGGTTTATGCTTTAGAAGACTGTATGAGAAGACTGCAATTTTCCTAATATAATTGAAATAAAATTGATGCCAAGTATTTAGCATGGCATTGATCCCATTCTTTTTGTTTCTTTTTTATTAATCATTTTATTCATTTACATTTCAAATGATATCCCCCTTCCCAGTTATCTCTCCACAAACCCCCTCATACCACTCACCACCTTTCCTCTCTCCCATTTGCCTCTATGAGGGTGATTATGCCATTGATGTCAGATAAGGCCATCCTCTGCTACATATGTTTCTGGAGTCATGGCTCCCTCCATGTATACTCATTGAATGGTGGTTTAGTCCCTGGGAGCTCTGGGTGGTTCAATTATTTAACATTGCTTTTAGTATAGAGTTTCAATCCCCTTCAGTTCCTTCAGTCCTTCCATAGCTCTTCCATTGGCATCCCTGGGCTTAGTCTGATGGTTGGCTGTGAGTATCTGCATCTGTGTTTGTCAGGTGCTGATAGAAGCTCTCAGAGAACAGCTATATCAGGCTCCTGTCAGCAAGCACTTCTTGGCATCAGCAATAGTATGGGGGTTTGGTGTCTGAACATGGGATGGATCTCTAGGTGGAGAGGTCTCTGGATAGCCTTTCCTCCTATCTCTGTTTCAGTTTTTGCCTCTGTGTTTCCTTTGGACAGTAATATGTCTGGGTTAAAATTTTTGAGCTGCATGGGTGGCCCCATCCCTCAACTGAAGGCTGTTCTTATCTACTGGAGGTGCTCTCTAAAGGTTGTATCTCTCCTTTGTTGGGTATTTCAGCTAAAGTCATTGCCAGGCTCCCTGGACCCAGTGGCAACCCTATTCTTAAATAGAACCCTTATTTGAGTTCTATTTAAGAGGTACTAAGTTCTAAGCCAAGGCTAGAATTTAAAGGTTCAGTCTTTCTCAGAATATCCAAAGAAAACTTTTGTGTACTTTGTGCTTCATAATATTTCTGGGTAATTGCTTCCTCATATTTCAATTGACTTACCCACACTTACCATGTGAAGATGCTGAAGCGGGAAATATCAAATGCTTTAACCAGAGCCATCAAACAGCAAATTAAATATATTAATAAGGGTCAAAATCCATGTTGTTTATGCCATAGGCTCTGGCTACTCTCAAACACTGCCTATTCCTTCTCACAAATCTGCTCCGCAGAATTAATGTCTGTATGCAGTTATGTAACTTGGATAGTGTGTATTGTGCTTAGAAAGTTCTTAATTTTGTTCCAGAATTTTACTCATATACTAACCTATTTCCCTACAATTAAAAAGATATGCGTGTCAAACAAGAAATAAAGCTAATCAGGTTTTGGGAAAAAGGAAGATAAAATAAATTAGAGCTTCCTATGGAGTTCCTATCCCTTTGGGGCCCTCCACCTTCCCTTCAACTCTTCCATAAGAGCCCCCAAGCTCTATCCAATGCTTGGCTGTGTATCTCTGCATCTGTCTGGGTCAGTTGCCAGGTGGAGCTCTCAGAGGACAGCCATGCTAGGCTCCTGACTGCAATCATAACAGAGTATCATTAATAGTGTCAGAGCTTGGTGTTTGCCCATGCAATAGGAACTCCACAAGAAGACCAGCATAGTCAACTAACCTAGAGCCTTGAGGTCTCTAAGAGACTGAACCACCAACCAAAGAGCATATGTGGGCTAGACCTAGACCTAACCTCCCTATCCCTACACACATGTAGCAGATGTGCTACTCTGTCTTCATATGGATCCTAAACAACTGGAGTGGGGGCTATCCCTAAAACTATTGTCTGACTGTGGAATATGTTGTTCTAGCTGGGATACCTTGTCTGGTCTCAGTGGGAAAGGTGTGTCTAGTTCTGCAAAGACTTGATGTGCCAGCATGGGAGGGGTGTTGGATACTGGGGGAGGGGGTTGGATACTGGGAGGAGGGGGGTTGGATACTGGGGGAGGGGGGTTGGATACTGGGGGAGGGGGGTAGGATACTGGGGGAGGGGGGTTGGATACTGGGGGAGTGGTTCTACCCTCTCAGAGGAGAAGTGGAAGGGGAATGGGGAGGGCTGTGAAAGGGGGTACCAGAAGAGAGGCAGCATTAT